>CALNVZ010003429.1:12740819-12770725 GCA_940671915.1 Paracentrotus lividus
CCTACTCGTTAATCCATACGCATGATTAGTTGCTTGTCTGAACGCAAATGTACGCTGAAAAATTCATAATTTATTACACGTTCACTTTTTATGACGTTTCTACGCCGTAACAACGCCTTATCAATAGTTCTGTATGCGCTGCATTAGCAGTGTAAACGTTATGCACGTGGATGTTCGTTCCCTTGTCTTCTCTATTCGTTCCCTCATCTCTCTGCGTCGTCCAAACAGCGCTAAATCTATCTCGGGAAGTTTTTTTCAAATATGGTTATTACTATTTTTCATTTTTTAATCTCAATATCTTTGATGCATCGATTTTTTCTCCTCGATTAAAATTAAAAAATAACAATATATTAACTTCCTATTATGTCGAAGAGAGATTATGAATAATCAAGTCAAATGTTAATTCAATAACTGTGGTCTGCATAATCTATATTTCATTTGGAGAATAGTTATATTAATATGATCTATATTATTAATAATACTTAATGCTGCGAGCGCCTTTCAGAGTCGCACTCACTAACCTGTAATAGTAGTTAACATTAAAACCCTTGTAAACACCGAGTAGGATACATGTATAAGTGATACATAAATGTAACTATATTTAGTAAACTCCTATCATCCATAAGTATGTTTAGAAAGATATTCGTTCCAGTGTATTTATAAACAAACCTTCATATATGGTTAGAAAAAATATGTTTATGGTATCTAGGAAAGGTATACAAAAAAGCCTTGGACCACGGGAAAGAATGAGGGAACGGATTAAGAAACACAATAAGGAGAACTGGTAGACAAAAAGAGAAAGAGGTAAAAGAGAATAAAAAACAGCACAAAAACAACAGAAGAGAGAGAGAGAAGAGAGAGAAAAAGGAGAAGAGAAGAGATAACGAAAAAAATATAATGGAGTAGAGTGGGGATGAAAATAGGAAAAAGAAACTAAAAAGACATTATTGGAGTAATTGAGATATGAAACTCAAAAAGTTTATAAAAACACAAAGTCGTTTGGAAACATACATGTGCAAAACATTTTCCCTTTTTGGGGGGGAGTGTGGGAACTTTATCTCCTTTTGTAAAAAAAAAAAAAAAAAAACAATAAACAAATAAACAATAGTAATAATAATAAAAATAATAATAAATAAATAAACAATAATAATAATAAAAAATAAACAACAGTGTAAATTCTGCTGGTATTCTTTTGAACTTCGTATTTTTAAGGTAATAAATTGCTCCAAAATGATAAATAGAATATAGAAATACCAAATTGTTGTTAACATTTAAAAGTGTTTAAATACGTTTATACCTTGGTATTCACAGAAAACAATTACATGTATGTTTCAAGTCCAAAATGTTTATATTTCATGATACCGAATAGTTACTTTACATGTAAAAATAGCACTTAAACAGGGAGGGAAAACTACTGAGCACAAACAGAATAACAGAATAAGCTTTAATCATTTTATTCGATGACACAAAGCGCCCCCATTTGGTGACATAAGGATATTGAGGTAAAAAACATACGCCCCCATTTGGTGACATGAGGAAATTGAGTAGAAAAAACATATAAACAAAAGTTCTGCGTTGGTTGGACGCACTTCGAACTATGAAGGAACGTTCATCCAAAACGCAAAACGATCAAGTAGCGAATGCCCAGCGCTTTCAAAGCGTCTTTATAAGAACGCTGTTACACGCCAAAAATTTTGAACATGTTCAAAATCAAAAATTGACCTCAGCGTTCCTCTGCGTTTCTTTGCGTATACCAACGAATAGCAAACGCTTTCCTACGTTTGCCAAGCGATTTTCGAACGACAGTCCGCGCTCATGAACGTACGCGAAAATGCAATTAACATTCCACGAACGTCGGGCAGTCGTTACTCAATACGCACATGTTTGGCGTTTCCTAACGTTCTTTAACACGTCCAAACACGCTAGACATAAGTTGGACATCGCTGTTCAGTCGTTGCTAACGCTAGGCAATCGTTAGGTGGACGCTAAGCGCGCGCAGTCATCGTTACCCTGACGCTATTAATTCGCTTCTCAGTCGTTTAGAGCTCATTAAAAATTCCATTTTGGACAGGGAAAATGGAGCGTTCTTGAGCGTATTTTGGACATAGTCAAATTTCCAGTGAAAATCGTGAACGCTAGACACACGTTACCTCAACACGCTCTAGTGTGAGGGCACCATTACCATGGCCGTTATTGTTTATTTGTGGAATCTTTAAGGTAGTATTACTATTTTTTTTTTTCAGAGCTGATATTCCGAATGTACGGGCTTGAAACAAAATTAATATATTTGGAATTGAATTTAATTGAATTAAATTAGTACCCTCAATTCATGTTAACCAAAAATTCATCTTTAGATTTTCAGTGACGGGGAAAAAAAAGAGAAGAAAGGAAAAAAATGTTGATAAAAGGGAAGTACGGACACTCCAGTTTAAATACCTCTACGGCGTCTTCTGGAGGATACCTACCAAGTACCAAGTACGGACACACCTCGGATGAATAAACAGAACCCGAAAGACAAACCGATATATAAGTGTGATATTGTGTATATATTGTAGAGTAATGTTACTGGCAAAGAATTGGTTAAAGGTGCATTCGTTATCCATAGGTTTGATCCAAAATGGAACCACATCCATTTTTTCTCATTACTATTAAAAATAGCTCCTTTTTTCCCCCCTTTTTTTTTCAAATCCCTTTCCTTTGTTCATTGTAACTTCAAACTGGTTAACATGCCAGGACCCGACGTGCCTTGATTTTTTTTTTTTTTTTTTTTTTTTTTTTTTTTTTTTTTTTTTTTTTAGTAGTATTTTTTTTTTTTACAATTTCGGTGTCTTTAGAGTTTGTACCTTTATATAAACCCCCGTAATTAACCATGTTTGCACAAATAAATTTTATAATATTTTTCTACACGTTTAACAATCAATCAAAATTCTAAAATCATATTTTGAGCACATACCAATAAAATATAACTTAGAAAATGGAATTAAAAAACAAAAAAAAATCCTAAATCGATTCTATTCCAAAAAAAAAATCCAAAAAAATCATACAAATCGTAAGATTTTTTTGTTTTTAGGAAGATCTTGTTAAAAAAAAAAAAAAAAACATGATGTTGCCTCAACTTTTATCCGCCATGTACATAGTCCCCCTCTGCCACATGGAATAAGACTTGCTTACTCTAAATATAAATCCTGTCAATGATCTCTTAATTTTCCATTTAATACAAAATTTTCATTGTAAGCAATCTCGGTGAATATAATGCTATTAAACGAAGAACTGAACACTACACAATGCATTTGTTACTGTTTGTGTATGCTCCGTTTCTATAGTAAATGGATTGTGAGTGGAGTCGAACGTGGCAGTCCGCTGAATGAACGAGACCAAGAAAGTGGGCAAAGTGAGTTACATGGTATATAGTCTAGTGGGAAGATGTGGGAAAAATGAAGAAAATTATCGTGAACTTTCCTGTGTTTTTCATGCTATTTGGGAAAAGTATTATGATAAAAAGCTCTACAAGAAAAGATTCCTCTTCAATTACCCTAATAGTCATGATATAACCCAAAATATACCAAAACAGCAAACTGTTTGGGTCCCGAACATTTTGTGTTGCCCCACACATGTATTTATGTGAAAGTATATGTGACTCAAAGCTAAATTGGTTTTCTTATCATTTTGGCGATTCCAAGACCCCAAAGCACAAAATAATGCTTAGCTGAACTATTATTAACCTTTTCAAATCACTACTAGACAGCGTCTTCAACATTTCAATGTTGTGACCAGAACAATAGTTTCACTTTAAGTTTGGGAATGTTCTTAAAGTTGGAATATTTATCTTATCAAAATTGTACAGTACATTGTGAAAACAAAATTAAAATGATTGAATTAGTACTTTTTTTTAAACAAAGTATTACATTTTTTGTGGAAATTTCATTTCCCATTGGCCGTATCTCATACAGGTTTTAGAATTTTAAAGAATTAGGCCCAAAAAAAGACCAAAAAAAATCCAAGTTGATGACAAATGGATGAAGCAGCTTTTAGTATAAATCTCTTTAATTATAGAAAGTACGTTTATTAATCGTCTGCCTACAGAGTGTCAGCAGTAAGTTTCGGTTTCAGACGTTTTATTTATTGTCTGGGTCTGTTATTGTGATACGATAAACACAACTATTTTACGATGTCTTTATTCGAGTTTGATACTAATACAGCTCTCACAGTGTGATATATGAAGCCCATTTATTTATGCTAATTGCGCATAGATTTTGACTTCCACATATGGTATACGTAGCTTGAAATCAGTTCATTTTGTCTGACAAGGAAGTGCGTGATAAAAAAGTGCTTGATTATATGATGATTTGTGTAGTACCAGTCACATCATAAACACGTTCAAACCCCGTTCAAAAACAAAGAGGGAATTTTACGGATATTCTGAGTTACGTCTATGAATTACCTCAACTTAAAGAACGCAATATAAAGATTTCTTCGACCATGGATGGTTTTAGATTGCTATTAATGATTACTTTGATGCAGATTTACATCGTTAGAGCTGGTGGTGTAAATGGTAAGTAAATAATGATAATGTTTTGAAATAAGTTTGCAGATGGTATTAATGAATAACTTAAGGAGCGCGGTTTAAGAATGATACCCTTTAGTTAGGATACCCCTAGATTATTCCGCGAAATAGTGTGGTTCCCAAATAGAAAAACATTTACAAATAAGTTTTCCATCCATCGATATAAATTTCAAAAGACCCCTATTTTCGCTAATTTCGGGATTCTTTTCCAAAACTGAGCCCCTAAAATATTCCCACTTCCTTGAGAAATTGGAAAAGATCATAAGCTGATAAGTGTACGATTGACATTCTGAGCCATTCCCAGTTAAAAAGGTAGAAGCTACAAGGAATCACTTATTAGGTTTTTTACAGGGCAAAGCCGAATTCGGATAAGGTAAAGCTGGGATTTGTTTCCCCTCCCATTAATGACGCTAAAAATCAAGAACATTAAACTTTTTTTTTTTTGGGGGGGGGGGGGGGGGGGTAATAAAATCAGTGGCAAAGTATTCATATTCACCCTCTCGTCTTACACAACAGCATAAAATGTATCGGTGTTTTTTATATCAATATTAGATTCGATTTTCTATATAATCTGTTTTCTGAGAAAGCTTCTTATTCCTTTCACACTCTCCATTAGGACCAGGCTATGTAGGTTGCTTCCCTGGTGGTCGTCATTGGCAGACTCGGCTTGCACATGAAGCTAACTTATCCAGTGTAGATGACTGTGTAAGACATTGCAGTAATAAGACCTACTCAGTCTTCTCCATCCGAACATGTTATTGCAGCGACACACTAGATGACATTCAGAGTTCGAGCGATGACCACTGCGATGTGAAATGCTTGTGCAACGATTCTCAGATTTGTGGATCAAGAACACATTATTCTGGTTAGTTTATAATGTAAAACTTCAAATGTATGTTCGCGACATAAAATTGAGCTGATTTCAATTACATTTATATCTCCTAAGTATGACTCTGTTTTCACTAATGCTCCTTACCAAAATATATAGCCGCGGCCTTCTGCGTGAACGCCACGCAACGGTGCTTGAAACCGGATGTGCTAATCCCCTCAAACTAAGTCAATGGAAGAATAATAAGGGTACGGTGTATCCGGCATAATCCCGCATTGCGGCGTTCACGCAGGGGGTCGCGGCTTTATCTCTTGGTCAGGTGCCTAATTAGCCATGAAGAATCCCAGCCATTGCATAAAAATAAACCCAAAGTTTATATAATTTATTCAGGAACGTTATAGAAGTTGGGAAGGCAAATCCGTAAACCTAATTATCTATCTAAAAAAAGGGTAGAACCTTTAACACCCACAACTGCACAGTCCCCTTTATTGATACATAATTAATGATTAAATAATTGGTGTATGCACAACAGAAAAAAACAATCAAATAAACACACATAATATGGTATAAACAAATCATTCTCCCATGTGCATTAAGTGCCAAGTCAGCAATTAATTATGTATTATTTTGTCAAGTTATTTTCTAATTCTATACGATATAGTTTATAACACCATGACGGCAACGCGAAGCATCTCAGTCAACATGCCCGATGGATGTGAGACATCGCCAAGCAATGAAGCAATAAAGAACATCATGACTACTGATCCGATTGACGATACCCTTATGAAAGAAAACCGTATGTTTGACGTAAAACGTCTTTCTATATTGTTTAATTCAAATAAAATGTTGTTTATTTGAATAGCTTGCATGCAAAAGGGACTAAATCCACTTTTGATGAAAACTGAGTTATTGATATCAGGCCATTGTTCAGGTACGTACCCATCTTTGAACAAAAGGATTTTCTTAAATGTTGATTGCAACGGTAAGAAAATGCATTTTGTCATTTTCCTTTTCCATAGACGCGTGAACAAAATCTGGTAAACAAATGCCATGTCCTCAGAAGTTATAAAAGTGGATTTAGTCCATTTTGCATGTAAGTTCTTCATTTTATGTATTAATTTATTTTATTTACAGGCAAAAGACCAAAAACTACATGAAAAGAAAATTACTACCGACTAGTGCCTGGGGTGACTAAAAGTTAGCTCTCCTCTGTAGTCGGGCTTATCAAGTATACAAAAAGAAATGAAATCCGTATCAAATGGTAACAAATTTTTTTTTAATGCGTTACTTATCAAAACCCCCAAAAATGATAATAATGATGACATTAGCCGTTTATGTTAAATGTACAATATCATCAATTTTACGTGAGATTTTGCTGTCTCGTACTTTACCCTGCATACGACATACAGTGATTTTTCCTACGAATATCCTCATTTTTGGTGCCTCTTATTCATGGACCCCGTTTTCCCCTTGATCACCGAACCATCAACGTAAGTCTATTTGGAACTACTTATTCCTTCTTTTTTCATATTTTAATGATATAATCCTAATAGAGACTGATTGCAGTAAAGAGAAGTGCTGTCCGTGTCACCCAGGTAAGGTCACTATCATTTATCTGTTAAATGTATAGGCTTACTGCATAATCAAACTGGAAATTAATATATTCATATGGAGGGAAATGGTGCCAAACCAATATAAAGGAAAACAGGGGGGGGGGCAATTAAATTATTTTAATTTTGTCGTGGGGGGGGGGGCAGGTTGTTGTTGCTGTTCCTCCTGTGAGTGTTTGTTTTCTTTTGTTTTTTTATTTTTTTGTTGTTTTGTTTTTGTTTTGTTTTTTGTCTATTTGCTTTCTGTTTTTATTTTTGTTTCTCTGTGTACTTTCACGGGGAATGAGTTGTTTGTTTTCTCTTTGTCTGGCCAAAATATGTACGGTAGTACCCAATAATTATCACCAAATTGTTTTTCTCAAGTACATACTTTTCAATATCTACGTATTGTATTTACGTATTATAATCCATGCTGGGCAGGGAAGAGGATTTTTTCCATTTTTTTATTTATTTGTTTATTATTTGTTTTTATTATTATTATTGACGGATATCTCTTTTTTTCAATAGCCAAAATATTGCTTACTGTTCCTTTATCTTCCAACATAATTATGACAACTTCTTTATTTGTCCCATTAATTGGGACCAAATACCAATGTTGTTTTTCGTTCTTTCTTGCTAGTGTGGTTGCGGATTGTCATTGATGTTGCAGTGATTGTTGGGGCTTTGATTGTCATTATTCTCATCTTCTTGTAAGTCCATGATATTGATTGTCATTTTTTATTCCAAAAGGGATTAGTTCAACTTTGCTAAATGCAGAGGAAAAAGTTTGTTGAATTGTTACATGATTTCTACAGGGTCTGGTGAAATGGTGAAAGGTGATCTTGTAAGATGCATTTAGTCATGGCTGCTTTGAAGTAAAAAAGCTAGATAAGCTAAGTTTGTTCTAAATGGGTATCTACCTGAACAATGGGCTAGTGCATATAACCGAATTTTTATCAAAAGCTTATTAAAGGTAGTATCAGCCTTTTTCACAAATTGCGAAAACGAATGCAACTTGGCATAACAGTAGAATATGATCGACCTATACTGTCTATTCAATCTTACTGTCATAGGTTGCCTAGATCAGTAATACGAAACGAAAATCTGACTACCAATCTTGACCAGCTCTCCATCAACATCGTTGATTTTACAGCGCGTGCAGCACGGACCGTACACAGCAATATACACACGGCGCATCAGCGTGCATTATTCTCTGCGCTAACGGTCAGCGGTTCGCACCGTACGGTAAATTTTTCGAGGTTCGAAAAAATAGGAATGAATTTTGATAATCGCAATATAATGACAAACATACACATTTGAACTTAATCATGTTGTGGGAAGATATAGTCATTGGTATACTACTATATCCTCTAAAAACTAGAAATTTAATATTTTTGCCTGCAAAAGGCGGACACTACCTTTAAGTCCCTTTCGGAATGAAACTCTTCAAAATTTAATGTAAGACAATATAATTGATCATAGTCTGCAAGTTGTCAAGACATTTATCGTTGATATAATACATAGTTTTTATTCTTATTTTTAAATTTTAAATGTAAAAAGGAATTCACAACGATATAAATGCAGTTTATTTCAATAATTAGAACAACAATTTATTAACGTGTACCTTGATTTTGATAACAAAATTATGTATTCGAAATTACAGATCATCATCACTTAATTAAAAAAAATTGAAGTTTATAATGTGGCTAGGAAAAAAAATGTATTTAAAAATAATAAGGTTTTTATCTATTTTACAGACAATAATATGAACAAAATATGTTTATTTTATGTACATACAAAAGCCCGGTCTTATTTGTATATGTATTTATATACATGAAGAGTTTGATTCCAAAAGGCGCTAAATCCACTTTTAGTGTTTTAGAATAATTCAAGGTGTTTTAATTTACCACTTTCTCTTATCCAATGTAACTTTATTTTGATATATATGATTAGGCTATCGTATGCGATTAATTTAATCACGCTTTTAGAAATCTAGCTATAAATTTCGATTATTAGGAAATTTTTATAATATCAATTTTGATGGATTTAGCTCCTTTTGGAATAAAACCTCCGTCAAATGTCAAATATTGACAAAAGGGTAATATGTCGTTTTCATTTTCCGTCTATCCTGCAGCACTGTGCGATGCTGTAGACAACGCCAGAGGGGAATGTTTGATGAATGGAAGCCCCGTGCTTTCCGTCGAAGAAGCCAAATCGAGTCTGGTTCTCATTTAAGAACTGATGACCCGCTCCATCGAAATCACAGCTACCGGAACCTGTCGGGATCCAGCACCCTCGATCGTGGACTTAGTTTGGACTCAATTGAGCAAGTCACTGGTTCCCTTGAAGATACAGCTCCGGTGCCATCACTCCGTCATGACGCGGGAAACAAATATGGTTCCTTGCAAACTCCTGGCAAGGGTGTATCAACCCCTACTGACAGCCGTCGTGCCACTGCTTTGAACCAGAACAAACCTACAAAAACATTGCAATTCGCGGACACAATTTCAGTTGATGAAGGACAGTCATGTAACCGACCCGCAACTCCAGACCTGAAGAACAAACCAAGACAAAATTTTCAGAACAGCGCTAAGAAACCCTCTAACGATGATCATAACCGGAAAGACGTTGCCCTGGACAAACCAAAGCGGAAATCTTTGATAAACTTATTGTTCAAAGATTCAGAAGCGCCGAATTCTCAAAAACCGTTGAAAGAAGAGGACTGTTCTCCAACGGATTGTGAATCATTTCTGGACAAAACATGGGGTTCCCGATACGGAAAGAAGGACAGAAAGAAATCAGAAACGATCGATCAACGAAAAAGCATATCAAAGGATGAGGCAGTCTTTGTGAATCCTAAATGCACCACGTTGCCCAATGATATATATGCAATGCCACATAAGTCTAAAAAGCAAGCGAAGAGCAGGTCTGCATCCGATACAGCCAAGGAAACAACATCCGTGAACATTGAAAACCAGGATGGGTATGGCAGGCTGAGCAGAATCTTCAAACCCCGCTCAAGTGGGAGCGGCAAGCCAAAGAAAGAAGGTGATACCACCTCCCCGGAAGAGTATTCAGTGCTTCAACACGATTTGAAAGGCAAAGATTATGATAGATTGGGCCGCCACGACGGGACAGATAGACAATGCGGCAAAGGATCTAACGGAAAACGTGATTCCATACCGTCTGACTCAGATGTCTACGCATCGGTGGATGACATGGAATATGCAGCGGTAGGGAATAGTGCGGAATATGACACGGGATACGCACCGGTAGGTGATGCAGCCCCTGAAAACTCACAAAACGGCGATTACGAGATGGTCACCCAAGGCCGGATGAAATAAAGTCAGAAATTATACAATAACCGTCGTAAAATGCACAAGGGGAAGATAAAGAAAAACTCTTTTATAATGTGTCAATAAATTCAAGTGAATTTTACATTTAAAGATAATCTAGTGTAGTGGGAAAGGTGAACCACAGGTGAAGAAAATAAATGTGAGCTTTTAATTTAATTTCAAGGTATTTAGAAAGAATTTTGTTGTAGAATGTTCCACTGAAAAGGACTGGTCTTTAAATGCCGTCATAATGATGATATGACCTAAAAAGCTGAAATGTTTGGGTCCCGAACATGTGAGCACGTGTACATGTAGTCCCATACATGCATTTTTGAGTGCAGTGTATGTTACTCTTAGAAAACTTTGGTAAATTTCTTATCATTTTGTTGATTCCAAAACCTTACATCAATAAACAATTCTTAGTTGCATTGTTATCAATCTTTCCCATCACTTTGAGACAGTTTCTTCCTCGATTCAATGTCATGACTACAGCACTATATTAGCTTTAAGGTATAAAAACGAGGTAACGTTCATTTCCTTGTGTTTTCCTTTTTTAAATGATTTTATTTACACAACATTTTCATGAAGTTTAGTAGTATGATCCGTATTCCTTTAAAGTTAGAGTTAATATCAATGTAAATAACATGGGCCCTTCACGCCATCGGTGAAAATATATTTACACAATTAGCAATCGTGAAGTGACCGGTCAGATAGAACTGAATGTATATATAAACATGTATATTGAAAATGACAAAGCACCAGTACTAAATATGACCAGTGTAGATTTTAAAAAAATATATAAGAAATAAATAAAGATAAGTATACATTTTTATAGCGCAATTACTATATGGATATCAGCTGCGATTCAGATCTCTTTTCTTTTTATTTATACCTTCAAAAATATCTTTTCTAAAAACAAATATGATTTTAACTTAATAGATTTAAGAAGCAAGGATAAAGAAAATCTAATTTCAATTACCGAGGCGTTCTATAGTTTTGGGGCAAAATGGCGAAAGCACCATGCCCGAGAAAGATTTTGCTTTGTGTTGTCATGGGGTTTCCCCAAATGAGCATATATTTTGTTTATATAAATGGTAGCAATTTTGTTTTAATGTAAAGCTTCTTATGGGACGTACTTTATATCGAAGAACTTTTTATATGCAAAGTGAAAAGGGAATAGAATTTGAAAACAAAAACTGTAGATATAATATTTTCCGACATTTCGGCCAAAGCCTGAAATATCTTTCCGTCAAGATAAGAAAAGAAAACACAAGAATATGGGTTTTAATGGACATTGTCTTCAAATGTTAAAGGTTTTGTTTCTTGAAATAAAGGGTATGCATGTGTGAGTTAAAAACGAAACATTGGTGAAAATTCTTGTTATTTACGTTTGAATTGGATTGAATTTACTTGAAATTTATTCGACATCATCAGTAAAGTTTTTGTAATATAGTATTTCCCCAGACAGGAGTGGAATACGACAAAATGGAAGTAGTGAAAGCAACACTATCAAGTAAGTAAAAAAATAACACCTAGAGAATATTCATTAAAAAGAAAACCGATTATTAAAATCCAGGTTATCATACAAGTTCTGAAAGAGTATTTTCACCCGCATGTTCTGCTATAATTTTTGTGTAGTGTCTGATTTTTTGCTGGCATGAGCAATGTTTTCAAACATGTAACTTTCGAATTCTGCGTTAGGTTCCTTACCAAAAGATAAAGCCGCGGCCTTCTGCGTGAACGCCGCACAGCAGCGCTTTATACACTGAAAACCTAAACGGGTAGTGATGCCCAGACTGACTAGCGTTAAAGCTAGTCAGTCACGATGGACTAGTTTTCCTTTAACACAACCCGGTTATTACGGACTAGCTTTAAAGCTCGTCCGTCTCTATAGACTAGCTTGAAAGCTAGTCCGTCAAGTTAGTCGGTCACGACAGAATAGTTTTAATGCTAGTCGGTCACGACGGACTAGCTTACCAGAAAGCTAGTCGGTCATGAGAGACTAGCTTTAAAGCTAGTCGGTCATGACGGACTAGTTTTAAAGCTAGTCCGTTGTGACCGACTAGTTTCACGGACTAGCATAAAAGGTAGTCGTAGTAATGCCCAGACTGACGAGCTTTTGAGCAGGACTAGCTTTACAGCTAGTCCGTCAAGGTGTCAAAACTAGTTGGTCGCGCTTGTCTGTCGCGACGTCCTTGCTTCTGTCTTGACCGACTAGCATTACGGACTAGCTTTATATGGCTTCATCAGCTTGTCAGGGACGTCAAATCTGAAATATTAGAAAACATTTTAAAGATACGATTAAAAAAACATGTCTTTGTTCACAAAAATTCAAGAATTCAAGCCAAAATCATTTTATTATGATGATATCAGAATACAGGAATTAATATAGAAGGAAAAATTAGTTAATATTATGGCAATTATCAAATAATGTGATATTGAGATTTAATTTGGAAAATCAAATGTGAAATAATTACACTGAAGCCCGGCCAAACAAACAAGAAGTTAGATCCAATCCATAAAGCTAATAATATGCGTTTTAAATATATGCTTGCTTCCAGTGCGGCGATTCATGTCACGACTGGGGAGGGGGGGGGGGGGGAGGGGCTTGAATAGCATTAGCATTATATTCAACATACATTTTGCCTATTTTATAGATTCACTTTAAATAAATCAAGGGGGACGATCATCCCAGAAAAAAAAAATCGAGGGTGAAACGGTCCCCACTGTCCCCTGAGCGTCCCCGCCAAAGGCTTGCATCATCATTGTCTTGTTTGTTGTAGGCCCAAGGAGTTCTCCTGGCCTGCCTATTTTTGCATTTTCTTTCTACGCTTATCTTTCTTGAGAGCCATCTCAGAAATCCCGAAATCGCGGCTCTAATCCAATATTCTGGTCTTTCAGATAGTAATCTTAAAGAAATAGTGGCACATATTATTCTTAGAATTAGAATTTAATTCATTATTTAATGTTGACATTATCGTTGTCAGTAACACACACGCAATTTATAAATTAATTTGGCAAGACAGAATTTGTTTCGCGTTGGTGATTATAGCATTAATCCATGTTAAAAAAATAACGCTATCTATGAACTGAAAAATAAGGAATTCAAACATAGAACTCACACACATCACATGAAGGAGATCGCCATTATCATCAAAATCTTCAGTTTTACGGGGTATATCGGATCTGCTTCCTTAATTTAATTATGGCCCGGTCCCACTGGCGGGAGGATTAATTGCGCATGAGTTGCGTATACAAATTTCGTTCATCCGCAACAAAAAACAAAAACAAAACAAACAATCCGCAATTCATACGCAAATCATCCTACAAAGCCAGTGGGACCGCGCCTTTACAGTTTGCTCATTAAATAGAATCCACATACAGATAATACAAATAATAGATGATGTACTTTTCGCAATGCGCATGTTATTCACTGGATGCTATTCACCTTGTATTCACTGCTCTTGCTTAGCCGTGCATTCACCATCAATTTTTAAGAATAGACCAGATTCATTGGTTCTATAGTAACGAGGTATTCAATTAGCCTGTAATTAAAGAATGGAGAACAATAGTTTGAACCTACTCGTGAATTGCATACTTGTAGTGATTGATGTTATGTATCGTAAGCTTTAAGATTGTCAAGTCGAAACAACCTTTGTTTGAGAATAATGTATTCACTTGATTATGTTCGGAAACATGCCGCTCTAAATTTACAATGCAGATAATAATTGACATTGCATCTGTGTGTATATCAAAAGCTAGTCAATTATTTCAATTGTAAGCGACATTGCAGCTATAGTAGAGGACCACTGTGTAGACCCCGTGGCTATTTTTTGGGAACAAAGGTTTGAAAGTGGTTTTGAGTTGCTTATAGGTCACTAATAAAAATTAGCTTGGTTAGTCCCCTGGTAACCCCCGGCAACTCTCGTAAGGGTCAAAATAAGGTCAAACTGGGGCCTATAGGGGGTCAAATTTTTAAAATGCTCTTATAGTATCAAAAGACATTGCAAATTGTTTGTCTCTTTCTACTGAACAAAAAAATGTACAGGATCATATACCCATGACCTCCCAGTAACAAGTTATGGCGGGAAAAGACAAAAGGTCAACAAACTTTCACACGAAGGCATATAAGGCTTTATACACAAGCTAAAATTGTTAGGAACGACAAACTTTCGTGTTTTTGGTGTCTATTGCTATGTTTTATCGCTAAGAAAGATAATTGAGACTATTTCTACATAAGAAAATTATGATCACTAAATATAAGGGGTCAAAATAAGGTCATTTGGGGTCAAATGAGTTTTAGGATCAAAGTACGGTAAAGGAGTTAAAACAGCTCTTTTTTTTGGGGGGGGGGGGGTTGTCAAGTTTGGCATAAATAGCTGGTTAAAACTAACAGATTTGTGTGTCTAATCCAGAAACCACATTAAATAAATGTAAGGGGTCATGATATGGTTAAAGGGTCAATAGATCATTTAGTGTCAAAATGTTGCATTGACCTACATGTAGAGCTACTGTGCTGCAATATGTACCCTAGAACCCCTTGAGCCATGAACTTCAAATAAAAAAAAGTAGTATGTACCATCATATGAAGAAAATCTAATTTGATCATAATGTATATAGAAAGAAGGTGAAAGTTCAAGGGTCACCTGGTCAACTTATGAAATTCCAGGTATTTACCACGTTATTGCATTATTATAAGAAAAAGTTTGATCTTGATGATAATATATTCATCACATGCCAATCTTATACAATTTAAGTATACAGGATCATTATACCTGACCTCTCACTAAGAAGTTATGATGGGAAAAGTCAAAAGGTCAACGAACATGAAGGCATGCATAATAGGCTTACACAAGCTGAAATTGCTTGGAATGACAAATTCTTGTGTCGTTTTGTATCTATTTTATTATATCTATTTTGATTAAGAAAATTAATTAAGACTAGCTCTTCCAACATAAGAAAATCATATACAGTAGATATAAAGGTCATTTTTGTCATACTGTTAAGTTGTGTGTAAACTGATGATTAAAACTAACAGAGTTGTATTTCTTATCCAAAACTACATTCAATAAATGTAAGGGGTCATGGTATGGTCAAAGGGTACACATGTAAATCGATCATTCAGGTCAAAATTTCACATTGACGTAAACTGATGTGCACTCAGCTCATATTGATTGTAGAAGTATATATGGGATTTGAACTTCAATTTGATGATAATGTACCATATTATCCTATAAAGGATGATCTATTTGATTTTTAAGAGAATCTATATAAAGGTCAAAGGTAACATATTCAAGTTATGACATTCAAGATCCGCTTTGAACTTCAACATTTTATGATATCACGATAATAGGGAGATGAATCTGGCAGATAGGCAGATAGGCAGATAGGCAGATGATCTGATGAGTTTGTAAAGGGTATATTGTCAAGACAAAAGTATGATATACGTGACTATTCTGAAGCTTTACGATCAGTAATGTTATCATTTATATACATCAACATAATTAGAAACCGAGACAGATTTGCACAAATTAAAAGTTGAGGGACCAGTAAAAGTCTAAAACATAGATTAAAGATCGATGAAAGTCCAACAAAGCGCACTTGGATCTTGTGCATTGTTCAGACATTATAAAAAGCTTTCAGTTAAAAAAAAAAGTAATATAGACATAACCCTCTGGGAACCTTACATTTTACCAATACACACAGTCTCATATAATGAGCTTCTTTTCATGGTGATATCATCAATAGTTTCATATCTCAAATAGTTTTTGGGATACTTCAATAATAGGGCAGATACCTGTATTTCGTTCTAGGTTAATTTGTGACCTTGACGTTCGGCCTAAATTAACAAAGAAAATGCATGAAGTTGACATTAAATCAAGCTTTTTAAAACTATTGTAATAATGAGGTAAATATCTGGATTTTATAAGTTGACCTAGTGACCCTTGACCTTTCACCTACACTCTATAAGATCAAATTAGATTGTCTTCCTATTATGGTACGTACTACTTTTAAATTTGAAGTTCATGGCTCAAGGGGTTCTAGTGTACATATTGCAGCACAAGATCTCTAGGTCTATATAACATTTGACCAAAATTGTTGATTGACCCTTTGACCATATCATGACCCTTACATTTATTAAATGTGGTTTCTGGAATAGAAATACAAATCTATTAGTTTTGATCAACTATTTATACATAACTGGACTATACCACAAAAAATTGAGCTGTTTAAATCCTTTACTCTATTTGATCCTAATTAACTCATTTGACCCCAAATGACCTTAGTTTGACCCCTTATATGTACTGATCATAATTTTTTTCTTATATAAAAATAGTCTCAATTATCTTTCTTAGCGATAATAAATAGCAATAGACACCAAAAAACATGAAAGTTTTGTCGTTCCTAACAATTTAAGCTTGTTTAAGCCTTATATGCCTTCATGTGAAAGTTCGTTGACCTTTTTGATTTTCCCGCCATAACTTCTTACTGGGAGGTCATGGGTATATGATCCTGTACATTTTTTTGTTCAGTAGAAAGAGACAAACAATTTGCAATGTCTTTTGATACTTTATGAGCATTTTAAAAAAGTTGACCCCTATTGGCCCCAATTTGACCTTATTTTGACCCCTACGAGAGTTGCCGGGGGTTACCAGGGGACTAACCAAGCTAATTTTGATTAGTGACCTATAAGCAACTCAAAACCACTTTCAAACCTTGTTCCCAAAAAAATAGCCACGGAGTCTACACGGTGGTCCTCTACTACTATGTGTATCAAATCTTAGTCGGTCATTCTAATGGGTAAACTGAGGCTACCTATCTAATTTTTTGAGCTCGTCCGTCGCATCGACGGACTAGCATCAAGTGTGATGGGCTAGCTTTAAAGCTCGTCCGTCAAGTTGAGAGATTTAAATTAAGCTAGTTGAAGCTAGTCTGTCTCGACGAGAATAACATGACGGACTAGCTTTAAAACTAGTCCGTCTTGACCGACTAGCTTTAGAGGTAGTCCGACCACTGACGGACGAGGTTAGGTTTTCAGTTACCGGATGTACTGATCCCCTCCAATTAAGTCATAGAAGAAGAATAGGGAACGGTATATCCTGAATAATCACGCTATGCGGCGTTCGCGCAGGGGCCGCGGCTTTATCTTTTGGTAAGGTACCTTAATAAGTGAAGGTAAAATTAAAACAACAAAAACTAAACAAACGAACAACTCCATCCTGATTAAGATTTTTTTTTTTTTTTTTTTTTTAATAGTTGAAGTCTGATAGCTTTATAGGAAGGATGCTTTACACTTATCGACAAGATTTCGTGTAAAAATAAGAGATTGGTGTATCAAGTAACCAACAAGAGGGCATGCATCAAGAGTAAATGGTCACATACATACCTAAAAGGCTTCTCAATACTTTGGGAAAAATTGTCTTTGACGTGCGCTCACTAATGCTTGACTTTAGAGATCTATCTCATTTTCACACAGAATTAGTCAATAGCTGAAACAACACCCTGCCACAATATTTGGCTCAAAACATTTCGTTAAAAAATAGTTAATTTATCAGGATGATATGCTTTTCGTTAGCTTTTGTTGATTGGATTTTATCTCGCTTTTACACAATTCGAATTTACATGTTTGCAAACAATACGCCGTGTGTATCAAGCATAAACACATACCACACAAATGGTATCAGAAGATGCGCGAGAAGTTATTCTTTCAGAATAAGCTACTAATTTGGATTTCATAATTCAGTTTTCTTTTGTAATGACAATTAAAACGTGACATTGTTTTTTGTACTCACTCGGTAGTTTCAAAACATATTAAGAGGAAATAAAATAGGTCTATGTGATATACTTTTGTTTTCTACTGCATTAATATGCGTTTTCCAAGCAGCTATTATCAGTCTCCTGAACTCTTGTAATGTCCGTATTTTTAGGTGGTATGTTCTAACATACCACCTCTTGTTATTGTCAGAACTCTTTCTTTTCTTTATTTTTTTCTTCTGTACAATTCTTGTAGACACGATAACTCAAAAAAATCACATTATCAATCATAACTCATAACTAATAACATTGATTAATATTGTAATCTACTTCAAATTGAAGCGCATCTTTGAAATTACGCGCGCGCAAAATTAAAAATGTTCAAAATACCCTTTTGGCCAATTTAGAGTACGTTTCAGGTCATTTAGAGCATTTCAAGAAAAAATGCGCGGGCACGATTTTGCGCGCATTTATGCGCGTCGGGGAAGATGCAGCTTGAGATCATCGATTTTTGCCCTTAAGTAATCTTGATAATATTCACAACAATTTGACACCATACACTATGTTGAGACTATTCATAACCAATGATCGTCTGTTCAAGTTGAAACTACGCGCAGCGAATTTTGTCAATTTTTCCAAAATGCAATTTTTGCCAAAAACATGCCTCACAAAATCCTGAATATTCTTCAGGATGAACGGCAACCCCCAATTATCTTTCAGAGTTGGATACACCATCAATTGCAAATACCTTCTTTTTTTTTAAGTGCCGACCTAATTGTTGGCGTCAAAAATGTCGCCAAATGAGTCGTGACTGGTCTCAATTGAAAGAACATTACGTTCCAGACAAAAAATAATTCGACAGCCTATATGTTAAAAGCTTTTAACAGGTTGAAAAATCTCAAAAACCGATGCGACAAAATCTAAAATGCTCAAATCACCCCAAAATCATACAAGTATGTTTTCAGGCCATTTCAAGCATTTTGAATATTTCCGCGCATAAACGCCTGCGCGCGCGTTTTACGCGCACTTTGTAAATCGCGTAAAACTCGGGGTTTTTTCTTAATTTCAAAATCCGCGCGTGCGTCAATGGGCAAATAACGTAAAACATCACAAAATTAAACATACGTCTTTAGAATCTCCATAGCTCGTCACAGAGGTCAAAACCCTATTTATTTTTTAACATGTTCTGAAATTTATGACATAATAAATATAATCCACTAATAAAATGTGGGGATATTCTCATGTAACAACAATTTCATTTATTTTTTTTTCAATCCAAATTTCAATCCAAATGTAGTTAATATCAGGATAAATATCCATTTTGGTTGATTTTCTCCCAAATGCTTTTCATGATAAGGCTGAGACAATTCTCAAACAGTTGAATTGTATGAGGAATAAATGTAAATCCATCACATTACACATTTCATTTTCTTCTTTTTCCTGTAGCCTATTGCTGCATACTTTTTGCATTACACATACATATCAGTACATACCACAATAATTGTACGCATTACAATATAAAAGCTCTAGTTTTTTCATTTTCATTTCCTTATTCCAATACTACAAATACATCTCTATTAGATACGTCACATAGCGAGTTAATTTTTGAGTGAGAGGACAGTAAACATGGTAAATGTTTATTACTGCAGTGGTGGATCTTGGAGGGCGCAAGGGACGCCCTCACATGATTTGAAAACCTTAAGACGAAACAAAATTAGACAAAACATGAGTGGTTTTGCCTGTCAACCACTCATGTTTTGTCTAATTTTGTTTCGTCTCATTAGTAGCCTGATGAAAGCCATGCTGGTCAAAAGCTTGTGAATTCAAGGAATTTTAAAGCTACGTTTCGAGTCATCTGTTTCATTCATTTCGCCTATACTAAATGAAAGATGGTTCACTGCATAGCACGTTATTCAAGGGGCCCGTTTTCACTATATATATATATGTTATAATACAAAGTCTAGGCAAGCTTAGACGTTGCTGAACTTTGAATCTTTAATCGAGCTTCCGGCTAATTTGCCTTCATCAGGTTTTCTGAAGAGAAAATCTAACAAACAAGAACAAAAACCATAATAAATAAAAGTAAATCATACAAACAATCAAAAGCACCACATCATATCTTACATAATGTATAAAAAACAAATAAAAAGAATAAGTCTCATCGCACTTATATGTATGTAATATATATAAGTAAAGACGTGCTATGGACTGACGGATAACATAGGAAACCATTCCTTTGTAATTCTTATCAAGGTTTCATTTACAATAATTGAGAGCGAAAGTAAGAGACTTGCTAATTCAAACGTGCGAAGACCTTATTGACATATAAAAATGACAAAACTAGAGAGCTGTTGACATTGTATCAGCAGATTAGCATATGTTATGTCCTTCTCATCATACTGTGAGCGTCAAAGCTTTTTCTAGTTACACATTTTCACGTGGGCTATGAACTGTTCAGGAGTAACAAGACTGAAAGGTCTTACCCTATGTTGGTCAGGATCGTCACGCCATACATATTAATCACCACCATGCTGATTCATACAGAAGTTGTCATTGCTAGCGGTGTCAATGGTAAGATTTGATTTTTTTTTTTAAAAAGAATGAATTTTCAATAATCGTTAATAGTACATCATGCTCAGTCGCATTTCCCCAATTTTTTTTATTCATTCATTTTATTATTTATTTGTTGTTTGCTATTTCAAGCAAAATAACATAAATAGATAGTAGGAGTCAATGAGGTATTTATAAACGGAATATTTTATTGTTATCCTCGTAATCAACGGTTATTAACGCGTGTTCTTCTGAGATTTTTTTTTTTTTTCAATCTTTAAATTCTTTACCACTCTCCCTTAGAACAGGCTATATAGGTTGCTACTTTGTCGGCCCTTACTGGCAGGATCTGCCTCAAGATTATATTGCCGTTTTTTGGTAGTGTGCATTATTAGAATGTGGATATTTTTTAAAGAAAACATCCTCACTTTTTTTTGTTTTTTTTTTGACATTCTTCATTAGAACAAGGTTATTTAGGTTGCTTCCTCGTGGTTTTCACTGGCAGAATCTGCTAACAGATGAAGCTACATTGTCCAATGTAGATGACTGCGTAACGCATTGCAGTGATAAGACCTACTCAGTCATCTCCATCCGAACATGTTTATTGCAGCAACACTCTAGTTGATATTCAGAGTTCGAACGACGATAACTGCGATGTGAAATGCTTGTGCAACGATTCTCAGATTTCTGGGATCAAGAACACATTATTCTGGTAAATTAATGCATGTATTGTTTTAATTGGCACTATCGAATGATTAAAACCCCATTTATTTCTGCTGAATATTTTGTCGTATTGTAACAATTTGCGATCTGCTGCGATCTTCTTCTTCTCGAGTCCTTTCTCTATTCTTCTGTTTGATTTGTAATTATACTTGATTATATTTTAAAGATCATAGTATTCATTGCATATATATATATAAATGTATGTATTGGTTCTTAAGGAATCTGATTTAGACTCTACCCATTAGGTATTGAACGCAGGCGATCCATTAGGCGAAAGAGTAGTAAGGTCAGCTTGGGAGCAGGGGAAGGGGAGAAGAGGGCATTGTAAAGGTGACTCATGGTCTTCTCCTCTCCGCATTCGCATACTGGCCTTCCTTCAGTGTCGATGCCCCATTTGGCCATTAACACCTTGCAACGGCCGACTCCAGCCGCAGGCGTTAAAGCAGAGCCAGAACGGCCAGGGTTCACGGAATCCTGGTTGGAGGATTCCTTAGGGCCGATGATGACATTGTGAGGCGCAGCCTCAAGACGGGTTGACCAAAGGTCTAACCTACAGTTGTGGGGCTCTGGTTGAGGGCAGGTAGTGTGAAGAAAACTATGCGTGATCTCAAACGCTTTGTTGTTTGCAGAGCATTGAAGAGAGGGTTGAGTGATCATTTTCTTGTTTAAGTTTCTCCTTTTGAGAGAGTGCAGACCTCCTGATGTGAGGAGGGGCGATGCCACTCAGGATGTAGAGATGTCTATCTGGTTGGTTTAGGCAGCCTGTTATGGCCCTACACGCGCTGTTGAGAGATGGGTCAATCTTCGAAGCATGGGCTGACCTGCCCCATACAGGACAAACAAAACAAAATCCGACCTCTAGATCTGCTGCGATGTAAGGTTGGAATGAAAATGTGGTATTGACTTTGATATGAACATTTAAGCATGGAAAATCATACTGTCCAGAGTTTAAAGTAATCATATGAATACTAAAATTGAAATCCATTGCTATTACGAACTACCTTCTTTGTTTTAAATCAACTTAATTCCATATCGCACTAACTCAGACAGATTTTGCGATTTACTACAGTTTGAAGCGAAATTTACTCCTAACCAACATGACCAAGGGCTTGCAGTTGAACAAAGTTTCGATTCTATATACTGTGCCCGTGAACATGTTTCGAATCTCTCATAAGATAGTTATATATGTTTAATAAATTGTCATGAATAAAAGCCAACCGCCATTTGTTTAAGCATGTTAAGAGAAAATCGCAGTTTTTTTTTATTTAAAAAAATAACATTAATTGCGCATACAGGTACAGAAAATTAAAACGTTTTCCAAACGGACTAAACGGTCAACTTTAAATTTAATTCTAAATACAAAACGTGAATACCAACCCACATAATTAAATTATGAACCAATAACAACCAAACAGTCAAACTCCGTATATCCTCTAGTTTCCATTAATTTGCATGTTTCCAGTAAGTTATTGGTCTACATTATTTTGTCAATTAATATTTCCAATTTTATACGATCTAGTTTATAACACTACGATGGCAACGCGAAGCATCTCAGCCGACATGCCCAATAGATATACAACATCAAGCGACTCGACAAGCAGTGAAGCAATACAGAACACCATGCCTGCTGATCCAATCGATCATGTCAAAGAAAACCGTATGTGTGACGTACATTGTCTCTCTCTTTTGTTAAAATTACATAACATGTTATGGTTTAAGTTTAATGTACAATATTGTTCATTTTATGTGACTATTTTCCTACGACAAGCAAAGTTTTTTTTTTCCCCCCTACAAAATATCTCTTTTATAATGGAGGCTTGTATTAATAAGCTCTGCCCCGGGATCACTAAACATCATTGTATCTTGCTTAAATTACAATGTAAATTATTATTATTAGAAAGTTGTAATTTCCAGTGTTGCTCTCTTTCTGTATGTGCTTTATAATAAACCTGTAGTATAAAATCCTCTATACCGTGATTTTACCTGAAATGCATATGTGGCATAACTTTTTTTTTCTTTTCAATGGCCAAAATATTGTTTAGCATCTCTTAAACCTGGTGTATAGTTTTGGTAACAAAAAAGGAATCGGCATAAAACCGATTAAATATAGTCTTATTTTGTTCACATTGCACTAAAAGATATGTGTGAGATATTTTGTGATATTCCTTTCACGATTTCCGGTGAATTTCAGTGAAATGTTTGAACCCAAACATAATGTAACGGTTTTTGAGACCTTTGCTGGGGTGTCCAGTCCCCCGAACATCCCACATGAATGGAGTGTAGCGATCTGTGTGTATCACCCACACAAGAGAATCCCTATTGGTTTTCCATGTGAACGCCTAGTGCACACTGAGATGAGCCGGATCCCCGACTTCTTTTTTTTTTTTTTTACTAATATCGTGAAATAAAGACACTAAAACGAGATTTCATGTAATATAACTTTATTTATTATAGATATAGGATTAAGTCTTTCATATTTATCCAACTGTGAATCCAAATTAAATGTTTCCTTCTCCCAACACTATACACCATCTTTAACCTCCGAACAAATTTGGTGCCTTTAACACTGATTGGGACCAGAAAACCAATTTTGTTTTCGTTCTTTCTTTCCAGTGTGGCTGCGGCTCGTAATCGAAATGGCAGTGATTGTTGGGGCCTTGCTTCTCCTTATTCTAATTTTCGTGTAAGTGCATTATATTCAATACAAAACCAAGAATTTATTATAAATCCACTTTAATTAATTGGTTTGTTTTGGTGTATATATATCACGCACAGTTGGGAAGCAATCATATACCATCCAACATATGTGGTAAAGAACAAACGTATAAAATATTTCAACGCATGTACGACATGCCTTAAAAAAAAGGAAGAAAGAAATAAATTAATAGCAATAATACATTTTCTTTCTTTTCTTTTATTATTTTTTTTTTTTACATATAATAGAGGACGTGCTTATGTTAGTTCGGGAATTATTTTTCTTTAATTTTTGTATTATTATCATTATCTGTTCCCGAGTTATTCTATTTCCAAAAATTTATTTTGGGCACTTACGCAAGGTCCAGTTTCAATTTAAGCATTATTTATAAAGCCACGTTTATATAATTTTTGAACAGATGTTTTCGTCGCTACATAAAGCACCGTAATTTGAGAAGATCCACAGCCCGAGACGACTGTTATATCCCAGGCCCCAGGTCACCTGTACCCATACAAGGTGTTGATAAAAGTTCGCAAACCTTAGTAGTTGGTGGCACTAATGAGTCCTTTACCAGATCTATCGAAGTTGAAGAACCAATGCCAATCAACGGCGAAATGCCAGATTTGCGGCATCTTCAATCAGAGGATGGCATCGATTCGATGGATGATGCTGCAGCATCTTCAAAATTCAAAGAACACACCTACTCAAGGGCCATCATAGGACCAACAGTTTCCGCTGAATCAGTAACCCCCGAAACCTCTTTGGACCCAGACAATGACGGAAGTGCCACCGGAAAAATCATCCATTCGTATGCGATCTTTACAAAGATATGTGACCAGGCATGCCAGGTGACTTCCGAGGCTTCTAAGGAGCATGGCCTCGACAAGGTCGAGGTCAGTGCTGATGCACAACGGATTGGTACGACCTGTTGTGGCAGTCAAGGGCTTAGCATCACCCATGGATCAGCGGGTTGGGCATGCATTGACATGACTGATGTTGGTGTGAGAAAAGAAGGTGGTAGCAACACAATTCCTCAACCTGACGAAACGTATGAGAACCGTGGGATGTGGAGGCCACGTGGAAGGCAATTTCATCGCAAATAACATTAAACTAAAAAAAAAAAAAAAAGGTTTAACTTAGTTAAATAATAAACTTACTGCAGGACCGTCGAAAGGAATTTGAAAGTGGTATGGTATCATTCAGAATGTTGACCCAAATGCGATTCCAATGGATGGGGCAAAGCCCCTGTTAGGGTTGCATTAGAGTCTACAGAATACAAATTGTACACAGGCGATCCATTAGGCGAAAGAAAAATAAGATCATAAGATAACGTACCCTACACTAAACGATCAAGATTGGTTTCTTGCTCTTTATGAAATCACCAAGATGCATTATACATGGGTTATTATGCTGAGTAATATGCCGAGTAAAAAATTAAAAAAAATTGTGTTTGTCCATTCCTTTGTCAGTGGTGCTCACAGTGTCATGCAGGCTCTCCGCTCTCCGTTCCGCTATACATGTACGTACGTACGCGTAGAACATACCTCGTGCAGTGGCATATATATCCCGCGGCCAGTGCGGTCTCGATGTCCGTACTCGTTATCCGAGTAGGCGTTCCGGGTGCAACATGTAAAAGTACCGCATAGCCAGTAAAATTACTCTCAAAGACTTTCACGAGACTTGAGACGTACGAAGACGTGTCGTAGTTTACTCATCTAGTGAATTACAGGCTATATAGAATTTCTCAGCAATTCTCACTTTACTCGATTGTCAGTGTTTTCACCCGATCATCCACCAAGCCGTACCAAGTTGAAGAGAAACTCACTTGCACAATTGTTTTACGTAATTGAACATGTAAAGTTACTAAGGGATACTCAAGAAAAAAAAATTATTGAGTGTATATACTCAATATTTTTTTTTTCTTGAGTATCCCTTATTAACTTTACATGTTCTGGAAGAGCGGATGTGTACTTTTAACAGAAACACAGATTCTGAAGTAAAAACACGTGATATACGAATAAAAGCACTCGCCTCCAAGAGTAGCAAACGGGTTTTAATCATGGAAACTAGTTCTTATTTTTGTGTGCAAGTGGTTGTAAGTCAATCTTGCGATTCTGGTTAGTCTGCAAGCACAGACTCAATTTGACACTGAACAAATTTCAGTCTAGAGTGGAGACTAGCCTCCAAACTCACTGTTTGTGACTAGTTTGGAGAAGCTACAGTACACGAGTGAATCTAGTTCTTAACTGCAGACCCTAGTAAGCAAACAACATGGGTTTGTGCCTGCAAACTAGATTCTGGTAGGGGTTTGAGGTTCAAATCAACGCACGGTGAATGCACAATCATTGCGCACCCAGGTCGAATTTCCAATAGCCTATTGGACCATCAGAAACCAAAAGAGCTATTGGTCTCTATTGGTTTTAATAGGGAAAATGAAATATGGGACCCACAGAATCCATTAGAAATTTCTAATGGACCAATAGACATTTTCTGTTGGTTTTTATTGGACCATTAGAATTTTTTCTGTTGGTCCAATAGACATTTTCTATTGGACCTATAAGAAATTGATTATGATATCACAGTGTAATAAAATCTGTTGGACATTTTTAGATAACAACTCATGGAAACATGTTTACATTAACAATGAGTCCTACCCTATCCTTTCCTATCCTATGTTAAGTACAACCTATGCTATCCTACATGAAGGCCCTGTTACTACTGGTTAACTTTCGATCCCTGCTATATAAAGGGATACAGGTAAAATGTTTGAAGAAAGACAGTTACTTATTATTAAATTACACTTTTGTAAATGAAATATGAAGAATTCTCATTATAAATCAATTTGAAATTGTGCTAAACATAAAATGCTAATCAACTAAAACAATCTTGATTACATTATATTTTATTTTCACCCCTTTTCCAAATCTCAGAATACTGCTTATGAATATTCATGACCAACAGAAACCATTAGAAACCAATAGAAACCAATTATAGAAACCAAAGGGAAATAAAAATCCCAACAGAAAACTACACAAACCAATAGAAATAAACACAAACCAATATAAGACAACAGATCGAAGCTAATAGAAACCAATGGAAACCAACAAAAGCTAATTATTTAGAAACTAATCTCAAGAAAATAATCGAGACCCGAATGGGAACCTGAACACCCCAATAGAAATTGTTAATTGGACAACCTCAATCAAATAGAGTCTGATGATCTCTATTGGTTTATGGGTCCAACAGCCTGATACCAGTAGAGACCAATAGAGTCCGATGATCTCTATTGGTTTATGGGTCCAACAGCCTGAAACCAATAGAGACCAAAATCTCGATTGGTTTACGGGTCCAACAGACTGAAACCAATAGAGACCAAAATCTCTATTGGTTTGGGTCCAACAGCCTGAAACCAATAGAGACCAATAGAATCTGATGATTTCTATTGATTTATGGGTCCAACAGCCTGAAACCAATAGAGACCAATATAGACTCTATTGGTTTATGGGTCCAATACATCCAGAAAACCAACAGAGACTGATGGTTTGTATTGGACCAATAGAGATTGATGGCCAGAGACCAACAGAATCTCTTGCTATCTATTGAAGCCTATTGGACCTCTGTGGGTCCATTAGAATTCTGATATTCTCATTGTATTGGTCTCTATTGGAGTGAAATTGACATTCTAATGGTCCATTAGAAACCAATAGAAACCAATAGAAAATTTCTATTGGTTTCTATTGGAATTTCGACCTGGGCAGGCAAGGTGTGTTGCACGTACAAAGTGAGCAAGATAGCTGCAATACCTATAGTCGTCTTGCCTTCAACGCGCGTCACAAGTGCCTTCATCTCATCACTCGCAAGTTTCAGATTTCTTCTAATGACACAGCCCCCCCCCCCCCCCACCTGGTCAACCATACACGTATGTTCGTTTCAGATTTTAGGGGTTCAGTGCTGGGGGAAAATCCGAAATCATTGGAAATATGGGTCTTTTGGCATTCCCCCTAAATCATTCTTTAATTAGGGATAGTTTTCAAATCTGTCTGGAAAAATGCTGAAATGGGGTGCGGAATAATGTCGAACAAAACTTCGATAAAGGGGTAATTTTAGTGTCTTCCCCTCCAAAAGCCTGTCGGATGGTGTAATTTTGATGCGACTTTCCTTCCAAAAGCATGTCATAGGGAGTATCCGGAACGAGTTTGCATCGTGTACATTGGTGGCAATCCCGGGGGCGGAGGATCGTCCCCTTCGATTTTTGAGAGCTTAGCATTTTTTAATTTAGTGACCAGGTAGTGACAGTATGGAGGCACAATGTATGTAAAATACAAAGCTGATAATATCAAAATTATGTCATTATAAGCTTTATAATTGTCTTTGTTTTCATTTATTATGTTTGCATTGAAGATAATCCGAATTGCGGATTTTTGTTTCAATAAAATTTGACTGATTTGATTTGATTCGATTTACAATGTATACGCCAGAACTTTCAAATTTTGGATATACAAATACATAATCATGTACTGTATGTATATTTGGGACTCTTTTTTTTTTCGTTTGGGTGTATCATTAATTCCCCTTCTGGTGTTTCCGCTGCCCCCAGTCGTAACATGAAATCGCCGCTGTTTACCGTGTATATATGGTTCACCTCCTGAGTCAAGGGTGGTATTGTGATGAACGGCTGGATTTGCAGCAGCATTAATATGTAGCCGTGTATACGAAGGAAAAGGTGTTCCCTCCAGAAGAATGCTTACAAATTTAAGTCCAAGTGGAGATTAATATATCTCATATTTCATTTTATAATCAGATTAGGCTGACAGAACAGGAAATCATGTCAGAAGAACATCACATATTTAATTGCAATAATATTGTTCAATAACAATTATTGACAACAGTTTATTTAATGTGTGTTTTTTTTTTTTTTTTTAATTTCTAGAAGGCCCCACTGACAGCCACAAGACAGAATGTACCTATTACAGAAGGCAGGTTTATTTATTCAACCAAAATATAGAAGTGTAGGCCCTTGAACAGTATTCAGTGTAAGACACACAATGTTATTTCCTCCGGTATGGACTTTTAAAATATTATTATTATTATTATTTATTTATTTATTTATTTTTGTTGCAGTCGATATTCAAACATGATTTTTGCACAAAATAATGGCTATCAATTATTTTTTTAAAGAAAATTTCATTGAGGTGGTTCCCTAGCTGTGACATCTCTAATTAGGGGTCAGAGTATCTTAATGCGGGAGAAACATTTTTCGACGTTCCTAATGATTAGCCAACATTTTCCACACAAAAATATGTCGCCAAAAGCGGGGTGTTGCTTTGTAACATGTAACCATGTATGATGTTAACAAACTTTTAAAAGATCTTTAACTAAACCCTTGTAATGTAGCATGAGATGTAATCTGGACAAGTATCAATTATCATGAAAGAAATAGAATGAAGGGGTTACTGAACGTTTTTGTAAGTATGTGGTCCCTTTCACATCTACTGCCGTGAGGTAAGGGTGACCCCTTAAAGGGGAATCCAACCCAATGAGAGAATCAACCTTACAGGAAACAGGAAAATGAGAGGAGCAATCTAAAAAAAAGTTTCATCAAAATCGGTTATAAAATAAGAGAGTTATGGAAGTTTGAAAAGTCTAGTTGTTCCTTTTATGGGGATCCTCAAATTGGCATCATCGGCTTCAAAATGGCCGATCTCATGGACAACTCTCCATTCATTTTGTACACAAATTTTCAGACTTTCCCCATTTTCTTTTGAAATATATCTTACCTCCTTCTGAGCTCAACATATGTTGTGTGAAATATATTTTCCCATAACATATTTTGAGCTCAGAAGTAAAGAAGACAAATTTTGAAAGA
>CALNVZ010003429.1:12772360-12801986 GCA_940671915.1 Paracentrotus lividus
TTACAAAGCATCGCTAAAGAAAACATGCCATTCTGATACAACGAGATAACCCCTTTATGCTTGTCTAACAAAGCAGTACAAAAGAACGTTAGTAGATCCTCTATATATATAACACTCTGTAAATTCGCCTGGGTTCGCAACCAGTGAGATACCCCCTTTATAGATTGCTCCTCTCATTTTCCTCTTTCTTGTAAGGTTGATTCTCTCCTTGGGTTGGATTCCCCTTTAAGAGTAGGGATGTCCACTAAAATTTTAATTTCTTTTTAAGTTGTTATCGCTAGGCTTATTGGAAAGAACATATTAAAAGAAACATTTTGGTACTTGAATTATCACAATTGGATGTTCCATTTCAAAGATATGACCCAAAGAGTGTTTCAGATTACCTTGAGCTGCTAGAACACTTTTACAAGTTCAGACAAAGCCAGAAAATGCAATAAAAGCTCAAGTTTGTGGTCCTTTTTTCTTTATTTATTAAACCAAATCATACCAAACATTTTCTATGTGTGTATCAACATAAAATGAGATTATAGTAACCCAATTGAGGCGTTTGAGTAGATTATACAAAAAGTTATGGCAGCACAAATCTCATGTTTTGACATGTGATCCAATATGACCACCGTGGAAAAATACTCCATAGGGCATGTTTCAATAGGAACACCCAAGACACGCGGAATGCTTCTGCTCTCCACTTACCTAAAGTGAGGACAAAACTGGCCTTTAACACATTAGCTAATACAGGACCTCGGTTTTGGAATTCTCTCGATAACAAAATTAAGCTTTCTGTAAGCCCATCTGTATTTAAACGTGTACTTAAGGTCCATCTCCTTGACAAGTACATGTATTGTGACTCTCAAGGTATTATATTGTAAACGATAGTCATCTGAGCATGATTATGGTTGTTATCTTTTCTTTCAATATGTTGTGTCTAACTGTTTATTCCTTTGTCAGTTTGTGTGTTGTTGTTGTTTTTTTTTGTTTTTTTTTTGTTGTTGTTGTTGTTTTTTGTCATTATGTTGTGCTGTATTCTTTCTCTTCTCTATTTTTCTTCCTTTGTTTCTTGTTTCGTGATGTCTCTAGTCCTGTTTCCCTATTGTACATAGCCTTTCTGCTTCTGTTATGCCAAAACATTTTCGTATTATCCTACGTAGCTAGTTATAAATATGTTCACTCATATTACACTGTAATTACATGATTATAAATGTAGTTAAAGAGGGGACCCTAATCCTTACAAGCTGAGCTTTTTACCAGGGTCTCCTCGTCCTTCTTTTACCTGTTTACAAGAACTTAACTTCATATTTCTTGCTTACTTTACTTACTATGTATCAATGTAAACATGATGAAGTTTAAATGTACTATGTGATATCTTGTACTACATCGTATAAAGAAGGACCAATAAATATCTATCTATCTATCTAGGCTATTTCATGGTGGTGTGGCTCAGAGCTGAGTGTTGTAGATGGTAGAGTAATTTAAAAACTTAATTGGCCAGTGGTAAACATCATTCTTTGTTTTTCACTCCAATACATTTTTTGTTAAAAAATAGTTAAATTTTATAAATACCCACTTCTCCTTAGCTAAATCTATTGCAATCATGAAAAATTCTAGTCATAACACACATCACACAGCAGCATCACTTTGAACATGCTGTAGTTTTCTTCATATCAATTTTTTTAACAGCAGAAGTTGATCACCTGCTGAGGTATTTTCTAAGGAAGAAACTGACCAATTAAGAATAAAAATGATTGATATTTACCACTGGCCAAAAGACAACTTCGAAAGCTGTTTTTTATTGAAAACTTTGCTGTTTCTCTGCCTGTGTATTATTGAGTAGGCAGTGCATGGGTTATTGTTTGCATTGTAAATGCATGGGTGACTACATCCATACAGTGAAGTGGAAACTGTTCTAGTGTCTTTTTGCTTCTGTGTGGCCATCCCTATTAAGAGCCCCTAAAAGAAGTTTCCCGTTTTACGAAATGTTTTACAACCTATTGCATAGTCACTTTAATTCTCTTTCGTTTCAAACTTAACATAGTCCTTACATGTGACTGTTAATTTTGGGGAGCTGGAATATTGAGATATGAAGGGAGTAATACGAAATTAAGAAACTGACTGGAATCTAAACCATAATTTAATATTAATTATACATGTATAGAATGAGAGAGAGAAAGAGAGAGAGTGAGAAAAAGAAAATGCCAGATATGGCATTGGCGGCGATCCGGGGGGTTGGACGGGGGGAACGTGTCCCCTCGATTTTTTTCTGGGGGGGGTCGTCCCCCTTCGAGTTTTAAAGCTTAACATATTTTTATGTAGTGATTAGCTTGTGAAGCTAATAAAAAGGTAAAATGTATGTCAAATACAATGCTAAATGTTATTACAAGGTAAAATTTTCGGCTTGCGCTTCGCGCTTGCAAACATTTTCATTAGTTTCTGCATAATATGCGTAATATGCGAATTTTGAGTGTATTATTTTTCACTTTCGGTTGTTTCAGTTCCCCCCCCCCCCATCGTAACATGAAATCGTCGCGCTTTATACATGGGCCGCGGAGCATGGGGGGGGGGGGCTTCAGCCCCCACTTCTTTTCAGCAAACGTGTACAAAAACACAAACTGACCATATAATTTTTTTAGCCTATTAAGCCCCCCCCAAAAAAAAAAAAAAAAAAAATATATATATATATATATATATATATATATATATATATATATACCGGGTGAGTCAGAAAAAACTTTACACCTAGAAAAATGTCAATAAAAAGAAAACCAATATATAAATCCCAAATTATTATTTATATTCTGAAAGAGTAACTCCTCCCGCATCCTCTGGTACCATTTCTGTGTGGTATGTTTTTTACGCTTGGATGAACACAATGCATTGTTTGCGAACATGTAAATTTTGAATTGTGTAAGGGTGGGGATGAAATAGAAACAACAAAAGCTGACAAAAAAAAAACTCCATCTTGAATAAAATAGCATAACTTTTTAACAACATTTTTTTTAAGCCAAATATCTTGGCAAGGGTGTTGCTACAGTTATCGACTAGATTCTGTGTAAAAATTAGATTGATTCATCGAGTAATCCATGAATAAGTACACATCAAAAAGTAAACTGTCACTGACAGACCTAAAAAGGCCTCTTAATACTTTCGAAAAGTGATTATCTTGTCTTTGACGTGTGCTCACTCATGCTTGACTCTACATATTTATCTCATTTTCACTCAAATTGTAGTCGATATGTGTAACAACGCCCCCGCCAAGTTATTTAACGCAAGGCATTTTCGATAAAAAGTTATGCTATTTCAATTAGGATGGAGTTGCTTTTTTGATAGCATTTGTTGTTTTGATTTTACTCCCACTTTTGCACAATTCAACATTTACATGTTCGCAAACAATGCGCCGTGTTCATCCAAGCGTAAAGACATTACACACAAAATTGGTACCGAAAGATGCGGGAGGTGTTATTCTTTCAGAATATGTATAATAATTTGGGGTGTATATATTGGTTTTCATTTTATTGACACTTTTCTAGGTGTAAAGTTTTTTTTTACTCACTCGGTATATATGGTCCCTGCCATTAACATCATTTGCAATGCATAGGTGAGGATTCAAAAACTAGACGCTCCCATTTACTGGTCATGAATATGCATGCCAAAGCAAAAGAGAACTTTGCTCTTGCCAAGTACGCCCGTCGTGCAATGATTGTAAGAACACGCACATTGCATGCGCAATGGTTGCACAGAGCCTGCACCTTCTCCGTACGTTTGCTCCTGCAAATGACGTCATCAATTTTGCACGATGGAGGTACTTGATTGTCCTGCAACCAATATTAAACCCGTAGGAATCGCAGAAATTGGCCTGCGTGCGACGTAGGCTACACTGAAAACCTAACCTCGTCCGTCGGTGGACGGACTAGCTTTAAAGCTAGTCAGTCAAGACGGACTAGTTTTAAAGCTAGTGCGTCATGTTAGTCCGTCGAGACGGACTAGCTTACAACTGAATCCAAATCTCTCAACTTGACGGACGAGCTTTAAAGCTAGTCCGTCACACTTGATGTTAGTCCGTAGATGCGACGGACGAGCTCAATAAAATTAGATAGGTAGCCTCAGTTTACCCATAAGAATGACCGACTAGGATTTGATACACATACATGACATAGCTGCAATGTCGCTTACTATTAAAATGACTGACTAGCTTTTGAAATACACACAGATGCAATGTCAAATATTATCTCCATTGTAAATTTAGAGCGGCATGTTTCCGAACATAATCAAGTGAATACATTATTCTCAAACAAAGGTTGTTTTGACTTAACAATCTTAAAGCTTACGATACATAACATCAATCACGACAAGAATGCAAATCACGAGTAGGTTCAAACTATGGTTCTCCATTCTTTAATTATAGGCTAATTGAATACCTCGTTACTATAGAACCCAAGAATCTGGTCTATTCTTATAGATTACTGGTGAATGCCCGGCTAAGCAACAGCAGTGAATACAAAGTGAATAGCATCGAGTGAATAACATGCGCATTGCGAAAAGGACATCATCTATTTGTATTATCTGTATGTGAATTCTATTTAATAAGCAAACTGTAAGGAAGCAGATCCGATATACCCGGTAAAACTGAAGATTTTGATGATAATGGCGATCTCCTTCATGTGATATGTGTGAGTACTCTTTTTGAATTATTTTTCAGTTTATAGATATCGTTATTTTTTTCACATGGATTAATACTATTATCACCAACGCGAAACAAAATCTGTCTTGCCAAATTAATTTATAAATTGCGCGTGTGTTACTGACAACGATAATAGCAACATTAAATAATGAATTCAATTCTAATTCCTTAGAATTATATTGCCCTATTTCTTAGTTTACTATCTGAAAGAACAAGATATGACTTAGAGGCGCGATTCGGGATTTCTGAGGTGGCTTTTTCTTTTCAAGAAAGAATTGGCGCCCCCGTAAGAAAAAAAATGCAAAAATAGGCAGGCCTACAACAAACAAGACAATGACTGATGCAAGCCATTGGCGGGACGCCCGGGGACAGTGGGGACCGTTTCAATCCTCGATTTTTTTCTGGGAGGATCGTCCCCTTGATTTTTAAAGTGATCAAGCTAGTGAAGCTAATAAAGAGAGCAAAATGTATGTTGAATATAATGCTAAATGCTATTTCAAGCCCCCCCCCCCCCAGCGTGACATCAAATCGCCGCACTGGAAGCAAGCAATAAGTATAAATTCAAAATGCATATTATTAGCGTTGTGGATTGCAATCTAACTTGTTGTTTGGCCGGGCTTCAGTTAATTATTTCACATTTGATTTTCCAAATTAAATCTCAACATCACATTATTTGATAATTGCCATAATGTTAACTAACTTTGCCTCCAGTATTAATTCCTGTATTCTGATATCATCTTAATAAAATGATTTTGGCTTGAATTCTTGAATTTTTGTGAAAAAAAATCAATCGTATCTTTAAAATGTTGTCTCATATTTCAGATTTGACGTCTCTGACAAGCTGATATATATTAAGCTATTTCGTAATGCTAGTCGGTCAAGACAGAAGTAAGAACATCGCGACAGACAAGCGCGACTGACTAGTTTTGACACCTTGACGGACTAGCTGTAAAGCTAGTCCTGCTCAAAAGCTCGTCAGTCTGGGCATCACTACGACTAGCTTTTATGCTAGTCCGTCAAACTAGTCGGTCAAAACGGACTAGCTTTAAAACTAGTCCGTTGTGACCGACTAGCTTTAAAGCTAGTCTGTCATGACCGACTAGCTTCATGGAAAGCTAGTCCGTCGTGACCGACTAGCATTGAAACTAGTCCGTCGTGACCGACTAACTTGACGGACTAGCTTTCAAGCTAGTCCGTAGAGACGGACGAGCTTTAAGGCTAGTCCGTAATAACCGGATTGTGTTGAAGGAAAACTAGTCCGTCGTGACTGACTAGCTTTAAAGCTAGTCAGTCTGGGCATCACTACGACTAGCTTTAAAGCTAGTCGGTCTACCCGTTTAGGTTTTCAGTGTACAGGGCACGTACGTGCCCCGCAACCTACGGCGAGTTGTGACCGCCGCATTACATAGAACCCTGTTGCAACTGTAACCCTAACCCCAGTAGCGGACGCAAACTGGAGTAATGAGCTTACCGGGCCCATGCGTAAACATAATAGAGCCGCTTTTGTCCCAAGACAATTGGGCCCCCGAAATGCATTCAATTCGATTTTCTTGGATCCGCGCCTGCTAACCCTACCTTTGACGAAATAATGTCCTGGAGTGATTGTCGCAGGAGCACATGTCACATTTATCCTACCAGTCAAACTTCCCGCGTGAATGGAGTGTAGCGCAATTACTATATGGACATATTCAGCTGCGCTTCGGATCTTTTTTCTTTTTATTTATACCTTCAAAAATATCTTGTCTAAACGAATATGATTTTAACTTAAATTTAAGAAGCAGGGGATGAAGAACTGTTAATTTCAATTACCGAGGCGTTCCATAGTTTTGGGGCAAAATGGCGAAAGCACCATGCCCGAGAAAGGTTTTGCTTTGTGTTGTCATGGGGTTTCCCCAAAGAACCATATATTTTGTTTATATAATTGGTAGCAATTTTTTATTTTTTATTTTTATGTATAGCTTCTTATGCGACGTTCTTTATATCGAAGAACGTTTTATATGCAAAGTGAATAGGGAATAGAATTTGAAAACAAAAACTGGAGATATAATATTTTCCGACATTTCGACCAAAGCCTGAAATATCTTTCCTTCAAGATAGGAAAAGAAAACACAAGAATATGGGTTTTAATGGACATTGTCTTCAAATGTTAAAGGTTTTGTTTCTTGAAATAAAGGGTCTGCATGTGTGAGTTAAAAAAAGAAACATTGGTGAAAATTCGTGTTATTTACGTTTGAATTGGATTTAATTTAATTAAAATTTATTCGACATCATGAGTAAACGTTTGTAATATAGGCCCTAATGAGCTTGCAATATATTAGATAGGTACTTAAGTATTTCCCCAGACAGGAGTGGAATACGACAAAATGGAAGGAGTAAAAGCAATACTATCAAGTGAGTAAAAAAATAAAACCTAGAGAATATTCATTAAAAAGAAAACCGATTATTAAATTCCAGGTTATCATACAAATTCTGAAAGAGTATTTTCTCCCGCATGTTCTGTTATAATTTTTGTGTAGTGTCTGATTTTTTGCTGGGATGAGCAAGGTGCAATATTTTCGAACATGTAACTTTCGAATTCTGCGTTAGGTTCCTTACCAAAAGATAAAGCCGCGGCCTTCTGCGTGAACGCCGCACAGCGGCGCTTTATACCGGATGTACTGATCCATTCCAATAAAGTCAATAGAAGAATAATAGAGAAACGGTATATCCTGCCTATAATGCCGCTATACGGCGTTTGCGCAGGGGGCAGCGGCTTTATCTTTTGGTAAGGTACCTCAATAAGTGGGGGTAAAATTAAAACAACAAAAGTTAACAAAGGAACAACTCCATCCTGATTAAGATTTTTTTTTTTCAGAAAATAGTTTTAGTTTAATAGCTTGGCAAGGATGCTTTACACTTATCGACAAGATTTCTTGTAAAACAAAATAAGAGATTGGTGAATCAAGTCACCAACAAGAGGGCATGTATCAAAGAGTAAATGGTCACATACATACCTCATGCGGCGGTCACAACTCGCCGTACCTTCGACGTGCAACTCCCTAGGACGGATTTCGTAGAAAAATCGTGCAGCGGAGGTACCTCGCAGGTACAATGCATGTACGACGTACAGGAGGTTTTTACAATACCCTTACTACAGAAACGCAGGAATCGCAGAAGTTGACCCAGGACCTGTGCGTGCATTGCACATGCAACGCAGGCTACGTCGATGGCACGTGTCCCGTACACACAAAAAACAAGAACTAGTTTCCGTGAGTAAAACCCGTTTGCTATTCTTGCAGGTGAGTGCTTTTATTCTTATATCACGTATTTTTACTTCAGAATCTGTGTTTCTGTTAAAAGTACACACCCGCTCTTCCAGAACATCTAAATTACTGAAGGGATACTCAGAAAAAATATTGAGTATATATAACTTTTTTTCTTGAGTATCCCTTAGTAACTTTACATGTTCAATTACGTAAAATAATTGCAAGTGAGTTTCTCTTCAACTGGTACGGCTTGGTGGATGATCGGGTGAAAACACTAACAATCGAGTAAAGTGAGAATTGCTGAGAAATCTATATAGCTGTAATTCACTAGAATGAGTAAATACGACACGTCTTCGTTCAGCCCCCCACCCCCCCTTTCGGCTCAGCTCATCTACATCAAAAAAGCTCCACGGCCCCTGCTGTTGTGATTGCATAAAAAAGCAAGTACAAAGAAACTAGCAATACCATACAATTTAACCCACCTGTACTTGCTAACAAGGCAGGTAGGCTACAAAAGAAAACATGCCATGATCATTCAGTACACACCCTTTGGCTGCCTAACAAGGCAGTACAAAAAAAACATGCCATGTGATACAGTTAGATCACCCTATTGAGCTTGCCTAAACTAAGCAGCACAAAAGAATAATAGGCAATCTTATACAACGAGAAAACCCCTTTGAGCTTGGCTTACAAAGCATTGCTAAAGAAACATGCCATTCTCTGATACAACGAGATAACCCTTTATGCTTGTCTAACAAAGCAGCACAAAAGAACGTGGTAATCTATATATATACACATCTGAAATTGCCTGGGTTCGCAACCAGTGAGATACCCCGCTTAAGTGCGTACATGTTAGCGGAAATATAGAGTTACACTCTGTGAGCAGAACGGATCCGAGAGCGGAGAGCCTGCATGCTCTTATATGTCTTTGGTTGAGTCCTTTTCCTTTTGTCTGTTGTGTTTGCCTGTTTTTATAATGATATTTGGAATGTTCCGATGATATACATCGTCTGATAACACTAACAACTAGATTAACATGCATGATTCCCATTATGTCAGTCATGTTACAGTTTGAGTAATTTGATGCATTGGTCAATGCAATGTGTTGGTTTGTGTGAATGATGTGCATCTGAAGTGATAATGCAGTGTATTGGTTTGAGAGAATTGATGCACTGATGTGTATATCATGTAACATTCCAAATATCATTATAAAAACAGGCAAACAAACAAACAAAAAGGAAATAGGATCACGTATGAGTAACGCTTTACATACTCCAGAGATCAGTAAGTAAAAGGTTGCACAAACTCATCTCACAGCAAGTTGAAGAGCTTATCTAACTCTCTGAGTTATGTAAGCGTTATCACGTAGATTAGTTTGGTGCAATGTACTCAAACAATTAGTTATGTTACTCACTGAAATGAGTTATTAAATAAACTAAAATTTTGTGTGTCACTATATTGTCAAATTTAAAATATCGATTAGGTGCGTTTTCAAAGTAGCTTTATTGAGGTGAAAGCACTCATGTGATGTGTGTCCTATAATTGTCAAAAATACATGGATATTTGAGTGTGATCACTCATATATGCAAGTTCTCATTTTTTGTGTGTAGGCTACGACGAGTTGTGACCGCCGCATAAAACGGCTTCTCAATACCTTTAAAAAAATCTTTTTGTCTTTGACGTGCGCTCTATATGCCTGACTTTAGAGATCTATCTCATTTTCACACAGAATTATTCGATAGGTGAAACAACACCCCTGCCACATTATTTGGCTGAAAACATTTCGTTAAAAAAGATGTTAATATCAGGATGGATTTGCTTTTTTGTTAGCTTTTGTTGATGTCGTCATTACACATCAAAATAATGATTACATCATCCCGCTACGTCTCACTATTACCATTGCGTACAGATAGGTAGTTCAATGTAAAAAAAAAATATATATATATATATGTAAAATGCAGTGCCGAGATGCTGTCGTCATTTTACAACAAATTACGACATCATCTCGGTACTCCTCACTTTTTCCATTGCGTATAATAATATTAATGTATGATTATAATGCAGTGCCGAGATGATGTCGTCATTACACATCAAAAAATGATGACATCATCCCGGTAAACCTCACTATTACCATTGCGTACAGATAGATAATTCAATGTAAAAAATGACATGTTAATGCACATTCTTCAGTTACTCCTATTTACATATCTTTGTATTTATTTATTTCTTTATGTATTCTTATACATCATCTTCACAAAGGAGCCTGTAATGTAACAAGCTTAGCTTTTAACTTAGGCTCCTTCATATTTCTTTCTTTCGTATGCTACTGATGTCATTCGTTTTATGATTTATCAAAGAATGTATAGTTTTGAAATGACATATACTTGTTCTTATTATTATTGTTTGATTGGAATATGTAAATAAACTGAACTGAACTTTTACACAATTAGAAGTTTACATGTTCGCAAACAATACGCCGTGTGTATAAAGCATAAAGACATACCACACAAAAATTGTATGATGCGCGAGAAGTTATTCTTTCAGAATAAGCATAATAATTTGGATTTCATAACTTAGTTTTCTTTGTAATGACAATTAAAAACCTGATAATGTTTTTTTGTACTCACTCGGTAGTTTCAAAAAATATTTAGAGGAAATAAAAAATAAAGTCTATGTGATATACTTTTGTTTTCTACCGCATTAAAATTCGTTTTGCAAGGCAGCCTATTATCAGACTTCTCAACTCTTGTAATGTCCGTATTTCTTACTTTCATTTTCATTTCCTCTATTCCAATACTTCATATACATCTATATTCATGATATTAGAAACCTAATTATAGCGAGTTAATGTTTGAGTCAGAGGACAGTAAACATGGTAACTGTTTATTATCCGCGGTGCTGGATCCTGGAGGGGCGCATGGGACGCCACCCTCCCATGATTTGAAAACCTTGTATCTACTGTACATGTCAAAATCAGAAAATTTCCTTTACCCCCCCCCCCCTAGATAGATGAAAGAAGGAATCAAAAACCGTTACGTCCTGCCGTATCGTAAAGTACTTTAAAACAGAATACAAGAAATTTTAAGTCTTTGTTCATTGTTACATAAATGACATCAAAATTAAGTTTACATATCAGTGGCTTCAAAGTAAATCTAGCATCTTAAACCATAAATTGTTTCTAGTCATTATCATTGGTGTCTGTATCTATGTTACCTTGGTAATAAATCGTGAACCTATCTAAAGTCGGTATATTTATCTATATCCTTAAATGATGTCATATAGTTTGCTTTAGATATTCAAAGGTCGAATCATGACATTTCATATTGTTTGACTTTGTTATCGTTAATTATGTCATCTAACATGCCAAATAAACAATGACTTTCTTTCAATAAATTGCAATGAGTTTACTTGTTCATTTGCATAAATCTTAAATACCACCGACATTTACCATAAGATAATTGTCAACCTCTATAAAACCATAACGCAACATATTGAAAGTAAGATATTCGATTGTTATAGCTACCAATGATTTGTCCCAATTTATATTTTCTAACAATTTATATTTCCGATCATAACCGTTTTATAAATGCACGTAAATCTCGATGTTTACATTCGAGAACGACACACCATAAACACTTTCTATCAGAAGAGGGCGACATTGAGCCTGCTAAATACATTTATGATTTAGACACTCAAGGACATATATCTTCGTTCAAATTCTGTTTGTTATTTTACCCTTACCTAAACAAAACAACCGTCTTTCTCAAACTCTCAAACTCTCAAATTTGGTTTAATATCTTTACAATAATTAAACGTGCATTATTTCTGCACTTATTGGGATACAATAACTTGTCTATACGCTGTTAATATTAAGCGGATCACATATCAAACTACCCTCCGTATAAATGAATATCTGGTAACCTATGACCCGACTTCACATTTATCAGCAAATTGATAACAAATTGACTTTTACTCTAGTTTGGATTTCATACACACAATATAAATAAATATTCTAGAAGTTTTAAAACTTACGCTCTTCTGGCAGGACATAATAACTAGTTGACCGTTTAGCAAAATGCTCAAAACTTGACACATAATCAGACAGACATTGACACGACGTCTGAATCCATGACTTGTTAAATTACGTGTGACGTGTCCGCAAACTCCCAAAATGCCCTATGATAAAACTCCCGACATGTCCTTCGTTACAGGCGACTCTGCATAAATTTTAAACGTTTCGGAATACAAAGAAATCTCTCCGATACGCTGCTTTTGTCTGCTATACATATCACGTTCAAACCGTTCCGAATTCAACCGCTTATTAAGAAAGGATGGAAACCGAACGTTTTCAATTTAAGCAGAGTTGACTGTATTAATGGAAGACGCAATTTACAAAAGAACACTAACATTGCGGTATTTTTAATGCTTCCGAAATCAATTGCAAACTTCAACTTTCGTTCAACGAAACACCCCCCCCCCCCCCCCCCTTCGCATCAAGCATGGCACCCCCTCCCATTTGCAAATCCTAGATTCTCCACTGATCTCCATAACAAAACTAAAAATAGTTCTGGTCATAGAGTGAAAAGGACTACATAATGGATTTAATAGAGGCAGCTCATAACCATGGCTGGTGTTTATTTATCAGTTTACATATTTAATGTGATGTGTATTTTGCAAACATGTATTATCAAAAAGGTAAATCTAGTAGTAAAAGGGACTCCTCAAAAGGAAATTGTATATTGTATAATCGTGACCCCCCCCCCCCCCCGATACGATTGCAAACAACAGCAACAAAATAACAATCCTTACCTCTTGCAAAAAAGCTATATCATTACACTGTACATATCAACTACATATGGTGGTTGTTATATGTATATTTATATATATATATATATTATATATAGTATATATATTATATATATATTATAGTGCAGACATGCTATGGATAACATATGAAACAACTGCTTTGTTAGTATTATCAAGGGTTCAAGTACAATAAGTGCGAGCGAAAGTAAAGACTTGCTAATTCATAACGTGCGAGACAGTAATTTACAGAATTGGAAACGATACAATTAGAGAGCTGTTGAAATTGTATCAGCAGATTTATCATCTTTTATGCCCGTCTGATCATACTGTGAGCGAAACGGCTTTTTCTAGTAACACATTTACACGATAATTGTAACACTCTGAACCCAGCTATGAACTGCTTGAGATTACATAAGCCTGGAAGGTTTTACCCGATGTTGACCAGGATCGTCACGCCATACATACTAATCACCACCATAATAATTCGAGCAGAAGTTGTCATTGCTGGCGGTGTCAATGGTAAGATCCGCTAAAAAGGATGTATTTTCAATCATCGTTAATAGCACACCATGCTCAGTCGCGCTATTATTGGTAGTAGTAGTAGTAGAAGTAGTAGTAGTAGTAGTAGTAGTGGTAGTAGTAGGAGTAGTAGTAGTAGTATTTTCATTTCGAACAAAATAAGATGACTAGATAGAAGGGATCAATGAGGCATTTACGAAAAGGAATATTTATATAATATTGACTGGCCTTAGGGGAGATACCGCAGATATTTCCCAAACAAGTCTCATATTAGCACAAGTCGAAGACGAGGGCAAAATGGGTCTTGTGAGGGAAATATATGTGATATCTCCCGAAAGTAAAGCCAGTCAATATTATTATCATTATTACCTTTTAACCCCAATTAGCCACATTTAAAGAGATTGAAATAAGTTTGCTTGCTTTAAACTGGGTAGGCCTATCTGTCGTGGTATGTTTTTCGTTTTGTTTTTCATCATTCTGAGTTGAACCACTGTGACGTAATAATTATTCCGGCGTGTAAAGTTTTTTCATGATGGTAAACCATTGTGCCGTAATAATGTTCTGTGCGTATCCATTGTCTTACGTTACACTTGTATCTTATAATGCGCATCATCTTACAATTACGCGTAGGAGACCCGACCAGACAAAATGATATTACGGACCGGCAATTTTGTACACAAACCCAATAGGGCATCACGGAGGAGGGTGTATGGATATTGCGGCCCGTTGACGTATTTTGTGTTGACCGAATCAATTATGCTACAGTCACACAGACACTTAAGGCGGGCTCACACTATGCGACTTGCTGCGGTGCGATTTTTCAGGAAAACTTTAATATTATTTGATACAAACATTTCAACAAGGAAATATATAATGTACAAAGTTGTTGATATTCCTAAGAATATCAAAATTGAATTTCAAGGCGATTGCGAACCCCCTTCTATGTATAAAATCTAATTGTTTCCAAATCGCAGTGACGTCACTGCGGTCTTGCGATTTTAAGGAAAATTGATCTTTACTCCTAATTAAAGACTCGCATTGGAACCAAATTTTGATTAAATTGTTCCTTTACAATTTTTACATCTCATAAGAGAACTTTTCATGTTTCAAATGTCGCATTAATAATGCAAACTACCATTTTATTTAAAAAATCGCACCGCAGCAAGTCGCATAGTGTGAGCCCGCCTTTACGTTGAGTTACGTCCAGTTGCGTCCAAAAATCATTTTCTTTTCTACGGATCCCCATGGATGCCTTCCCGTCATAGTAAGCAATGAGAATAGTGATAATTTCGTTCATCCAATAAAACAAAGAAATGCATAAGAATTGAGAGAATAGAAAATCAAATAAGGATAAAACAACAAATACGTAACTAAACGTAAGTGTCTGTGTGACTGTAGCATTATGCAGACAAAATACGCGCTACACTGATCTTGTCTCCAAAAAGCCTCATACCGTACTGTATGGTAATAATTATTGTTCTTCTGAGAGTTCTTTTTTTTCTACCTTTAATATTCTTTAACACTCTCCATTAGGATCAGGCTACCTACGATGCTACGTTGTTGGTCTTCACTGGAAGGATCTGCTCACAGATTATATTGACGTTTTTATTATCATTATTAGAATGTGATTTTTAATCTTTTTTTTTTTCTGAGAAACTGCTTTATTTCTTTATCATTTTCCATTAGGACCAGGCTATGTAGGTTGCTACCCTCTTGGTCCTCACTGGCAGAATCTGCTTACAAATGACGCTACATTATCCAGTGTAGATGACTGTGTAAGACATTGCAGAAGGAAGACCTATTCAGTCATCTCCATCGGAACATGTTATTGCAGCGACACACTAGGTGGCATTCAGAGTTCGAACGACGACTACTGCCATGTGAAATGCTTGTGCAACGTTTCTCAGATTTGTGGATCTAGAACACATGTTTCTGGTGAGTGCAAAACTTCAAATGTATATATTATTTCATAACATATATTCGCACTATTGAATGTACCTGATTTCAAACCCCATTTATTAGGGCTGAATGTCTCGTCGTGCCGCCACATTGTACGATATTCTGCTGAGTTTGGAAGAAAAATGTTATATCATTAATTCTGATATCAACATTGTTACATGTAAAATCATACTGTCCAAAGTTCTAAATAAACCTATAAATACTAAATGTGAAATTCATGGCTATTCTAAACCACCTACTCTATTTGAAATCAAATTGATTCCATATCGCAATGACGTCACAGCATTCTTGCGATTTCCTACGGTTTGAAGCTAAATTGAAATTTACTCCTAATCAAAGTCTTGCAGTTGAACATGTTCTCGTGTACATGTTTCGAATCTCTCATAATATAATTTAAAATGTTTAAATGTCATAAATACTTGGCAACTGCAATTTTTCCGAAAATCGCACATCGTGAGGCGGATTTTTTTTTTTCTTCTTCTTCTTTTTAATAGACTCCGCTCTAATCCAATCCATCGTAACAAGCAGGCAGTTTTTCATAATAAAACAAGTACAGATAGATTCTTTATTCCGGATATATATTGTTATTGAGAAAGCAAATACTTTTCACCAATTTCAATTAAATAGATCATGAGAACACCCACCCACAATGCACGATATGTGCTGTAATCGTTTCAAATTATGCACTAAAAACAAACATTCTAGATTCTCTCATCTGCATTAATTTGCACTGATTTGCAAGTTTGTAATAAGTTAAACACTATTTTATCAAAAATATTTCCAATTTTATACAATCTAGTCTATAACACCACGATGGCAACGCGAAGCATCCCAGCCAACATGCCCGATGGATGTGCGACATCGCCTAGCAATGGAGCAATAAAGAACACCATGCCTGTTGATCCGATTGGCGATTCACCTCGAAGTGATCCTGTTAAAGAAAACCCACGTATGTGTGACGTACATTGTTTCTATTCATCATTTAATTCACATAATATGTTGTTTGTACAAAATTGCTGATTTTATGTGACTATTTTCCTTTACACACAAAGTTTGTTTTTCCCTACAAAATATGTATATTACGGAGGCTTGTATTCATAAGTTCGGTCCCGGGATCACCAAACATTATTGCATTATGTTCAAATCACGATGTAAATTATCATTTTGAATGAATAGAATTATATTTATTATATTGTAGTGTTGTTTTATATAATAATATTATTATCATTATTACCATTATTATTATTATATTGTAGATTTGACGGCCAAACACTTAGTACAGAAACAGTTTAACTGTTTCCTATAAAATAATGTTCATTAAATGCGCCGCAGAGTTACCAACTTGTAGGAAGGGACCACTGACCCCACTTTTTACCCATGATAATAAACAGGCTTACATTCGGTGGGCATCATTATGTGGTAGTTCACGACTTAGGTATAATACCCTCTTACATGTATTGCGTGACCACGATCATAGGGGTACCTGATTAGTGTTATCCGTAATATTTCATACGCTTTTGTCTCGGTAGCGATATTGTTTTTCTCTTAGATTGACTCACCAATTCCCTTTCATTTATGTGTTAATAATATAGGCCTATTATGTACTAACTGCAGCGAATGCATAGTGGAGAAGAGCTCTCAGTTTTATCCAGGTACGTTATAAACATTTGTCTGTTAAATATAGATACTGCATTTTCTAAAAGTTATTTTTACTTACTTGGATTGACTTGAATGTTAAAAGCTGAAGCTTATTTGCCCCTTGTCATGCTGGTCATCTTCGGTAGTCTCTGGTATAGAGTGAAAACTTTGGTGGATTTATTCGCCAGTTCCTCTCAATACGTTATTTATTCATGTTTACACTATTTGTAGATATTTGTTCATCTGGTAGATCGTTCAAATTCGAGATGTAGAGTAAATTGTGGTAAGTGGGACACTTAAGCATTTACGTAAGCATTACAATAAAATAAAATATTCAATAAAGCAATCATTTACATCATTTTAAAGTTTATTTAGATATAAACGTTTTATAAATGTTTTGGTTAAAATCTCCTCCAAATTAAGGTTAAGGGGACAAGTTAATCATCACTACTTCATCGTCCCACTTACCCCGTCAAGTTGGGGTAAGTGGGACAGCATACTACATGGAATGAAATGGGATTTTAAAATGAGAAACAAAGATCTCTGTCTTCATAAATACTGTTTATACATTAGAAACATCATTTATAAGATGCCATAAGAACTGATTACCAAACTATTTTCAAATATTACGACACATTATTACTCTTTTTCCTTTAAACATTTAAAGTTATTAAAAAAATGATTTTTTTTTTTTTTTTTTTAAACAAATCAAAGCTCAATAGCAGTTTTTAGATGTGCGATTCTGTAAACAAGGAATCATCTCATTTGTCCTTCGCCCCCTTTTTTATGAAAGTAAACAAAAGATACAATATTTATTTTAAAAATAGACCTTTTTTTCTTTGCCGTATTACAACTTTCTTCATTATCAAATCCAAACTTTACAAAACCTAAAGCTTTAAAGTCTGGATAATTCAACAGTGCCCCTTTTAAGACAGCAATAAAACCTGTTTGCCATATTTTATGACACATAGGGTAAATTTGGGTAAGTGGGACACTTAAGCGTTATAATAAAAAATAATAAAATACTCAATAAAGCAATCATATCTCTCATTTTGAAGTTTATTTGATTAGATATAAACGTTTTAGATATGTTTTGGTTAAAAATTCCTCCAAATGAAGGTCAAGGAGACAATATTAATCATTACCCCGTCAAGTTTGGATGAGTGAGTACATGTCATGCAATGGACTGTGATATAAAAGTTTTGTAAACTTTCTTTATAAATTGAAATACTATAGAAATTGGTGCGTCCCACTTACCCCAATCATCATGACCATGTGGGGTAAAGGGGACAGTTCAATTAAAAATTGTTTTAAGTCATCCACTAAGGTATTTCCCCAAAGTGTCCCACTAACCCCAGTGTCCCACTTACCTCACTTTACCCTAAAGTCATTGTGTTTTAAATTTATTGAGCTTCCTACTACAATTTTTAATTTTTCGAATAAATGGTTGAGATTAATCCGATCAAGTCCTCTTGAGATGATGTAGATTTGACTTAGTTCAGCCCCTTGTCATAAATATTATTGATATAATTTTTTTTTTCTTTTTTTATTATTATTATTTTTTTTTTCTAGAATCTTAATCGTTCAGGCTAGTCAAGATTCAATTCGATTCAATTCAATTTCATATTTCCTCATTTCCGGACAAGAAGAATACAGTTATTCAAAGAAATATCATTACATTAAACAAATAAAACTAATAATCATGCCATACGAAATATTATTATATATATATAATATATATATATATATATACAAGTGTAAGAGAATACACGTTCAACAGCCAATGGGCAACTCTTTTTAATTTAAATTTTGAAAGAAATGGGTGAAGAGAATAATAGTTGACGTAGCTCAAATCAAAATTCCCCAGAGCTATCCTCCCTTTTGATAATTTTTGGTGAGATCGAAAAAATGTCTCCGCCGGGAATCGAACCCGGCCTCCAGCTTTGAACGCCGGCGCCTTACCACTAACCACATAGACTGGTTAGTGGCTCGGGCGGACCCAATCGATGGACCGTCAGATAAACAGATTCTCAACGTCACCAATTGTTTCCTTTGTCGGGTAGATGAGTTTTTGAACAATGACAACCTGCATGCCTCAGCTGGATCTAAGCGGTTGCTAAGATACATACATGTATAGAACAATTATACAAGTGTAAGAGAATACACGTACAAACAGCCAATGGGCAACTCTTTTTAATTTAAATTTTGAAAGAAATGGGTGAAGAGAATAATAGTTGACGTAGCTCAAATCAAAATCCCCAGAGCTATCCTCCTTTTTGGATAATTTTATATATAATATATATAATATATATATATAATAATATGTTTGAATGTTAAAAAAAAGAGATTCAAATAATTAATTACTGTTAAGCCGGAAATGTAGAGGCCACTGAGAAGCTATGGTTGTAAGTTCTGGACCCCTCATATGATAGTATCAGTAATAGTACATTACACGAGTAAAAAAAAAAAAAAAAAAAAAAAAGAATAATAGCCAACAGAGAAGACACAAAAGAAAACAACAACAACAAAATGCATAATGCATGTTGCGAAAAAAATAATAATAAAGAAAAGAAAGTGTGAGAAGAGAAGTCAATAACAAGAAAATGTTCGCATGTGGACGAAAGAAATACCTCAGAGGTGATAACGAAAAGAATGAAGGTAGCGCGCAAGATCAAATTTGCAAGATAAGAAATACAGTTGAGAGGATGTTAGATGATTGGTGACCACTTCTTTGCATTATTACAACAATCTCAATCATAATGTTCATAACAACGATGATGAAAATTCCTGCATAAGGTATAAACAGAGAGCAAAATACTTCAAAGCCGGAGCTAAGTATTGTACGGGGCCAGTATATATTTCTTCAGACTTCTTTGAAAAACCCTCAGAGAAGGGGAATTTTTCAAATCAACAGGCAAAGTATTCCAAAATTTGGGGCCTTCAAAAATAAATGTAATTTGTGTGAAAAATGACCTTAACAAGGGTAAATGCAATTCTTCTGACTGTCTTGTGGGATAATTATGCACTCTACGATTTTGTTTAAAGATATCGTGAAACGCAAACGGAAGGGTTCCAGAATTGAATTTATACATGGATTCACCGAGATTAGATAGGTATAGATCACTCATTTTTTATGATATTTTGTTCAAGGAAAAGCGGATCCATGTGCGCAAGAAAAGGAGCATTACAGATGATACGAATAACTTTCTTTTGTAATAATAAGACTTTTTCCACTTATGTTTGATGCGTGTTTCCCCAAAGCAAAAGTCCATAATCTAAGTATGGAAAAAAAATAGAAGAATAAAGCATAAGCAAGGATAGTTGTGGAAACTTACGATCCTCTCAAAAATGTCTTCTGGTTGTCCCCAAAGTTTGTACCAAAACTATGGCTCAAGATCCTTTCAAGTAGCTAGTGCTAACTTGTGGAATAATCTTCCAAATGAGATCAAACTCTCTGACACATTAACAAAGTTCATGAGTAAATTGAAAACTTTCTTATTTCAATCATACTTTTTGATCATATATCAGATGTTGTACTGAATATATCAATTTCTATGTCTATTTGTGTTATCTTTCATTCTATTTTTAATTTTCTTAAAGCGCATATGGAATTACTTGTATAGTGATATGCGCTATATAAAAGTTGAATATTATCATTATTATTATTAAGGTGTGATTTAAGTCTGTAAATGAAAACAACATTGCGATAAATAGTTTTACAAACCTTTTTAATGTGTAGTTTCCAGGAAAGTTTAATATCCACCAAAACACCTAAAGATTTCGTACGAGAAACTTCCTCAATAGGGTTGTTATCAAGAAAAATATCCATGGGTAATGATGTTAAGGAGTTACTAAACAATATATAATTAGTCTTATAAGAAGATTTAATGACATCCATCCTAATATATTTTGCAACTCTGCTTTAATTACATCGAGAAGAATCATTATTTGGATCACTGTGTGAAATAAATAAATTAGTGTCATCTACAAAAAAAAATGAAAGACAGGGCATTGGATGATTTATGAAAATCATTTATATAAAGAATAAACAATAACGGGCCTGAAAGTCTCCCTTGCGGAACACCAACAGTGATATCTTTAACGTCAGATGCGTGATCATATAAATACAAATTGTTTTATGTTACTAAAGTAGCTCCTGAACCACCCTACGGTCTTTTTACGGACACCAATATTACAGAGTTTAAAAAGTAATATTCGTGATTTATAGCATCAAAGGCCTACGAGAAGTCCAGGAAAATACCAACTGTGGGTGAGGACGAGTCAAATCAATGGCCAATTTTATCAACAAATGACATTGAAGCATGAACAGTATTATGTTTTTCCCAAAAATCAAAATGAAAGTTAGATTAAAAAATATATATTTTTTTTGGCAGGAAAGCAATCATTCGATTGAATACTACACTGTCCGTCATAAAGGTGGAATATTTTTTTTGCCGCTATAACGACATGGTTTTGCTCTGACTTTAATTTCATGAATATGTTTGTCTCTGCTTTTACTTTTTGGGACTCTGGCTATATCTTGGACATTCTCCCAACCCTTCACGTGGACCTTTTTCCAAAAAAGTTTTGTCAACCCCCGTGATGCCCATTTTTGTCATTTTTTCTCATTTTGGAGCCCCTTTTTGTTTTCCCGGCCGATCAAGCCCCCCTCAGTCCTACCCCCAGGAAACGCGACTGAGGTATACTGTTTTGTATGGTTCTTTATGTTAAATCTATATTTCTGGGGACAGGCTTAGGTCTCTTGTCTAGGGGAGGTCTTGAAGTAAAAAAACGAGATTGTTGAAAATTCGGAATATTTTATTCCATCTTCATGCTGAAAACAAAAGAAATGAAAGACCACCTTTAACCCTTAAATATCATCATTTTCCCCTTAAATTTTGTTTAGCCTTGATGACAAGGCTGTAAATAGTCATTATTGATAATATTTTATTTTGATTTATGTTTGGTTGAGATTTTACAATTTAATTTAGGGAAGATAAAAATTCACATGGTGTAAAAATGAATAAAATCAATGTTGAACCCCAATCAAAATAAATTTTGACCCCTCCCCTAGACAAAAGAGTCGAGCCTGTAACCATAAATGTAGATTCAATTTAAAGAACAATAACAAATCTCCACCTCAGACGTGTTTCCTTGGAGTAGGACTGAGGGGGCCTTGGTGGGTCGCGTGAACAAAAAAGAGCCCCAAAAATAAGAAAAAATGACAAAAATGACCATCTTCTGGGGGTGACAAACCTTTTTGAAGAAAAATCCCCGGGAAGGGTTGAGGGAACGTCCAAGATATACCCATGATCCAAGAAAATGAAAGCGGCGACAAACACATTCAAGAAATTAATAACGGAGTAACGTAATGTCGCTTGAGCCAGAAAAAAAAAATATTCCACCTTTATGACGAACAGTGTATAATATTTTCCAATATTTTGGAAAATGAAGACAATAATGAGATTGGCCGGTAATTACCCATTTCAAGTTTGTCGCCTTTTTTTGATAGGGGAATAATTTTAGCTAATTTCATGGAATTAGGAAATTGACCAAGCAATAATGAAAAATTAAAAATATGGACTAAAGGGTCGCCAATAAAAGGAATAATGGCTTTCAAAATAACATTAATAATTCCATCGAAGCCAGAACATGTTTTATTTTATGTGTTTTTAATGTCTTTAACATTGATTAGGACCAAAAACAAATTGTGTTATTTTCGTTATTTCCTTCCAGTGTGGATGCGGATCGTAATCGAAGTGGCAGTGATTGTTGGGGCCTTGCTTCTCGTTATTCTAATTTTCGCGTAAGTGCATTATTTTGAATACAAAAGGAATAATTTATTATAAATCCACTTTAATTAATTGGTTTGTTTTGGTATATACGCTAAGCGTTTGTTAAATGTGTATTTAACGCACAGTTGGGAAGCAATCAAACGTATGTGCTAAAGAACAAACGTATAAAACATTTAAACGCATGTACGATAAGCCTTAAAAAAAAAAAGAAATAAATAAAAATCAAAGGTTTGTTGTTGTTGTTGTTGTTGTTGTTTTTAGAATTTACGGCGTTTCCAAATTCATTTTTTTTTTTTTTGCAGACTACTAATAAAAATGTTTCTTTTAATATATATATATCATAAAGGGTGCTTATCTTAGTTAGCAGTTATTTTTTATTTTTATTATTTTTTATTTATTTACTTCTTCTTCCTTTAAAAAAAAAGAAATAATAAAAATCAAAGGTTTGTTGTTGTTGTTGTTGTTGTTGTTGTTTTAGAATTTACGGCGTTTCCAATATTTTTTTTTTTTTTTTTTTTTTTTGCAGACTAACTAATAATAAATTTTCTTTTATATATATATATATATATCATAAAGGACGTGCTTATCTTAGTTAGCAGTTATTTTTTATTTTTATTTATTTATTTTATCTATTTTTACCTTCTCTTTTGGGGGGGGAGGGGCTATTATTATCATTATCTGTTCCCGAGTTATAATATTTCCATAAAGTTTTTTTGGGGCACTAACGTAAGGTCCAGTTTTAATTCCACCGCTATTTATAAAGCCACGTTTATATAATTGTCTAACAGATGTTTTCGTCGCTACATAAAGCATCGTAATTTGAGAAGATCCACAGCCCGAGAAGACTATTACACGGATATACCAGGCCCCAGGTCATCTGTACCCGTACAAGGTGTTTACAAAAGTTCGCAAACCTTGCTAGTTCTTGGCACGAGTGATTCCTTTATTAGATCAATCGAAGTTGATGAACCAGTGCAAAGCAACGGCGAGATGTCAGATCTGCCGCGATCAGACGATGGCTCCGATTCGATGGATAATGCTACAACATCTTCAAACCTCATAGGACACACCTACTCCTCGGTCATCAAGGGGCCAACAACTTCAGCATGTTCAGTTGACTCAGAAACCCCAAATTCCTCTCTGGCGCCGGACAGTGACGATGACTGTGGCCCAATCATCCATTCCTATGCGACCTTTACGAAAACGTGTGACCAAGCGACTTCCGTAATGTCTAAAGAGCATGACCCCAACAAGGTCGAGGTCAGTGGGCTGGAGAACGATGTCAAGATGGATAAAGATGGCTACGCTCAGCTTATGACTGAAGACAAGACTTCTATACCGGATCAGAATGTGGCTGACGCACAACGGATTTGTACGGCCAGATGTGGCAATCAAAGGCGCATCATCACTCAGAGATCAACCAGTAGGGGATGGACTGGCATGACTGATGTTGGAGGGGGGAAAGGAGGTAGTAGCAATACAATTCCTCAACCTGACGAGAACTATGAAAACCGTGGAATGTGGAGGCCACGTGGAAGGCACTCTCATCGCAAATAAGATTTAACCAAAAAAAAAACCTTTAGCTAAACCATTAGACGCATGAACAAAACCTAAGTTGATTAATCAACTTACAGCAGGCCCGTTGGAAGGAATTAAAGTAGTATGGTATCATTCAGAAATGTTGACCCCAAGAGGGATTCGAATGGCCAGGAAAATGCCCTTCTTAGGGTTGAATTAGAGTCTACCGAATACAAATTGTACACAGGCGATTCCATTAGGCGAACGAAAAAAAAAAGATCATCTTGGGAACATTATATTGACCGTAACATTTAAACACTATACCCCACTCTTAGCCTAAATTAACATAAAACACAAGAAACAATTTCCCATGTTAAACTCAATCAAATCAAAAGTTGGACTTCATTCGTTTTTGTATTCCGGTCTTTAATCATTGTGGCAAATCGAATGTTTCTACAAAACGCTTGTTATGAAATGTCATGTTAAGAAAATGGGTTGTTGAGCTGGTGAAAGATGAGCTATTTGTAATTGCTGAACTTTCCAATATTAGCTGAATTTCAGATACATTCTATTTCCTGTATTTCTATTTATTTATTTTATTTTATTTTTGTATTTATTTTTTTTTTTCTTGGTTCTATCCTGCACAATGTTCTTGTACTCAAACCTTGATATTAGACTGTATCACGTACTTTACCTTGTTTGAATGTACTGCATGCAGTGAAATGCAACATGTCATGTACACATGTACATATTCAAAGGTTCTATATGTATACATAATTATTATATTATTTGAAGTGAAGGTGATGATTGGGATTTTCTCCATTGAAACCAATATTTTCGAATATATGCGTTCAAATTATGAATTTCTATTCGACTTTTCCATTTTTCTCTATTCCGGTCACTGTCTCTCCCTCTGTCCTTCCCTCTTGTTCTCGTTTCACTTTTACTCTTACTCTGTGTCTTCCTCATCCTCTCACTTTCTTCCTCCCATGTTATTTAAGTGTATTTGTCTCACAAATTTCCCTTTTAGTACAGTAATAGCACTTATGATGTCTTGACAGGCTATTTATTATGTAAACATCGTTACAACAGATCAGAGTATCTGCTATCTTGATAATGTTAACTATTATGCTATATTCTTTATAATTTATATACTTATATATTTTTTACTATCTAAAAATGAAATTTTGTAACTATGTTTTCTTTAGCTGACAATAAAGACAGTAATTATTTTGTACAGCCCGATTATGTTGAAATAAATCTGTTTTGAATGAAGAAGAGATTTAGTTGCTTCTTTTTTCTTTTCGTTTTTCTTTTCTGACTAATGTGATAAGTCATGATTTTAGTCCGATGACTAACGTTTAGTCATTTCAGACGTTTTTTTTTATTTAGTCAGATGACCAGCTTAAATAAGTCATTTGACTAATATTTGGCTTTGTCTGACTATTTAATTCTAGTCGTCTGACTAAATTAAAATAAAAACGTCTGAAATGACTAAACGTTAGTCATCTAACTATTAATTCTAGTCATTTCAGACATAGGGCAGGACTAATTGTTATTAGTCAAAATGACTAACTTATGTTTACAGTGCTCAGCATGACCAGCTTCAATCTTGTAAAAAGGGAGAAGAAATATCACGTTATTGATATAATTTAAGGTACGTGTATACAGTCTGTGTAAAAAAAAATGGTACAGTCGAAGAAAAAATTATTTAGGTGTGAAATCTTTTCATATAATGTGTGTTTGTGGTACCAAATTAAAGCCAAAAGATTTTTTTTGCTGATGCGCTTTGTCCTGTATAATTTGCTTTTGTTAAACAAAAGTTATGCTAAGTTTTGTGCGACGAGGAACAAATCGAAATTACGCACTTCTATTGTTCTGGAGCGCTGAATTCACGGTCATAATGCGAAATCGTACACGAAGGCATGGGACGGCGTGCGAAAATGGATTTTTCTTGATTGTAGAAAATTAGTCATATTTAAAAAAATACTGCACCAAATGTGATGGAAAAAATTGCAGAAGAAAGACTGATATTCCTGCTTCATGAAAATAGCAAACAATACCACGTTGATATTAACCTTCACACTATAAAAAAAATGTTTTCCAGCTGTACCATTTTATTTGACACAGACTGTACATTGCTCATGATTAAACATCATTGCAAAATAGGTGAACAATCAAAAATACAACTCACCGGTTTAAAAGAAGCGGGAATCGTCTGGCGAAGTAAGGCGTCTTCTTCCCAACCAAAAGGAGTCAGTTTCCCGCGGCTTCCCGGGAAACAGCTTTTAAAATGTTTAAAAGTATTTAAGTCGTTCAAAATTTCGGGACTCTATTCAAAAGCCGATAAATCGGCGATTGGAACAAAAGACGCGAGAAACTGACAACTTTTGATTGGAGAAGGCGCCTAACACGTTCTATGAATCTAGAGCGCGTGAAAGCCGATGGGTCTGTTAGCTGTCTGTCCTCGTAGGATGCAAGGTGTTTGAGTGATAGTTCAGTTTGCGAAGCTGTATATGTAGTTGACACTTTTTCTGTGCTATGTTGAATATAGAGATGTTGTAGATACGATGGAGGCGTCTGGCATTCTGCATGAAAAATAAATAATAAATTGAACAAATAAATGTTAATTTTAATAAAAAAATCCCGGGGGCTGCACCTCCTCATCTTTTACAAATTAAAATTTGATTCTGTACAAGAATATATGCAATGATACTAATTATCGATCATGTTATAACTAAAATCATTCAGCAGACCATCTGAGTATGGAGTGTGTTCTGTTATTACCGCTACAAATTACTAGTATTCCATGATAAGCAGCTACAACCATCGTGGAATTGAGCATGTGGGGCTGCAACAATGATTTAAGTCACAATTTCTTCGCACATCCATGCTCGGATTTCGCGCTAAAAATACAATTATGACATAAACTTACCTTCATCTTTAAAAGCATATTCAACATTATACTGAAATGGATCAAATTCTTGGGCGTTGCTTTAGATGTCGTTTTGTTTTTGTTTTTTGCATGGCGGTAAACTGGCCGAACGGTCCCGGGGTGGTGAGCGGACAACCTTCGTCGCAATCCGTCTCTCGCTATCCATGTGGATGATCGTTTGTTGGACCCTTTTTACCTAAAACATGATTTGAACAGATGTAGGTATTCTTTGAAAGTCCTTTCTTCCACAATTCTTAATCCATATTGTACACTTCTCCAGGTTCGTCTTTGGTTTGGGAAACGGGATGAAAAACACACCATTCATGTGTGGTCTGTCTGCCTACCGTGAATTACTGTTACACGTGCCGTAACAGCAATGCTTACCTCCAATTTTTGCGATATTTCGTCGGGTTTCGGAAAATAAAATCGAAGATTTGTTGTGTACAACTGAGAAGAACTACATTTATTTTAATTACATACCTTAAAGTTGGAAAATAAACAGTTTTAAACAAAGTTTATTAGGACGATGAACGGCCTGTTTGTTTCCTCGCAGTCCCCACGATTAGAAACATGGAATATAAACTTTTACTCTAACAAATTACTTGTTTATATTGGTCAAATCAGGGGCCGGGGGGCTATAGAGGGCTAGCAGCTCCTCCACTTTATGCGGGAAACGTGTACATAAACGCGAAAAGGACCATAGCTTTGTGATTTTCAGCCTATTCAGCCCCTCCACTTTCAAAAACGCTCCGCGGCCCCTGCATGATTTACCTAAGCTGGTCATCTCTGACTTAACATTAGTCTTGACTGAGGTAATTAAGTCACTGAGACTGGACTAATCTAAATTAGTCGTTTTGACTAATCTATAAGCACCAATGACTAACTTATGTTTACAGTGTATTAATCCATTTATTTTCTCCGCCAGTCGTTTTAATAAACCGATCTTTTTTATGTATTAAAAGGTCATAGTCATCTCTTAGATAGTCGGGTTCTGCTCTACAGAACGAGTCAAACAATGTTCCATCATTTTGAAGTTGTCTTGTTTGAAACATGAACATAATTATGTTGTGGTAGAGTCATCCCCCAGCATTAATCTTTGTTGGTACCCTTTTCAGTTTTATCTTTGCTCGCATGACTCAGTACCAGACAATCTTCATAAGACGGTAGAATCTCTCCTGCGACAAATAGATGGATGGAGATTAAAAACTAATGTTTTGTTTGCATTTACATGCTTCACAAGCAGAAGATAGGTACGCTTATTCAGCCATCAACATCTTAGAGATTAAACGATAAGTTTCAAAATCACACGCGACTCCTGTCTGCCTTAATCAAAATTATGATTACAGTATTGCACTGTTAGAAAAAAATAAACAAGTTGATTAAAATCTTAAACAACTGCGTTTTAACCGGTGAATCGCACAGCGTTGTTTAAAAATTAAACAACCTGTAGTTGTTTAAAACTTTAACACTCTTGTGGTTTTAAAGTTTAAACAACATGTTGTTTAATGGTTGTTTAAAATATCAACAGTATTGTTTAACTCTTCTCTACAAAAATAAAAACTCTCCAACTTTTGGTTAACGCAGCCGGGTTTCGAAGTCACGACCTTTCAATTATAAGGAAGACGCTCTATCCACTGAGCCAACACATCTGGACATACACTTTTTTAATGTGTGAGGCAAAAGTCCTTCGCCATGATTGAAATTTCGCGCCGATTTACCTTGCATGTTACGAATGACATTTGCTTCGGCCTGTTTAAACAAACCTGTTTAACACAATGTAATATGTGACTCATCACATCAAAATCAGACACAAGTCGCCAGAACCATCCATTTTTAGAGGCTTTCTTCTGATCATTTCTACTCAATTTCTTTACAGAGCATACAAGAAACATTGAACATTCAGAAAATAAAAAAAAATATTTCCCGCTGAATAAGACAATTTTTACTATTTTACCGATTTCCTGGCAACTGTTTCGAATTTGCTCGGCGACTTGTGTCTGATTTGATGTGATGCATCACATACCGCCGTTTTTACTGTTTGCTTTCATATTACTATATGCTTTTAAATCTTAATTCCTGTTTAAAGAGCAAGGAAGCGAATATTACTCATACTATACTTGTCAACAAATGTTATTGTACTACTCAAATAAGCTACTTCAAATATTTCATATATATAGGATATTTCAAATATTCAAATATGCTATTTTGTCTCAACAACTCTCATGTTAAATGTAATAGAAATATTATGTATTGACGCACTTTTAAATAAGCTACTTCAAATATTTCAAATGTTTCATATGTATGGGATATTTCAAATATTCAAATATGCTATTTTGTCTCAACAACTCTCATGTTAAATTTCATAGGAATATTATGTAATGGCGCACTTTCAAATAAGCTACTTCACATATTTCAAATATTTCATATATGTGAAATATTTCAAATATTCAAATATGCTATTTTGTCTCAAATATTTCAAATATTTATATTTCAAATACTCAAATATGCTATTTTGTCTCAACAACACTCATGTTAA
>CALNVZ010003429.1:12804412-12824955 GCA_940671915.1 Paracentrotus lividus
TTGATAAATAAAATTACCAAATCGCTTGATAATCGAACCAATACAATCGGGTTATTTATAGACTTTTCAAAAGCCTTTGATACCATTGACTTTGACATTTTACTACACAAACTAACATATTATGGGATACGAGGGATCGTTCTTAACTGGTTTCGAAGCTATTCATATGGACGCCAACAATTTGTTTTTATTGATAAATATGCATCTAAACCTCAAAATATCATATGTGGAGTACCGCAGGGGTCAATCCTCGGACCCCTCCTTTATTATTTACATCATTGGACTTACATAAATCTTCCAATTTACTTACCCCCGATTAGTGTACGCACGACGAACAAATTTATTTTTTTACACACAAAAACATTAGACACTTATTATGTAACTAGTAAATACAGAACTTGAAGCAGTTACAAAGGTGATCAACAGCCAACAAAATTATCATTAAATCTAGCGAAACCAATTTTTATGTTATTTTTAGCTCAACTTTTCTCGGAAACTACCCCGACCAATTTACTTGGATAATTACAAATACAAAAAAGTACGAAAACTAAAATTTTTAGGTACTATAATAGATGAAAATTAACATGGAAATACACATTGAAAATATTTGTAAGATAATCTTCAAGAATATAGGTATGACTGAATAAGCTAATATGCATTCCCTCAAAGGTCTTTTTTATCACATTACTCTACCTTGGTAATTACCTACCTTAACATTACGGATTTCTTATCCTGGGGAAACAGATGCTTCATTACTTATTAGAAAGAATTTTATTGCTACAGAAAAAGCTATGCGAAAAAAGCTATGCGAGTTATCAGTAACGTCCATTTCGTCACAACTACTGATACACTTTTTTATTCTAATAATGTTTTAAAAGTTCAATGACTATATAAAAATTAACCTTGCCAGTTCTCATGTTCCAAAACAAAATAGGAATGCGCCAGCGCTTGGCAACATGTTTTATTCAAATAACGAAATACATCAGTATCCTACCAGGCAAATTAACCATACCACTTACCAGAACGCGTACAGTGCTCACACAAAACACTTTTATATTTACTTGCCCCTAACTTTTTGGAATTCTCTACCCAGAGACATGCGTGAGATAAGAAGCATATTTTTATTATAAACAAAAACTTAAATGTTATTGCTATCATCATATAACCACTAATATCACTCTGTTTCTCTAATGACAGACGGATATCACCAAGGATCAAATATCACCCAAAGAGCAAACTTTACTTTTCATGCACACTATAAAAAAATCATTATCTAAATCATCGAACACCCCCCCCCCTTCCCCACCCTATCCCTTCCGGTTTTTTTTTTTTGTCTCTCTAAGTTTGTTGTTTTTCCTTCTTTTTTATAATAATTAGTATATAATTCTTGCCTCATCCCGGCATGATAGTGACTGGTTGACATTGCGTGCGCTGTTAGTCAGTTTTTGTCCGTGTTGGGATGGGGCAAGAATTATGAATTATTCAATTAAGTTTATTCAATTATGAATTATTCCATCATGAATATGTTTCAGTTAAAAAAAATTTTAAAATGCTTACTTTTGTATTCTATTTTATATTAAAGGGACCAGCGCCTTACAAGCTTTGCTTCTTGCTGGTTCCTGAATTTTCTTTATAATTGTTTTCTCTGTTACTTTTGAACAAAATGTTTTATGTTACATACTGATGTTGTTAATGTGATTATTGTTTTGTTAACTTTTGAAAACATGAAAGAAAAATCAATAAAGTAATCTTGAATCTTGAATCTTGAATAATGTCTCTAAACAGGTCTTGTTTAAGGCTATAAAAACCTGGCTTTCCGGTTTTAAAAAACAATGTTTAAATATTAAACAAGAATGTTTAAATTTTAAACCTACATTTTTTTTTAAACAACGAAATTTTTATACCGCGTTCTAACAGCGTGGGTGGAAGAGTAATTATTTTTTTTTAACTTAGTTTAAAAAAGAAATCTTTTAAACGAGATAATTTTTTTTTTTATTTGCCTTACATGTTTTTAACATTTTATCCATCCACATAAATTACTAATTTTGTTGTAACATGAAGACCAATGAATGATAAGAAACAGTAAATGGTCAATACGTTATTAAGATAGGATAACATTAAGTAAAATATAGTGACCTATTGTAAACGCCCCCCCCCCCCCATGCACCTTCACAATGGTGTCCATACACCCCCCCCCCCACTTCCCTTCAACTCTCGTGACGCCTCAATCATGTCAATTGTATAGATTTACACATAAAGATGTCATTTCAGTTACTAATTATGATAGGTCTACTTTCATATTACAAGAAATCCTTGTCAGGATGAAGTGGAAACAAGTTTGAGGAAAACTCGTAAACTGCAATAAAATTATCATGAGGAAGTTAATATTCACCACAACAAATCCAATTTATCTAATCAATGAATTGATTAGTAAACATACATCCGAAGTAAATGTGGATGGGGACATTATGCAGCTATAGACCGATCTTTCTATGCTCATCAAATAATTATATGATTGTGACTCTAGAGAGAACGTTGGGATAATCATAGTCTTAAACGTTCACTTTGAAATCATGAGCTTAATATATATTCTGTTATTGATGATCACAGTGCAAGTACAGTTCACCTGGGCTAATATCCAGGATGGTAAGATAAACAGATTCATTCTACCCGGGTTACTTTTTATAAAAATCTTTGAAATTTTAGTTATTTATTTTTCAATTCAGAAATCCGATCTAAAGTTGTTTCACCAAACATTAAATAACCAAAACTATTGCTTTTAGAAATCTGACTTAGAATCAACAAACACAAATCTTGATCTCATATTTAACTGTAAACATTTTGATTATTGCATGACAACTTTTCGCATGGAATATTTTTTTCATTTTCTCCAACTTTAAAGTTTATTTTAACTTTAAATGGCATAATCCCCCCTCAAATAGGGGGGGGGGTGGGGAATAAAGAGTAAGATCCATAATACATGAACATCTTTATTCACATTATTTGATATTTTGTTGATTTTTTTTTAATTTTTATTAGGGGTCAAATTTTTATTTACACATTGTATTGCATATCAATACATTCATGATGTGGTGTGTTCTTCTTTTTATCAGACCCCAGCTATGTAGGGTGTTATCCTGTGGGTCCTCATTGGCAAGGCCTCCTTAATTACGATTACTACACTTCTACTAGCGTGGACACTTGCCTAAACCATTGCAGAAATAAACTGCAGAGTTATGCCTTCATCTCAAGACAAACTTGCTTCTGTAGTGCAACAGCTCCATCTGACATAAAGTCTTTCGATGAGAGTTCCTGTAATTTCACATGCCCAGGAAATCCAAATCAGCGGTGTGGTGCACATGCATATTATTCAGGTAAGATCAAAGGTCGATATAGCAACACTGAAAAAACCTAACCTCGTCCGTCAATGGACGGACTAGCTAAAAGCAAGTCGGTCAAGACGGACTAGTTTTGAAGCTAGTCAGTCATGTTAGTCCGTCTAGACGGACTAGCGTACAACTGAATCTATATATCTCAACTTGACGGACGAGCTTTAAAGCTAGTCCGTCAAGCCTGATGCTCGTCAGTGGACCTGACGGCTAGGTCAATAAAAGTAGGTAGGTCGACTCAGTTTACCCATTAGAATGACCGACTAGCTTTTGATACACATAGATTTTGCAATGTAGTTTCAATGCACCTTCTCTATTTATTCTGTTTCCGAGCATAATCAAGTGGATACATTCTCAAACAAAGGTTGCTTTGCCTTGACAATCTGAAAGTTTACAAGACGTAACATCAATCATGACAAGTATGCAATTCACGAAAAGGTTCAAAATATTGTTCCATTCTTTAATTACAGGCTAATTGAATACCTCGTTACTATAGAACCAAAGAACCCAGTCTATTCTTACAGATTGCTGGTGAATGCCCGGCTTAGCAAAAACAGTGAATAGAAGGTGGATACAATCAACATTTTCAAACAAAGGTTGTTTTGGCTTGACAATCTGAGAGCTTACGATATACAGCATCAATTATGACAAGTATGCAATTCACGAGATGGTTAAAAATAGTGTTCCATTCTTTAATTACAGGATAATTGAATACCCCGTTACTATAGAACCCACGAATCGTCTATCCTTATATATTGCTGGCGAATGCCCGGCTTAGCAACAGCAGTGAATAGAAGGTGGTACAATCGATTGAATAACATGCGCATTGCGAAAAGGACATCACTATTAGTTGCATTATCTGTAAGTGAATTCCATTTAATGAGCAAACTGTACAGACGCAGACGCGATATAGGGTACATGCAGGTAATATGGGCCAGCAGGTAATATGGGCCACCTGAAGCAAATCATGTCTTGACCGTCGACCGATGACCGGTGTGAGCACCATAATCTTGTTCATATGAACTGTATACAAAAATATATCGTCGTGAGAGCATCTGATGGCAAAATTTCTCTGAGAAAATTGCTGAAAACCAACAAGGTACGTAAAACATACGGCATTTTTTTACCCTGATGTAAAATTTGATATTTCACAGAATGTGATGGTGAAAGAGTGTTTGAGGGGGTAACCTCAATTGTTTTGTATATTTAGTAAGCTTATAGTTTCATTTTGATCATACTAGCGTGTACAGGTCAATTTGTTGTAGTGAAGGGGTGCAATGTGGCATTGAATGCTTGCCTGACACAGCAACATTAGTGCAGGTAATATGGGCCATCCAAAATGGCGGAAATGATTCTGGTACTCAGTATTGGGATGAGGCATCAATCTCTTTGCTGCGATTTTTTGGGTATATTCACAGTATATAATTAATATAAATAACTTATTGTAGGCCTATATTGACATGTATAATGAAAATAATATTTAAATAATATCAAGAAAAGAAATAATATAAAAAATACAAAACAATGAAATATATAGTCAAAGTATTTACTGAAGGGTCTTATAATTTCAAATGATATCTTAAAGTTAATGATTTTCAACATTTGAGCAAATTCCAGACATAGTAGAGTCATTGTAGTTTTTAAAACATACATTAAATACATGTGCCCATATTACCTGCACATGCAGGTAATATGGGCACTTTGGTAATGACGTCAACATTTGAATATTGCAGACAGGGGGGTTGGTGATAATTGTTTTTCTTCACAATAAAGGTTAGAGCCGTAGTTATTGATTCATATAAACAAATATTAGACTGTGTGTCATTTTGCAAGTGTATGCAAATTAGGCAAACGAGCTTAGGGGGCCCATTTTACCTGCATGTACCCTACCCCGTAAAGCTTAAGATCTTGATATTAATGGCGATCTCCTTCGTGTGACATGGCTGTGTGAGTACTCTTTTTGAATTCCTTATGTTTCAGTTCACAGAGTTCACGTCATTTTTCACATAGAATAATGCTATAATCACCAACGCGAAATATTATGTCATGCCAAATCAATTTATAAATTGTGTGCATTTTACAACGATAACAACAAACACATTAGGTTATGAAAATTGAATTTTAACTCTAATAATAAATACAGGCGTCACTTTTCTTTTAGATTACTTGTATCTGAAAGCAAAGAATATTGGATTAGAGGCACGATTTTTGGTTTTCTGAAGTGGCTGTCAAGGATAAGCGTATACGCCGAAAATGCAAAAGCAGGTAAGAGGTAGGCCTACATCAAAAAGTAATGATAATGCAAGCCATGACGGCGACCCATGGCCCCTTGCCCTCATTATTTGATAATTCCCATAAAGTTAACTCACTGTGTCTCCTGTATTAATTCCTGTCTTCTGATTTATATGATCATAATAAAATGTTTATTGCTCGAATTCTTGTGACAAAATACATGTTTTTTTAATCGTATCTTTAAAATGTCTAATATTTCAGATTTGACGTCTCTGACAAGCTGGTCAAGCCATATTATATTAACCTAGTCGGTCATGCTAGTCGGTCAAGAAAGAAGCAAGAACATCGCGGCAGAAAAGCGCGACAGACTAGCTTTTACACCATCACGGACTAGCTGTAAAGCTAGTCCTGCTCAAAAGCTCATCAGTCTGGGCATCACTACGACTAGCTTTTGTGCTAGCTTTTATGCTAGTGCGTTAAACTAGTCGGTCACGACGGACGAGCTTTAAAATTAGTCTGTCGTGACCGACTAGCTTTCTGGAAAGCTAGTTCGTCGTGACCGACGAGCATTAAAACTAGTCCGTCTTGACGGACTTACTTGACAGACTAGCTTCCAAGCTAGTCTTAGAAACGGACGAGCTTTAAATATAGTCCGTAATAACCGAATTATGTTAAAGGAAAGGTAGTCCGTCGTGACCGACTAGCTTTAAAGCTAGTCAGTCTGGGCATCACTACGACTAGCTATAATGCTAGTCGGTCTACCCGTTTAGGTTTTCAGTTAAACATGTTTTCCATCGATTTTTTTTATTTATGTTGTGCCATACTCCCACATCGAACTCACAACCTTTGCATTCACAGACTTTTGTTGCTTTGGGGAATTTGAGTCTCATCTTTATAATATTGCACCATAAAACTAATCTTTACCGTGTGATACCCGTAAGTCGTTCGTATGCAACGTTCGATTACACTACACTTTAAATCGTTATTGTTGACAGTCGTATATATTTATCAGTTTGTAAGACAGATGATGGATTTTGCAACCCACCACACGTACCTGATGAAGGATGGATTGACCAGAGCATCTTTCGTGTTGGAAATAATGTCACCTTCGGCTGCTTATCTGGATTTGAGCTGAAAGGAGCCAAAAGTTTACAGTGTGTTTTTATCACGGCAAACAACACTTTGACAAACTGGTCTGGAGATTTCCCTACATGTTCTGAAAGAAATGGTGCGACATGGACGCTGTGTTTTATGTTTTGTAGATTTCATTTCCTTTTTTCTTTTTTTTTTATAGATATAATTTAAATATATATCATTATTACTTTCTTTCATTGTTGCTCGGAAGCAGATAATTAGTTTAATGATAATGTTGACAATGTACAATCTTTATAAGGTATAAAATGGTATAAATGGTATAGACCCAACCTGCATTCAGGATCTCTTTGAATTAAAGTCATCAGTTAGAATATTTTCACTCTACGTAGTTCAAACAAGATAATACATTACTGAAATATCCTTCTAAAAAATCAAAACCTACACTTGGTAATAGAGCATTCTATTTATAGAGCAGTCTTCCGGCTTTCATAAGGCAATCTCCCACAGTAATGTGTTTAAAATCCATCTCAAGATTTATCTCCTCAGTGACGCTTTTTGAAATGTCTGATGTTTTTATTCCGCGCAGCAGGAAATATCATCATAGCTTTTGTGTAATATAATAATGATATTTTATCATTGTCATTTGCAAATAAACATTTATTCCTACATGGTAATATATATATATATATATATACTGTTTTTTTTTCCGAGTCTTCAAATTATTGCGTTGTTTCTACTCGGGAATTATGTTTTGTACTGCAATTGTACGATGGGAAAACAATTTTAAATTAAACAACTTTTTTTTTAAGTTAAAGTACAGGATTATGAAAAGTTGTATAATTTCAAAATCTACAATGCTATTATCATGTGCGTTATTTACCGATACCTTTTGAAGTATATCTAATTAAGGACGAACGGCGAGAAATAGACACGATTGCCTTTTCTTTGATTACAGGAATACAACTGGATTGGCAGCGAATTACGATCATTGCAGTAATAGCAGTCGTCTCATTAATCGTCATTTTGATTTTCTTGTAAGTCATACCTACTTTCATAAACTATTATTTAAAAAAATTGCAAACGAATCGAAACTTAGTTTAAATAAAATGTAATTAAACCTGTTTTAAAGAAGAAACCCAAACAAAACCCAAAACCAAAAAAAAAATTTATATATTATTATTATATAGTATTTCCCAATCACTTTCGGAAGTTAGTCACTCCGTTTGATAATCGGTTCAGTCAAATTCCCGAAATATATCTTTAGCGTCAAATTCGCTATTCACAAATTCCTACTAAGTTTGTCGCTTTGGTATTTAAAGTAGTCAAATCAAAATCCCCGTATAAAGCAATCAAGTTAGTAATCCGCGGGTGAGTGCGTGCTATCCCGCCTATCAAATCCATGCGGAGGCAATCAACTTTGACATTGGTTAATATAAGTTGTATGCTATTTAGCAAGTCGTTTTAAATCTCAATTACTTTCAAATTAAAACATTTGAAATAGTGATTTTTTTTTTTTTCTGAATCTCTAGATCTGTTCTTTAGGGGGTATCTCACTTCGCAGAGACGTCTCCGCGATGGATAAAAAAATATTAGAGACGGCTCCGAGACGTCTCCGCGACAATTTTCAAAAACTGTGACAAAGCACTTCAAAGAACCGTCTCAAAGTAGTTTCCGCGACGTTTCATGAGTCGCGGAAACCTTTGAGAGACGGTTCTTAAAATGCTTTGTCACTTTTTTGAAAATTGTCGCGGAGACCTCGAGGAGACCATCAAATTTTTATCCGTCGCCGAGAAGAAATGGCAACAGATGGTTGAGACCGAGAGGCTGCAGCTCAAGCGGGGATGACCATGTGCAATGGCGAATCCATCTAGTGCAGCAAGTGCAAGGCGAATGGATGCTATCACCCAAGCTAAGTGTTTTCGCTGGTTCCGACACACACAGACGTACATCCCAAATGTCACGCCCGCAAGAAATAGATGGTTGAACTCTAATCCCCCCCCCCCTCCGATGAAAAATATATCAAAATGAAAAAAAAAAAAAAACATTGCCCACACCAATTATAATATACAACAAAAAAGCATATTACAAATGCATATCGGATATATGAATATATGAATAAATATTATGAATGTTAATAATCCAATGGATTAAAATGTCTGGGATACAATCCCACAAAGTGTTTATAAAAGTTAATGTAGTATGTTGAATAAGTAATTATGCCAGATAAATTGTACATAAATGAAGAAGAAAACGAAAACGAAAAAAAAAAAAAAAATGACTTCATAAACCAATTAAAATTGGAAAAAATACAACTCATAGCTAGGTATGTACCGTAATATAAGGTAATCATACACATGCACAACCATTGCTACTTACGTCAAATGAGAAAGAAAGAAAAAAAAAACTATGATAAAATAAAACATTTCCTGCCGTTATAAATTTAAGCCTTAATTTGATTGCTTGTTATTGTAAGCTGAATTCTCGCATGAACTTGAATACTGCTTATGGCGGTATTGCGCAATCATAGCATCGTCTCTGCTAAATTGAATTATTGTAATACAAAATAGTGCATTTAATCGGAATTTGAACAAATAAAACATACATTTAATTGCTGGAAAAAGGAATATGATCTCCGGAAATGCGAACTGAAAGCCAAATCGTCCTAATTTGATTGAACCGATGATCAAATGGAGTGACAAACTTCCGAAACTGACTGGGAAATCCTATAATATATTCCCGAGTAGTTTCATTTCCAAAAATATTTTTTATTGAAGTTTATTTAAGCCATGTTTATATATATATATACTATTCTAACAGATGTTTTCGTCGCTACATAAAGCATCGTAATTTGAGAAGATCCACAACCCGAGACGACTATTACACATATATCCAAGGCCCCAGGTCATCTGTATCAATACAAGGTGTTGATAAAAGTTCGCAAACCTTGCTAGTTGGTGACACGAATGATTCCTTTATCAGATCAATCGAAGTTGATGAACTAGTGCAAAGCAACAGCGAGGTGTCAGATTTGCCGCGATCAGACGATGGCCCCGCTTCGATGGATAATGCTTCAACATCTTCAAACCTCATAGGACACACCTACTCCTCGGTCATCAAGGGGCTAACAACTTCGGTTGACTCAGAAACCTCGAATTCCTCTATGGCGCCGGAGAGTGACGATGACAGTGGCCCTATCATCCATTCCTATGCGACCTTTACGAAAACATGTGACCTGGCGACTTCCATAATATCTAAAGAGCATGACTCCGACAAGGTCGAGTCCAGTGGGCTTGAGAACGATGTCAAGATGGATAAAGATGGCTACGCTCAGCTTATGACTGAAGACAAGACTTCTATTCCGGATCAGAATGTGACTGACGCACAACGAATTGGTACGACCTGTTGTGGCAGTCAAGGGCTTAGCATCACCCATGGATGAGCGGGTTGGGTATGCATTGACATGACTGATGTTGGTGTGAGAAAAGAAGGTGGTAGCACAATTCATCAACCTGACGAAACGTATGAGAACCGTGAGATGTGGAGGCCACATGGAAGGCACTCTCATCGCAAATAAGATTTAACAAAAAAAAAACCTTTAGCTAAACCATTAGACGCATGAACAAAACTTAAGTTGATTAATTAACTTACAGCAGGCCCGTTGGAAGGAATAAAAGTGGTATGGTATCATTCAGAAATGTTGACCCCAAGAGGGATTCAAATGGCTCGGAAAAGGCCCCTCTTAGAGTTGCATTAGAGTCTACCGAATCGAATTGTACACAGGCGATTCCATTAGGCGAACGAAAAAAAAGATCGGCTAGGGAACATATAGTGACCCGAACATTTAAATACTATTCCCTACTCTTAACCCAACTTAACATAAAACCCTTTGTAACCCTGTATTCCTAAATCTATCTGTCATGTAGCCATTTTGAAAGTCTGTTTCACTCTTATAGAATAATTTCTAAATAATGTAGTTTTACCGAGAAAAAAGTGTACATGGAGACGAGTCTGCAGGAGGCAAGGGTTTACATCGTGACACGGACTGTCTTTAATTTCCAACAAATCCACCAAAAATTATTCCACATTCAAAGATCACAAAATGAAACATGAAGATAAACATTATCGCAGATATTATACTTCTACTCTAAATAGATACTTCGACGTTATACTAACACTATATAGACTTACTCATCGGCAGAGTAACGATTTCAAACGTTTGATTATAATTGACTAGTTCCTACTAGTATTAACAACCCGCAAGAGTATGATTTTATATGGTTATATCAATATTATTATTATTATTAACATAAGAACATAACAGTTTTTATGATGGCATTTACTATTATTACGATACAGTGTAAATTCAAACGAATATAACGGTCTATTCTGATCAGGCTAATTGCTATGATAACTATCGTACACTGTTAACAAAAATATTTGTATTTTTACAGCAAATCTGCTGTCAGCAGAGTCGCCATAAAAAATGTAATTAAAAAAACACTTTCGTTGGAAATTTCTCCTGCAAATAATTACATGAAAAATACAAAATATACATCAGGAGTAAAACATGTGTTCCGTTTTAACCAAAATACGTAGGCCTAAGCTTTAGAACCCTAATGATTTTTTTTCCTTCTCTTTTATAAATCTTAGAGGAGTAATTTACAACAAAACTGTTTTTCAAATTACATATTTGTATGGCGACTATGCTGACATCACTTTGCTGATTTTTTTTTTTTTTTACAGCGTGTGGTAACCACAATAGGCATATACACTCAACTGTGAAATTTGACCATGAACTCATATAGTATGTAAAAGCATACATGTGACATTTGTTTTGACAAGTGTGATGCAGAAAATTTTGAATATTGTTCCGAAATAATTTATTCAAAGTTGTGATAATCGGCTTGTAAACTTCAAAAAATGACATTTTTGCATTCAAACATTACTCATTGAAGCATGACATGATGATCCTTCTTAAATATCGGTCACATGGTAGCTAATAAGATTACCTACAAGGACATACATGTATATTTAGATTTTTTTTTCTCTTTCAATTCCTCCTGGTTCAAAAATTATTAATATTTAAAATAGGGGTAACTTATTTTTTGTGTCATGTTTAGAATTGAGCAAATGATTTACAATTGTACGTAGCATCGTTCTAAAATCTTGCAGACGACTTACATGTTGTACGTTTGTTTAGTGTGGGTTCGTGCGCAAGGCATTCACAATCGTTTTTCATGTGTGATGTAATATCGTGTGATCTCATTGTTCAACTACATAGAAAATCAGACTTCGATTCAGAATACATGCAACAAATTTAAGTTCTATTAATTTTATGGAATATAATATAAAGGATTAAAGCTTCCGTATTTTGTATAACAGGGGAAATGGATAACGCTGGTTGAATAATATATTCACAGCAGACCCTCAAAGTCCCTTTGCCGCAAATACAGTTAGAGAAACAATTTCCCTCTTCCTATATTATTAAATACTACTATTAATAGTTAATTAGTAAAGCGCACTTATCTGCCTTTAAAATGCACCCAAAGCGTTCAAAGACACAGTACATAATTAACCAACTTCATATCACATCGACCAATGCATGTATATCAAACTTAAATTACAAATTAAATGGCAATAATTGTACAGTCTTCTATATACATTGATGAGACAGCAGACAGCAGAAATTCATAAAGTTTCCTCGATAGTTATCGGAGAAAATGTCGAGGGGGGTGGGGCTGACGCATCCCCCAGTCTTACTAGGTTTAACATGCATAACATAGCATTAAATAATATCTGAGAAGGTCTAATATCATCAATATCGTAGACTGGTAGTATTTAGCAAGTTCGCGGTACATAGTAAGTCTTTACTTTTTGTGGTTAAATCAAAATCTTTATCCAATCGAATATAGGATATTAAACTGATTTCCAGACATATTTTAAGGTAGATCTATATTAAATACAAAATTGTTGTATTCCTGCGTGAGAAAATACAAGTTAATATATATATTTATATATATTATATATATATCACATCTCAGCTACAAATTATAACGAGATTAACAGACCACGGTTATAATTTCCCCGAACAAAAAAAGAGAATTCACAATCAAAATGTTGCATACGATTCTAAAATATATCATGCATACTATCCGAAGTTATAATAAAGTTACATTTTTAGATTTTTATATTCTTTATCTGAATTGAGAAGGATCCGAAATAATTGCTTATCATACAATACAACTGCACAAAGTTACATAGCAATTATATATCATATTCTTCAAAATAAGCCAATATATGATATAGAATAAGATAATTGACCTGTAAAACAGAAGGCAAGGGAGAAATTTATATTTAGGTTGAAATCATTAGACGGACCTCCATGTTACTTGCAAATAATAAACCCCTCAATAGATTCCGCAACATGATAACCCTTTTGATGCTGTTTAATCATAATTGATTTTTGCACCATTGACAAGTTCATTTATTCCTCTTTTGAGTGATATAATTTTTTCTACGGTAATACCATGCTTGCATGGACAGAACACATTATTATCAGGACATATAATACAGAAATCTAAAGTTGCAAATTGTATCGCTATATGGGGAAAATGTGAATATGGGAAAATACGGAAGAAGGCCCTCAGAATTTGTAAAGGATCGCACTCTTCGTGCCCCTATTCTACAAACTCAAAACACAGAAAGTATATTATGATATAAATAAATTTCTAAAGTCATTCAGTCCAAACACTCTAAGAAACAGCTTCCATCATCCCAAATCTTTAGATGTAAATACCGTTTATTTTTATCCCACACGCATATTTGGAAACTTCTACCTCGTAAGCCCAAAATTACCAATAACCCACAAATGAATTGAATTCAGTGGTCCAGAAATCTGGAATAAACGTACATACATCTTATGCATCCCTTACTTTCGATCAATACACACACACACACACGTGATACCTTGACATTGCTTCTTTCCCAATGTAATTTTCATCTGCAGCACCTACAATTGCACTGCACCTACTTGATCACATATCAAGAGGGTTATGGCATGCATTTTGCCCCTTTTAGGCCGCCATCGATTAAAAGTGTAACAGCTCACAATGGCGGTCACATGCGTTTTACTATGTATTTCATTCTTTTTTTTTCAATTAATAGACCAGTTCACTAAGTTAGGGTGGTATCTCACTTCGAGGAGAAGTCTCCGCGACAGAATAGAAAATTTCGTCTCCGCGACGGATAAAAAGTATTAGAGACGTCTTTGATATCTTGGAGACGTCTCGGAGACGAATTTGGGACTACTTCAGACTTTTTTCATAAATTGTCGCGGAGACGTCTCCGAGACGTCTCTGCGATATCGGAAACGTCTCGAATACTTTTTATCCGTCGCGGAGACGAAATTTTATATTCTGTCGCGGAGACGTCTCCGCTGATTGAGATACCACCCTTAGTCATGTCTCTTTCCTGGCGACATAGTAACAAGGTACTCAAACAACCTGTAATGAAATATTGAACTACAGTACATGGAATCCAGTTAGCAAACATTAGCTGTTACTAAGTCAGGCAAGCCTCAGACATGCTTTCAGGTTGTTAAGAACACCCTTTGTATAAACAAAAAAATATGCATATAATTTGAATATGTCAGGAAAATATTATGTTACACCTCAATGTATGCTTTGTATTATTAGATAATATCATTGTTAACAATTTTATGCTCGTGTGATATCATGTAACATGTATCTACTTCGTAATTTTATATTGGTTTTTAAGTTTTTCCTGTAAAAGTATTATTTTGTTTAAACGCAGAAATAAAATGAATTCAATTAAGCAATCAAAAACCTGTCGTTAAAGTCCCAAACCGGACCGAGAAATGAAAACCCAAATTACATATAAAACAAAAGCTAATATTTCTTTATAATACAACAATTCCCAATTTAAACATTTTTATCTTCCATCTAGAAAGTATTTCATTAAAAATGTGATCGAACCTCAACCAGGCCATCCCTCCCGAATACTCGAAAAGGTACCCATATTATAATGGCGCGGCTGATGACGTGAAAAAATGTTAACGGAATGCTACATGCTAAATGCTGAATGAATTTGCCCTTTCATTTCATAACAATAGAATTCTAGCACAAATGGGGTCTATTGTTCTGACATAGCAATACAAACGTGTTTCCTACAGGCGAAACCCAATCATGCCTGGCCGTAGGATTCCCTTAAACTTCTTTGACGTCATCACCCTCACCATTAAAATAGGGGTAACTTTTCAAGTATTTGGGAGGGATGGCCTGATTGAGGTTCGATCACCTTTTTATGAATACTGTTATGAAAATTGAATTTATTTTGGGAGTATTTATATTATACGCCTACTGAGCTTTCAATCGATGTAAGGTTGTATTTACTCCGTCAACGGTCTTTAATGGTACTTTGAATTATATGGTGACGCTTGATTCATTGGTGCTGAGTGTCCCTCCACTGGATGGTTGAATGCCCTGGCTTGTAGACGTTGCAATGGACATGCGGCCATCCTGAGACCCTGTCTTCTTGTACTTGACATTGATGTCACGGCTTCTCTGCCCAGCAGTCACCTCTCCAAAGTCGCAATGCACCCAGCGCACCCACTGCTCACGGAAATCTTTCTGGCGGACACAGAACATGAGGAAGATGAAGAACCCTTGCAGGGAGTTAAAGACGAGGAAGAGGATATTGGAAATGATGCGAGCACCACCAATTGCGAGGAAACCAAAAAGCCATGTAAATCCCAGGAGTAATGAGATGGCAACTGCGTTTTGGACTCGACGCGACATCTCGTCACGGCTGCTGACTTGACTGGTCTTGTGAGCTGACATGGACTTACGGCACGATAGACGTTGTATGATTATCCCAAAGAAGACGAAGTTGATGACGAGAATCAAAGCAACTATCATCAGAACGCCATAGTACAGGGCCGGACCAGGCTGAACAAAGCAACTGTACAAAGGAAGAAGTTTTATGAAGAGAGACATTAAACCCAATCAGCCACATCTTTACACATAAACACACACACACACACACACAGACCTACACACATAGATAGACACATACACACTCACTCACGGATAGACAGACACACGCACACACTCACACACGTACTCACACACACGCACACAAATTTATACCTATAAAAATGTTCGCAATCTATGGTCTTCTGGAAGATTTGTTAGGGTGGGTCAATATTGTTGCAATAATGGTTGCAATGGTTGTCTTATTGTTAGGGGTCTAACATCTGAAAATCGGGGATGCTGTCACACCATGCTATTCTTAAAACGCAACAGAATGAATAATATTTTCATGATGGACATTGGGACGCAATCTGTTGACATAAGGATGTTTAATTTGGAAGCCTTGGCTTATCGATTAGATTTCATTTGGGGAAAACAAATAATTGAAAGAAGCTTACTAAGTACCGTCTCCCAAGTAATGGGAGGTGTCGACTGCTACGGTTATGATACAAACGATGAGAGGTAAACCTGCAAAAGAAACAGCGGTATGTAGTTGTATGATATATATCATATAGAATTGAACAACTGTGTGATTTATATTTATATATATATATATATTTCAGGAAAGACGGAGTTTCCTTAGTGCCCAACTACTGTCAGTTTCTTGCCGGAGCAATCATCAGGTTGGTGAAGATTCGTTTGGAAGAGAAAAACATTAATAGTTTGAAAGGAGTAAATAAAACAGTTACTAAAAGAAGCCCACGTCTAAGATCGATTACAGAATAAAATTAGAAACTCGCTCCGTTTCCACGTAGAGCACTTTTGGACGTTCCATGGTCACGGATATATATATATATATATATATATATATATATATATATATATATATATATATATATATATATATATATATATATATATATATATAGTCGAAATAAAAACAAGAGGAGATTGGCGTTGCTGAAAAAAAAAACACTCTATTTTATTTTCTGCTTCGATTATGTTTAAGAATTGTAAATAGTTGAAATGTGCATGTGTATAAGTATATATGTGTGTTTGCGTAGACTTATCTATATATATGTTTGTTATAATTATGTAAAAAGAAATTTTTCCTTGGTACTATTTATATGTTTTAGTTTTTGTTATACAGCCCTTGAGGAAGGCTTCATATAGCCGAAAGCTTGGCAAATAGAGTGGGTTTTTTTGAGCTACTCTCCTCTTGTTTTTATTTCGACTACATATTGCAACAAGAATCAGTAGCCATGTTAAAGAGTAGTTCCCTTCTCACATATATATTTATGTGAGAATATATATATATATATGCAGCAATGGAAATACCCACATGACAAACAACCCGGGGTTGGGCACCCCCGGGGTGACAAACCCCGGGTAGACAAGGAAACTTAGACATTTTTCGCATGTATACAGTATCATTACACAGTAGCATGATTATTTATAATAGGGCCTGCTAGTTTTCCATCGTAATCTCCATAAGCATTTGGTAGTCATTGCCTTCATGATATCAATTTCGTCAACTACAAAAGCTTTAGAAGCTCTCAAGCAAATGTAGTTTAAATGATATTCAGTTGCTTTGAATGTCGAATTCAATGTTTGATCAAAACTCCTTCGTTTGATTGCTCTTCTCTTGTTGGTCAATACAATAATGAAAATAACATAAGGGAGGAATTTCGGTTATTGGAACAGCCGAAAAGTTGGTATAGCCTTTATCAAAGGCGATAACTTTAAGTAATATACGTCTACCCTGGGTTGACAAAATGGCCCCATAGACAACTCTGGGTTGACAACAAACTAAAATCTAACGTTAGATGTGATATTGACAGTTGGCATTGTTGTCTTCCCTGGGTTGACCAAATGGCATCATAGACAACCCTGGGTTGACCAAATGGCATCATAGACAACCCTAGGTTGACCAAATGGCATCATAGACAACCCTGGGTTGACAACAAACGAAAATCTAGAAGATGCTTGTGATATTGACAGTTGGCATTGGTGTCTACCCTGGGTTGACCAAATGGCATCATAGACCACTCTGGTTTGACAACAAACTAAAATCGTCATCCTTAGAGCAGTGTGCCATTTTTAGTTTCACGTAAGTTAAAGACTAACTTTGATATGTCCCTGTTCAAGCTGTAACGGTAGATTCAGTCGATGGCTTGCTTCAACAAAAAAAAAATCCAGTTCTGGAAAACTAAAGTAAGTTAGATGCAGCTACACAGCGCAGTACACCATGGCCACATTCTGCACAACACACTCAGTCAGCGAGCTCGCAAGCTCAGCTAGCTAGCTAGAACTACGGTACCGTACCACTAGCAATGAACCTGCGTAGCACTATCGCTACTACCCAGTAAACACATAACATTATTACAACATTTTCGGAAGGTCTCAAAGTTGTTTGTAGATAATGTTGTCGACAAAACATAATATTACATTAATACAACATTCTCCTAGTACAGCAAATGTCATATAAATGTTGGAATGAGAGAACACAAAACGTTAGGATTACAACATTGTCTTTACGTTAAAACGTAAATCAATTTTTAGGAATAAAATGTTTTAATAAATGTTGTTTGATAATCTCATCATAGAGTGTTAAAATGTTAAAGAATGTTTATGTTATGATGTCAGTTTTAGAACATTTCAAAAAATGTTTTCCTACAGACATTTCAATACGTTTTGAAATAATGTGCTTAATAAACATCTCTAAAATGATATTGTTTTATCACGTTCTCTCAACGTATTATTGTTGTTTAAGTACATTTTCTTTTTAACATAGAAATGTTGCATAGATATTGCAAAAAAGAAAAAAAAAAACATCATGCTACAACGTCATCTACACATCTGAAATCAAATTATCTGTTAGGAATTAGAATGTTTAGGAAAAAGATTTTGAGAATCTCATGATATGGTCTCATAATGTTCAAAAAACGTTTCTATTATGATGTTAATTGAAAACGTTGCAGACAATGTTTCCAAAGTACCAATAAATATGTTGGTAGATAATGTACCAAACAAACGTTTTTAAAATATAATTCTTCATTACCCCATGCATAACGTCATATTGGTTATTTATTAACATTCTCCTAATACAAGCAAATGTCGTATAAATGTTGAAAAAAGACAACACAAAAACGTTAGACTTACAACTTATCTTTACGTTAAAACGTAAATCAATTTTTAGGAATAAAATGTTTTAATAAATGTTGTTTGATAATCTCATCATAGAGTGTTAAAATGTTAAAGAAATGTTTATGTTATGATGTCAGTTTTAGAACATTTCAAAAAATGTTTTCCTACAGACATTTCAAAACGTTTTGAAATAATGTGCTAATAAACATCTCTAAAATGATATTGTTTTATCACGTTCTCTCAACGTATTATTGTTGTTTAAGTAACATTTCTTTTTAACATAGAAATGTTGCATAGATATTGCAAAAATAGAAAATAAAAAAATCATGCTACAACGTCATCTACACATTAAATCAAATTATCTGTTAGAATTAGAATGTTTGAAAAAGATTTTGAGAATCTCATGATATGGTCTCATAATGTTCAAAAAACGTTCTATTATGATGTTAATTTGAAAACGTTGCAGACAATGTTTCCAAATGTACCAATAATAATGTTGGTAGATAATGTACCAAACAAACGTTTTTAAAATATAATTCTTCATTACCCCATGCATAACGTCATATTGGTATTTTATTAACATTCTCCTAATACAAGCAAATGTCGTATAAATGTTGAAAAAGACAACACAAAAACGTTAGACTTACAACAATTATCTTTACGTTAAAACGTAAATCAATTTTTAGGAATAAAAAGTGTTTAATAAAATGTTGTTTGATAATCTCATCATGATAGAGTGTTTAAAATGTTAAAGAATGTATGTATGTTATGAGTCTTTTAGAACATTTCAAAAATGTTTTCCTACAGACATTTCAAACGTTTGAAATAAATGTGCTTAATAAACATCTCTAAAATGATATTGTTTTATCACGTTCTCTCAACGTATTATTGTTGTTTAAGTAACATTTTCTTTTAACATAGAAATGTTGCATAGATATTGCAAAAATAGAAAATAAAAAACATCATGCTACAACGTCATCTACACATTTGAATCAAATTATCTGTTAGGAATTAGAATGTTTAGGAAAAAGAATTTGAGAATCTCATGATATGTCTCATAATGATTCAAAAAACAACGTTTCTATTATGAATGATAATTTGAAAATAACACGAAGTCTGCAGACAATGTTTCAAAAAATCAATATGTGACAAATAAGAACTGATAAAGAAAAGATTTGGTGAATTAGATACAATGTACCAAACAAACGTTTTTAAAATATAATTCTTCATTACCCCATGCATAACAGTCATATTGGTATTTTATTAACATTCTCCTAATACAAGCAAATGTCGTATATAATAGATTTTGAAAAAAGACAACACAACAAACGTTTAGACTTACAACATTATCTTTACGTTAAACACGTAAATCAATTTTTAGGAATAAAAATGTTTTAATAAATGTTGTTTGATAATCTCATCATTGAGTGTTAAAATGTTAAAGAAATGTTTATGTTATGATGTCAGTTTTAGAACATTTCAAAAAATGTTTTCCTACAGACATTTCAAAACGTTTTTGAAATAAATGTGGAAATTAATAAACATCTCTAAATAGATATTGTGTTTATCACGTTCTCATAACGTATTTATGTCGTTTAACGAACATTATCTTTTTAACATTAGAATATGTAAATGACACCTAGATATTTGCAAAATACCTAGACAAAAAATGCTACTAAGCTGCATGACA
>CALNVZ010003429.1:12830568-12856818 GCA_940671915.1 Paracentrotus lividus
AACGAACGCTTCGTTGCCCATAACAACTAGCTCCACCCACTTTGCCCACCAAGCGAACACGCAACGAATAGGCGAGGAACATACGTGCTGTCTGCACATCGTTGTATTTACATCCGGGCACTCAAATATACCCAACACTCGGCCGTGACGTCACCCTCAGCGTGTACTTCTGTATACTAGTCTAATCGGGGCCTGGGAGCAGCCTATTTCATAGACTTTCTAACCAGAATATCGAGAACATCTTATAAAAACTATATAATGGGTGTAGAACCCAAATTTATGGAAATTCATGCCCTTCTTATAGCAACTTTAATGAGCAAACTGTAAAGGCGCGGTCCCACTGGCTTTGTAGGATGATTTGCGTATGAATTGCGGATTGTTTGTTTTGTTTTTGTTTTTTGTTGCGGATGAACGAAATTTGAATACGCAACTCATGAGCAATTAATCCTCCCGCCAGTGGGAACGGGCCATAATTAAATTAAGGAAGCAGATCTGATATACCCCGTAAAACTGAAGATTTTGATGATAATGGCGATCTCCTTCATGTGATGTGTGTGAGTACTATGTTTGAATTCCTTATTTTTCAGTTCATAGATAGCGTTATTTTTTTTCACATGGATTAATGCTATAATCATCAACGCGAAACAAATTCTGTCTTGCCAAATCAATTTATAAATTGCGTGTGTGTTACTGACAACGTTAATATCAACATTGAATAATGAATTAAATTCTAATTCTAAGAATAGTATGTGCCACTATTTCTTTTAGATTACTATCTCAAAGACCAGAATATTGGATTAGAGCCGCGATTTCGGGGTTTCTGAGATGGCTCTCAAGAAAGATAAGCGTAGAAAGAAAATGCAAAAATAGGCAGGCCTACCAAAGAGAACTCCTTGGGCCTACAACAAACAAGACAATGATGATGCAAGCCATTGGCGGGGACGCCCGGGAGACAGTGGGGACCGTTTCACCCTCGATTTTTTTTCTGGGATGATCGTCCCCCTTGATTTTTAAAGTGAAGCTAATAAATAGGCAAAATGTATGTTGAATATAATGCTAAATGCTATTTCAAGCCCCCTCCCCCCTCCCCCAGTCGTGACATGAAATCGCCGCACTGGAAGCAAGCATATATTTAAAACGCATATTATTAGCTTTATGGATTGGATCTAACTTGCTTGTTTGTTTGGCCGGGCTTCAGTGTAATTATTTCACATTTGATTTTCCAAATTAAATCTCATACATCACAGTTACTTGATAATTGCCATAAATATAACAAATTGTGCTCTTCTGTATTAATCCTGTATTCTGATATCATCATAATAAAATGATTTTGGCTTGAATTCTTGAATTTTGTGAACAAAGACATGTTTTTTAATCGTATCTTTAAAATGTTCTCTAATATTTCAGATTTGACGTCCCTGACAAGCTGATGAAGCCATATAAAGCTAGTCCTAATGCTAGTCGGTCAAGACAGAAGCAAGAACGTCGCGACAGACAAGCGCGACCGACTAGTTTTGAACCTTTACGGACTAGCTGTAAAGCTAGTCCTGCCTCAAAAGCTCGGTCGTCTGGCGCATTACTACGACTAGCTTTATCCGTGAACTAGTCGGTCACACGGGACTAGCTTTAAACTAGTCCGTCGTGGACCGACTAGCTTTAAAGCTAGTCTGTCATGCACCGACTAGCTCTCTGGAAAGCTAGTCCGTAGAGACGGACGAGCTTTAAAGATAGTCCGTAAATAACTGTGTGGTGTGTTAAAGGAAAACTAGTCCGTCGTGGACTGACTAGCTTTTAACGCTGACTAGCTTTAACGCTAGTCAGTCTGGGCATCACAAACGACTAGCTTTTAAAGCTAGTCGGTCTACCGTTATACCCCCGTCACACTGAAGCTCGTTCCTACTACGTCCTTGCAAATTTTGCCGACGGCATAGTCTGTGTGTAAACTGAGTGGACGTGTAAATACTTTACGAGTCTGTTTACGAACTTCATGGACTAGTCGGTCTCGGATTTCCAAAAAAGTGTTAAAAAAAAAAATCGGGCGCCCATCTCGTCCTAAAATTTAACGGTGTGGCAACGTACCTGAAACGAGATGGACGTACTACAAACGAAATTGCCGTATCTAAAATCGTTTCTAAAGATGTGCTAGGACGTCATACAGCGAGAATTGTCAGCCCCGCTGCCGCCTGTGTATCGCTGCAACAACACCTGGTGTGGCCCATATCATATTTTTCAAGTTTGTGTAAAATTAACGTATTTGACAACGTTCTTAAGACGTGGTAGGATTTCTGACCGAGAGACGTATGACAAATACGGTTCTTTTTAAACGAAAGAGACATGTAATATGCGTACACTGAGCTAGTTCTCACTGGCGTTGCTAGGTAGTTTTGGTGAGCGCTCAATCTGTTTAAACACGGACTGAACGTAGTGCAGACCTTTTAGAATCTAGTACAGACCGTTTACAATCTGTTTACGAACTAGGCGAACAGACCCGAACGGAGAGAACGGAAAGGCATTCCGATTTTTTTGAACATGTTAAAAATAATCGTACTGGCTTCAAGTTCTAAAATTAAACGTAGTGACAACGTTCCTTAAACGGGTAGGACTTACTCTGAACGAGAAGGACGTTCTACGAACATGGTATCTAACATTTATCATGCTGCGCATAGGCACTTTTAGTGACGGTTTGGACGTGCTACGAACGGTATAGAGTGAACGAGCCGTTTACTCGGTCTGAACTGGATAACAACGTATTGCGGACGCGATAAAGACGGAATTGACGTAACGAGAACTATTTATGAACTGCCTAGTAACGTATTCAAGAAATTATTTTTCAAAGTTATAAGTTCCAACCCGACCAAAGCCCGTTCAGCAATTTTTTAAAGAACGGGCAAGAACGGGCAAGAACGTTATAGAACGACTTCAGTGTGAAGGCCCCCTTAGGTTTTCAGTGTATAAGGCGCCGCTGTGCGGCGTTCACGCAGAAGGCCGCGGCTTTATCTTTTGGTAAGGAACCTAACGCAGAATTCGAAAGTTACATGTTCGAAAACAATGCACCTTGCTCATCCCAGCAAAAAATCAGACACTACACAAAAATTATAGCAGAACATGCGGGAGAAAATACTCTTTCAGAATTTGTATGATAACCTGGATTTTAATAATAAGTTTTCTTTTTAATGAATATTCTCTAGGTGTTATTTTTTTACTCACTTGATAGTATTGCTGTTACTGAGTCCTTCCATTTTGTCGTATTCCACTCCTGTCTGGGGAAATACTTAAGTACCTATCTAATCTATTGCAAGCTCATTGGGGCCTATATTACAAACGTTTACTGATGATGTCGAATAAATTTCAATTAAATTCAATCCAATTCAAACGTAAATAACACGAATTTTCACCAATGTTTCGTTTTTAACTCACACATGCAGACCCTTTATTTCAAGAAACAAAACCTTTAACATTTGAAGACAATGTCCATTAAAACCCATATTCTTGTGTTTTCTTTTCTTATCTTGAAGGAAAGATATTTCAGGCTTTGGCCGAAATGTCGGAAAATATTATATCTACAGTTTTTGTTTTCAAATTCTATTCCCTATTCACTTTGCATATAAAACGTTCTTCGATATGAAGTACGTCGCATACGAAGCTATACATAAAAAAAAATTGCTACCAATTATATAAACAAAATATATGGTTCTTTGGGGAAACCCCATGACAACACAAAGCAAAACCTTTCTCGGGCATGGTGCTTTCGCCATTTTGCCCCAAAACTATGGAACGCCTCGGTAATTGAAATTAAAAGTTCTTCATCCCTGCCTCTTAAATTTAAGTTAAAATCATATTTGTTTAGACAAGATATTTTTGAAGGTATAAATAAAAAGAAAAAAGATCCAAAGCGCAGCTGAATATGTCCATATAGTAATTGCGCTACACTCCATTCATGCGGGAAGTTTGACTGGTAGGATGAATGTGACATGTGCTCCTGCGACAATCACTCCAGGACATTATTTCGTCAAAGGTAGGGTTAGCAGGCGCGGATCCAAGAAAATGTGCAACCATTGCGCATGCAATGTGCGTGTTCTTACAATCATTGCACGACGGGCGTACTTGGCAAGAGCAAAGGTCTCTTTAGTTTTGGCATGCATATTCATGACCAGTAAATGGGAGCGTCTAGTTTTTGAATCCTCACCTATTTTGATTTGATTTGATTTGATTTTTTGATTTGATTTATTTGTCAAGTATAAACAACATTCACATAAGCTTGACGGGATGACCCATGAAAGCCCTAGAGCTTATTTACAACGGGGTCCCAACATAATAGAATAAAGTTAATACAAGTACAAAATTATAAATTATAATATATACATGGAACGTATTTACAGCAAACTTTAAACAGTTAATTAACACATAAAAACTAGTTCAAAACATAAACACATTAACTAAATTAAAGTAAAACATTGAGAAAATAATAATTCAAGGCATATCATACTGTCGTTACAACGTCGCTTGCTTCCATTGTTTTAGTCCCAATTGAAAGAAACTCCTTAAGCACTCTTTTGAAATGTGCGTAGTTTTCTATTGCTTTAATATGATTAGGAAGAGAATTCCAGTATTTGATGGCATTGTAATAAAAGCAATTGCCAATACTACCAACTCGCCCTGGCAAGCTAAAGTTATAATGACTATTTCTTGTATCATAATTATGTAAGTTTGAGACAAGGTTAAAGTTGAGGCCAATATAATGATTTGCTCTCGAGTGGTAAATTTTGTGTGCATGGTGCAGTATTAGTTGTTTTGATCTTTGATTTACATCAAGTAGACCAGCTGCAGAGAGCTCTCTGTAACCAACATGTGATCTTGGGCCTAAACAATTGATGAATCTTACCATCTTATTTTGTGTGATTTTCAACTTCTTTTGATCTAATTTGCCTAAATTAGAATACCACGCAGCGTTAGCATAATCGAATAAACATTGAATGAGAGCAAAACATAATATACGCCTTGCATGTAGATTCATACAATTTTGATATCTATACAAAAATTTCAATCGGGAGTTTGCCTTCTTTGCAATAGATTCTACTAAAGAACAAAATGAAACCTTACAATTTAATTCGATGCCTAGATACTTAACGGATTCTTTTTTCTGAATGATTTGATCTTTGTAAGCTACGTTGAATTCATCTTCCTTTTTCTTATTACTTTTGTTGGAAAACAAAATACTTTCTGTTTTACCCAAATGTAAAGATAGCATATTATCAGTCATCCAATCAACACATATTGACATTTCTTCGCTGAGTTTTTTCTCAACAAGTTTTGGGTTAGAACTTGAAAAAAGTAACACGCTGTCATCAGCATAAAGTAACAGCTTACAGTCATTTACACAAATACACATATCGTTAATATAACTCGTAAATAGGATTGGGCCTAAAATACTTCCTTGTGGAACACCACAAGTTATTGGTAGTAATCTGGAGTATACATCATGAAACGATACCACCTGGTGTCGATTTGATAAATATGATCTGAACCATGCCAAAGTTTCGGTGCTGAATCCCATTACTTTTAACTTAGTCAATAATATCTCGTGATTAACAGTATCAAATGCCTTTTGTAGGTCAAGAAGCACCATACCAACGTAGTTTCCATGTGATGTTTCGGTCCTCACATAATCTGTCAAATGAATTAGACATGTTTCGGTTGAATAGTCATGTCTAAAGCCAGATTGAAAATCATAAATTATATTTCTTTGTTTGTAATATCTTTCAAGTTGAACATGAATAGATTTTTCAAAAATTTTGGATACAACACTTAATACACTTATTGGTCTATAATTTCCAACTTCTGTCTTGTCATTCTTTTTATACAATGGTGTTACTTTGGCTATTTTCATGTCGTCTGGAAAACTACTCGTTCTAATACTTAGATTTATTATATTACACAAAGGTCCATATATACTCTTAGCCGCATCTTTCAAAAATTTAGCGGGAATCATGTCTAATCCAGTACCTTTAGATACGTTTAATTTGCGCAACTCGTTAAACACAAATTGCTCACTTACTGGTGATAACACAAAACTATTTTCGAGTACACCTTTTTCTTTATAAAAGTCACGAATACAATGATTATCTGCATTGAAAAGATTATTGGATGGTGGTAGTTTTTTAACCAAGTTTGCAGCAACATTTGTAAAATAAGAATTGAATTCGTCAGCGATTGTCAGTTTGTCATGACATAATTGGCCGTCGACACGAATGACAGAGTCTTGTTCTTTGTTTTTCTTATTTTTCAATCCCAAGTTTTTCAAATTCTTCCAACGCTTCCTCGAATCTTGCTTATTTTCTGCTATCTGGTTTTGCAAGTACTCGAGTTTGGCCTTCCTAACTTTTCTTTGAATCAAATTTCGTAATAATCGATATTTTTTGGAGAGCGTTTCGTCATTCATATGTTTCTTCCAATTTTTGTAAGCTATGTTTCTCTCTCTAATTAGGCACAGAATATCTTTGTTCATCCACTTCTCTGTTCTTTGTTTAATCCTAACCTGTTTACGTGGAGCAAACATGTCTAAATTTGAGGTAAAAACATCTTGAAAAAATAACCAAGCTATATTCACATCAGTACAATTAGTTATTAGTGACCAGTCAACGAGAGATAGTTGATTATTAAAAGCTTCTTCGTTATAATTTTTCAATGATCTTAAAGTAACTGTTTTATGTAGTCCAATAGCAAGTTTAGTACTTTTCCTAGTACAATAGGTGAAGGAATGATCGCTTATACCAAGATCAATTGTACCGTGCTGACTGATATTATTTATGTTGCTACAGATTACGTGATCTAATAAAGATGAGCAAGTCGGCGTGACTCGAGTAGGCTTATCGATAAGCTGGCTTAAACCATAACATCAACAACTCGCTATATTTCTTGGACAATGGAGACTCACGAAACAGACATATATTCATATTCTCTAAATGATAACTCATCTCATCTTTTCTATATTTTCTAGAGAATATGATAATTTCTCTACAAACGTATTATTCTTTGGGGTCTATACAAAACACCCACAACAATTGGTTTGATCTTGGTAAAGTACATTAATCCACAATGATTCAATATCATCAGTTGTATATCAGGATTGATATTGAAAGTGATATCATTCCTAATATATATACAAACACCACCTCCGGATCTGAAGTCTATCATGGCGTACGACTTTATATCCATCTATATTAATTTCTTCGTCGTTTATTGAGTCATTTAACATGTCTCTGTAAAACCAATGACTGCGAAGTTTTTCTTGAAAAAAGAATTCGCAGTTCTGAAACTTATGTAAGACAGATCTTACGTTCAAATGTAAAAAATGCAGACCCTGAATTAAAAATTTTGTCAAATCTTCATAAAGAGTAGTAGGCCCAAGTTCGTCTACTAACATGTTCGTTTAAAACATTTGGCTGTAATTAGAACTCATTTACGTTACCAAACGTAAAGTATCTTTAGTATAATTTCCTTTTTGTTTTCCATAGTCTTGAATAACGAATCACAAAAAGGTGGTAAAGAACATGTTAAACAGAACCATTTTCATTTGGTTCTTAAATAAAGTCTGTATACGATTTCAAGCAATACTTTGACATTGAATGTGAAACCATCTTTCACAAGTAAAGCAAAGAAGGCCATGTTGGTTTGATTTTACTGGTTTTTCACAGTTACCACAAGGGAATTTAAATATGCATTGCAAATGATGTTTATGGCAGGGACAATACATATATATTTTTTTATTTTATATTTATTATTATTTTTTTTTTTTTGGTGGGGGGGGGGGCTTAATAGGCCTAAAAAAATTATATGGTCAATTGTTGTTTTTGTACACGTTTGCTGAAACGAAGTGGGGCTGAAGCCCCCCCCCCATGCTCCGCGCCCATGTATCAAGCGCGACGATTTCATGTGACGATGGGGCGGCGGGGAAACTGAAACAACCGAAAGTGAAAAATAATACACTTAAAATTCGCATATTACGCATATTATGCAGAAACTAATGAAAATGTTTGCAAGCGTGAAGCGCAAGCCGAAAATTTCACCTTGTAATAACATTTAGCATTGTATTTTACATACATTTTACCTCTTTATTAGCTTCACAAGCTAATCACTACATAAAAATATGTTAAGCTTTAAAACTCGAAGGGGGGGCGATCCCCCCAGAAAAAAAAATTGAGGGGGACACGTTCCCCCGGTCCAACCCCCCCGGATCGCCGCCAATGCCATATCTGGCATTTTCTTTTTCTCACTCACTCTCTCTCTCTCTCTCTTTCTCTCTCTCTCTCATTCTATACATGTATAATTAATATTAAATTATGGTTTAGATTCCAGTCAGTTTCTTAGTTTCGTATTACTCCCTTCATATCTCAATATTCCAGCTCCCCAAAATTAACAGTCACATGTAAGGACTATGTTAAGTTTGAAACGCAAGAGAATTAAAGTGACTATGCAATAGGTCGTAAAACATTTTGTAAAACGGGAAACTTCTTTTAGGGGCTCTTAAGGGGTCACCCTTGCCTCACGGCAGTAGATGTGAAAGTGACCACATACTTACAAAAACGTTCAGCACCCTTTCATTCTATTTCTTTCATGATAATTGATACTTGTCCAGATTACGTTTCAGGCTACATTACAAGGGTTTAGTTAAAGATCTTCTAAAAGTTTGTTAACATCATACATGGTTACATGTTACAAAGCAAAACCCCGCTTTTGGCGACATTTTTTTTTGTGTGGAAAATGTTGGCTAATCATTAGGAACGTCGAAAAGTGTTTCTCCCGCATTAAGATACCCTGACCCCTAATTAGAGATGTCACAGCTATGGAACCACCGCAATGAAATTTGCTTTAAAAAAATAATTGATTGCCATTATTTTGTGCAAAAATCATGTTTGAATATCGACTAATAATAATAATAATAATATTTTAAAAGTCCATACCGGAGGAAATAACATTGTATTTCTTACACTGAATACTGTTCAAGGGCCTACACTTCAATATTTTTGTTGAAGAAATAAACCCGCCTTCTGTAATTGGTACATTATGTCGTGTGGCTGTCAGTGGGGGCCTTCTAGAAATAAATTATAAAAAAAACCACATTAAATAAACCGTTGTCAATAATTGTTATTCAAAAATATTATTGCAATTAAATATGTGATGTTCTTCTGACATGATTCCCTGTTCTGTCAGCCTAATCTGATTATAAAATGAAATATGAGATATATCAATCTCCACTTGGACTTAAATTTGAAAGCATTCTTCTGGAGGGAACACCTTTTCCTTCGTATCCACGGCTACATATTAATGCTGCTGCAAATCCAGCCGTTCATCACAATACCACCCTTGACTCAGGAGGTGAACCATATATCTGTATATACACGATAAACGGCGGCGATTTCATGTTACGACTTGGGGCAGCGGAAACACCAGAAGGGGAATTAATGATACACCCAAACGAAAAAAAAAAAAAGAGTCCCAAATATACATACAGTACATGATTATGTATTTGTATATCCAAAATTTGAAAGTTCTGGCGTATACATTGTAAATCGAATCAAATCAAATCAGTCAAATTTTATTGAAACAAAAATCCGCAATTTGGATTATCTTCAATACAAACAAAATAAATGAAAACAAAGACAATTATAAACCTTATAATGACATAATTTTGATATTATCAGCTTTGTATTTTACATACATTGTGCCTCCACACTACCTGATCACTAAATTAAAAAATGCTAAGCTCTCAAAAATCGAGGGGGACGATCCTCCGCCCCCGGGATTGCCACCAATGTACACGATGCAAACTCGTTCCGGATACTCCCTATCACATGCTTTTGGAAGGAAAGTCGCATCAAAATTACACCATACGACAGGCTTTTGGAGGGGAAGACACCAAAATTACCCCTTTATCGAAGTTCTGTTGGACATTATTCCGGACCCCATTTCAGCATTTTTCCAGACAGATTTGAAAACTATCCCTGATTAAAGAATGATTTAGGGGGAATGCCAAAATACCCATATTCCAATGATTTCGGATTTCCCCCAGCACTGAACCCCTGAAATCTGAAACGAACATACGTGTATGGTTGACCAGATTGGGGGGGGGGGGGCTGTGTCACTAGAAGAAATCTGAAACTTGCGTGTGATGCAAGATGAAGGCACTTGTGACGCGCGTTTAAGGCAAGACGACTATAGGTCTTGCAGCTATCTTTAAGGGGAGATTCAAACCTGAAAAAGATGCCTAGTTAACGATTTTGATGTTGTTTCTGAACTAAAGAAAATGTTATAGGGCACAATATTTCAGAGGTGTGCTCTTCAAAATTTGTTGCGATCACCTCTAAATTCAAAGGGGCGTCCAAAATTGTTGCCCTTTTTATGTCAAACAATGTTTTAAAGATAACTTTTGATTGATATATCAAATTGCTATAAAATGCGGATCATATTAAAGAGGAATAAATTGCCTACAGACTGAAACCTATTTTGATGGCATTCAAAGAAGTAAAAATGGATAATTAGCCCAAACAAGTTAATTTTTCATATTTTTTCCCAAAAAATGAATGTAATCTTAATTTATACTTCGCACTTGTCAAAACTGCTTACAAAAATTAAAATCGTAACTTTTTAGAAAACTTTTGAAACATATGCACTACATCTTGTGAGAACTGCAGGTTCGTAAATTATTTTGACAAAAAGTTATATCATCCTAAAGTTGTGATCTTGATTTCGGCGAAAATGACATTCTGGTCAATATCTATGAAAGCTCCGTACACGTACGTGTAATACGCTATGAGAATAGGTATGGAGTCTTATATTAACAAACAATCTTTCGGTTTAAACCCTAACTCCATTGTATTAAATGGAATGATATTGAATCAAATGTTAGTCTATAATTATAGAAACATACGGATTTTTAGCATCGATTTTAATCCTCCAGGATCAACATGATATTTACATTAAATCAAAGAAGAAAATCCTTTACACTGATAACGAATTATGAGTCTGCACTATCCGGCCATATTATTCTCTGAGGTGCAACTATTTTCTTCATTCCATATGAACCATACGGATTGTATTTTTCTTTTTTTTTTAACTATGCATTCGAATATTGCATCAATTATTTGGGAATTTCTTTTTTTTAATGATGCAATAGTTCTGGTAAAATTTGATCTCGGATCCCTAAACCAATGCATCTATTTACTTGTGCAAAAATGAAGGGAGCTCAAAATAAAATAGATAAATAAAATAAAATTAAAACAAAATAACATAAGAATAACACAAAGTAAATGAGGGAATCTTAAAAAAAAAAAAGAAGAAAAGAATAATCAAAGAATATTGTTTGATTACAAGAATCTATTACAATAGGTTCACGCCCGTATTCTGGGGGGGGGGAGGGAGGGTACGAGCTCTAGGGGCGGCAAAATGACCTTAAGGGACGCCGAACCGACCTTGAAGTAAGGGGCGACAAATTGACGCTTAACTTTGGGGCGCCAAATTGATTAAAAAAAAAAAACAAACAAACAAACAAAAACAAAAAGATAATGAGAACAATAATCTTGAAAGCCGATAGACGCGCATAAACTACCCCTGTGGCTGATATGCGACCTTAAGGAAGGCAGATGGCCATTTTTTTAAATTATATTTTATTATTATTATTTTTTTTTTTTTGGGGGGGGTGGGCAGGGCCGGTTTGGTCCTTGATTAGTTCATTCACACAAGATCTAAAAGTAGGATATGAGATTAATTCATTTACTGTGGCTACTCTTAACTAGAGCACATAATAAGGTGAGTTTTTGGAGTTCAGTGTTAAATTTAAGTCTGTTTCTGCACACTAGTTCGGAGTGAAACGGCTACAATGATTTTATTATTATTATTGTTTCTGTTGCCATATTTTTTTTATTGCAACACCCCTCCCTACAAAAGATAATCCTTGCCGATGTGACCGACACAAAAATGAGGTGTACGTTAATAGGTTAACCTAAAAATAGCTCCCCGGCCCCTACAAGACAAGATTTGAGTTTAACTTTTTTTCAAAAGACTCTAAAGTGCACGGACCAATTCCAACAATTCTTCCCTCCTGCTAACAATACCAGATTGCTAAGAAATAGACTAAAGATCCCTGAATGGCGCTGCAAAACAAACCGAATGCAAAATAGCGCACTTCCCTACTTGGTCCGTACACTTAATCAGAGTAAGTAATGTAATTTGTGTCTTATAATTGTATAACTTTTGCTTGAAATTGCTTCTTCCGTTCTCCTTCCTCACGATTTCTTTTCTTCCTTCCCCTTCCTCCTCTCATTTCATTTTTCCATCTTACTATCTTCTTTGTCAATATTTCCTTTGCGCTTCTCCTCTCCAGCTCTCTACCTTATCTCTTCTGTCCGAATCTCTTTCTCATGACTGTATTACAATGAAATTCATATAATAGGTAACGATATTAATTGCCCAGCTGAAATATTCCCAGTATTTCTTTTTTCCCCTTCCTTTTCTCCTTATTGGACTCGGTACTTTTTGTTATAAATATGCCATACTCCACTGCTGAAAATATTGCCAGTTTCCAATTTATTTTCAATAATAAGAATAATAAATATACCCACGACTTATTTAGCGCCTTAAAAAATAATAATTGATACATAATTAGATGAGAAAAATTTTGTTTAAACAATCACATGGTCTTTTCTTTCGAATAACTTTCGCCATAATTATATTAATATGAATTATACATATTTTGCAACAATATTTATTGATCAGTAGAATTTGTAATAACATTGCAATTTCCAAGACTTTTATTTTACACAATGTAAGAATAATGGAAATTACACTATAATTATTAATATCATTATTCTGCCTTTAAGATTTACAGTTTATTTATAAATGTGTTCTGTTATATTTATTATTGTGTTCTATTTGTATCCCTGTAAGATGTACCTGTATTTTATTATCGATGTTCATTGTGTACAATTCAACATTTATGTTGTGATGCATGATTGTTTTTAATAAATACCATTTTGAATTGAATTGAATTGAATTGAATACCCCTTATAGAATCATGGATCTGCCACTAACAATTTACCACTGAGCACGGATATTAAAATACTAGCACGTAATAATGCTTATATTAAGAATTACGGTTTGAATTTTTTTTTTTTAAAAGCTGCCGGAAACTGTATGAAAATGAAGGAAATTGGAAAAAATTAACTAACTAAATAAATATATAAATAAAAGAGGAAATGCGGAAGCTTTTTTCTATTCTGAATTTAAGGCGTTGTAATAATGTGGCTACAATGGTGCAGTGTTTTGTATAGATGGGTGGCGGAGGGGGCCGATCTGCTATCGAATTTACTTTGTAGCCTACTATACAGAGAGACATATTTAATTTTATTTAGTATATATTTTGATATGATATCAAACATTTTTGAGGTTAAACTTATTCGCTATACATTGCAGGTACAAAAAGTAATGAAATAAATGCAATTTGATAATTCATATGTAATTATATATATCTAGCCCTTAAGCAGAAAGAAAAAAAGTTTCTGCCTGATGCACTTAATCTTGAAAAGGAACACGTCCTCATCAGAGCAAAAAATTTGTTTAAGTATTATCAAAAGTAAATGCTTCTCCTCACCTATACCCCTGCCTCCTGGAGCACTGGCGTAGAGCGGGACGCTTTTTTTTTTGTTAGTGAGGGGGGGGGGGTGATGAAAAGATCATGCCCCTACTGACTAATACAAAAGAAATTAATCGTGATTAGGCCCGTGCCCAGGAGCATCCCATCCCCTTGGTTATAGCTCGTTGTTACAGCTCGTCTCTCTGAACACGTACTTGGATCTTTGATTACCCGAAAATGAAATAAGGTTCGTTTGCCCGAACGTTTGATGCATTATTACGAAGGTTCATTCCTCAAAAAATGAAATCGAATTCGTATGTCCGAAAATGAAATCGGGGTCAGTATTCCGAAGGTTCATTCATCCAAAAATAAAATACGGTTCATTTTCCGAAGGTACTTTAGTCCGAAGCTGAAATAAGGGTTCATATTTGTCCAAAAATGAAATAGGGATTACAATTTTGTTTTAGACGAATGAACCCTAGTTCCTTTTCGGACAAATGACTCATATTTTATTTAAGAACCAATGCACCCTATTTCATTTTCAGACAAGTGAACCTTCGGACTATTGAACCTTCGAAAAAACGAAACCTATTTCCCTTTCGGATGAACGAACTTTCGGTCAAATAAACATTTGGAACAACGAACTCTATTCTGGTTTCGGACAAACGAACCTTCTGAACATCGAACCTTCGGACAAATGAACAATCGGAACAACGAGCTGCACCCTCCTATTCCTTCTATCCTAACCAACCAATCATTCAGTCTCTATTAGGTTGGCCGCCGAACCCAATGTAAAAGGCAAATAAAAAAAAATCCTGGAATATCTGTCAAACTATTATAAACATAACACTCAATTTTGGAAAAGGGAATGGAATGTCTTCTCAAATTCACTCTGCACTCACGTGTATGATTGACCACCTTTGCCATGTTTGCATGTATTATATTACAAAATCAGGAAATGTTAGATTGCACAACTGTAAACAACATTTGGAAAAGTGCTAAGAACCCTTATGTTTATTTATATCAAAACAATCAAAATGATACTTATTTACTTGTAGATCAATTAAATGTTATCAAGTTTTACTGTTTAAACCGGTTGATTTAGGGTTTAAAATGTGAAACGCATTTTATTTATAGAAGACACCATACCTTTTCCCATAGAGTAATACACGTTCGTGTACGGAGCTTTTTGATATTAGCAAGATTGTCGTTCTTCGGTGAAATCAAGTTCACGACTTTGGGATGCTATAACTTTTTGTTAAAATGATATACGAACCTGCATTTCTCAAAAGATGTCGTGCACATATTGGAACAATTTTCTAAATAGTTACAACTGAATATTCTTTACGCATTTTTGACAAATGCGAAGTATAAATTTTGATTACATTCAATTTTTTGAAAAATATTATAAAAAAAAGAACTTGTTTGGGTTGAATATTCATTTTTACCCCTTTAAATTCCATCAGAGAGGATTTTAGCTTGTAGGTAATTTAATCCTCTTTTATATGATCTGAAATTCGGGGCGATACGAAAGTACCTACAAATTTCATCTCCAAATTACTATTTGTCATAAAAGGGGCGACTATTTTGGACGCCCCCTTACATTAAGAGGTGATCGCAACAAATTTCGAAGAGCACACCTCTGAAATATTGTTTCCAATGATATTTTCTTTCGAAAAAAACAAGGTGCACTTAGTTTGTACAATAACAACATTTGAACCTTCATTTTGAGGGTTGGATCTCCACTGGAGGCGATCGTTGCGGCGACAACCTATGCATGTTAGAACCTGCCAGAATCGTGTCAGAATCGTAAGTGACAGAAGATCATATACGTATCTACGACTCTGTCTACGAAAGGGTACGACAACGACTTGCTTCCACGCAAACAATAGGCTAACAATAGCTGGTATCCGATAATACAATAGCCTCGACTTTCACGCATCTCGCGGCTTAAAATCAACCAAAATATGAACTTCCGGACTGTGGCGATCCTTGCGACTGATACAGGCGATCGAGTGTTTTCTACCTGATGGCAGCCTGTCGCCCTTAGGTTCGTCATAGTCCTCTCAGTCGCGCATTATAATTTGAGTCGTGAGTGATTTTTGAAAATTTCAAAAATTAGCGGCGACTGTACAGTATCTGAATAGGAGGCCGATTCTGATTTTAGTGAATGTAGGTGGCGACAAAGGCCGTAGTGGCTTAAATTTCACTTGCCATTCGGTTCAGCGGTGCTTGCAACGTACGCTGGAGCGCGGCAACCTACGTACTGGCCGCCGTTCCGCTCTGTTAAACATGTTCTATCTGGCGAAAATCTACGATAGCACCTTGTCGCGACAAGAGAAGACAGGCTACGGTCATTGACGTCAACCCAACTGACGCCGGCTATTGTTTAACTTGTTGAGAAACCAGCGGTGAACAGAATTTTGCTACGTATTTGTTGGCGATAGACGCGATAATTCACGATCTTATAGGCGATTGGACCTGCGCATGGTGGCGATCGTTGTGGCGACAACCTGCGAACTACTTTTTAGTACCCATCGCCACCATACGCAGGTCCCATCGCCTATAAGATCGTGAATTATCGCGTCTGTCGCCAACAAATACGCAGCAAAATTCTGTTCGCCGCTAGTTTCTCAACAAGTTAAACAATAGCCGGCGTCAGTTGGGTTGACGTCAATGACCGTAGCCTGTCTTCTGTTGTCGCGACAAGGTGCTATCGTAGATTGTCGCCAGATAGAACATGTTTAGCAGAGCGGAACGACGGCAAATTGTAGGTTGCCGCGCTTAAGCGTACGTTGCACGCATCGCTGAACCGAAAGGCCAGTGAAATTTAAGCCGCTACGGCCTTTGTCGCCACCTATACATTCACCAAAATCAGGATCGGCCTTCCATTCAGATACTGTACAGTCGCTGCTGATTTTCGAAATTTTCAAAAATCACTCACGACCCAAATTATAATGCGCGACTGAGAGGACTATCACGAATATAAAGGCGACAGGCCGCCATCAGGTAGAAAACACTCGATCGCCTGTGTCAGTCGTAAGGATCGCCACAGTGCGCAAGTTCATATTTTGGTTGATTTTAAGCTGCGACGAGAGAAGTCGAGCTGCGAGATGCGCGAAGGTCGAGGCTATTGTATTATCGGATACAAGCTATTGTTAGTCTATTGTTTGCGTGGAAGCAAGTCGATGTAGTAGTATATTGCAGACAGAGTCGTAGATACGTATATGATCTTCGGTCACCTACGATTCTGACACGATTCTGGCAGGTTCTAACATGCATAGGTTGTCGCCACAACGATCGCCTTCTGTGGGACAGGCCCTTTACTTGCTCACTTTGTACGTGCAACACACCTTGCATGCATGCGCGATGATTGTGCATTCACCGTGCGTTGATTTGAACCTCAAACCCCTATCAGAATCTAGTTTGCAGGCACAAATCCATGTTGTTCGCTTACTAGGGTCTGCAGTTAAGAACTAGATTCACTCGTGTACTGTAGCTTCTCCCAACTAGACACAGACAGTGAGTTTGGAGGCTAGTCTCCACTCTAGTCTGAAATTTGTTAATTGTCAAATTAAGTCTGTGCTTGCAGACTAACCAGAATCGCAAGATTGACTTACAACCACTTGCACACAAAAAATAAGAACTAGTTTCCATGAGTAAAACCCGTTTGCTACTCTTGGAGGCGAGTGCTTTTATTCGTATATCACGTGTTTTTACTTCAGAATCTGTGTTTCTGTTAAAAGTACACACCCGCTCTTCCAGAACATGTAAAGTTAATAAGGGATCACACTCACTCACTCACTCACTCAATCCCTTGACTCTTTCGGAGTCGTTGGGGGGATTTGAGAGCCGAAGAAGCACATTTTTTCCTCCATGCCTTCCTGTCAGTTGTAGTCGACAGCAGTTATTGAGTATATATACTCAATAATTTTTTTTTTTCTTGAGTATCCCTTAGTAACTTTACATGTGAGTTTCTCTTCAACTTGGTACGGCTTGGTGGATGATCGGGTGAAAACACTAACAATCGAGTAAAGTGAGAATTGCTGAGAAATTCTATATAGCCTGTAATTCACTAGATGAGTAAACTACGACACGTCTCCGTACGTTTCAAGTCTCGTTAAAGTCTTTGAGAGTAATTTTACTGGCTATGCGGTACTTTTACATGTTGCGCCCGGAACGCCTACTCGGATAACGAGTACGGACATCGAGACCGCACTGGCCGCGGGATATATATGCCACTGCACGAGGTATGTTCTACGCGTACGTAAGTACATGTATAGCGGAACGGAGAGCGGAGAGCCTGCATGACACTGTGAGCACCACTGACAAAGGAATGGACAAACACAATTTTTTTTTTTTTTTACTCGGCATATTACTCAGCATGATAACCCATGTATAAAGCATCTTGGTGATTTCATAAAGAGCAAGAAACCAATCTTGATCCCATGCATGGATTTCCCATTACTTTGTCAGTCATGTACACAGTTTGAGTAATTTGATGCATTAATGTGAGTAGAACTTGCTTGTGATGAGTTTGTGCAACCTTTACTTACTGACTCTCTGCGTATGTAAAGCGTTACTCACTAGATTAGTTTGTGCAATGTACTCAAAGCAATTAGTTATGTTACTCAATAAAATGAGTTAATTGAATAACCTCATTTTGGTGTGTCACTATAGTGTCAAATTAAAAATACTCGATTAGGTGCGTTTTCAAAGTAGCTTTATTGAGTGAAAGCACTCATGGATGTGTGTCACTATAGTGTCAAAAATACTTGGATATTTGAGTGTGATCACTCATATATGCAAGTTCTCATTTTGTGTGTGTGCCATGCAGGCATGTTGAAGGTGCGTGTGATGTGCCTTCATCATGCCATGCAGGCGATCGTAGAATCTAATCGCAATTTATTGGAAATGTCGAATAATCTTCTAAGAGTTGTACCATCGACGTGCGTGTCTGAAAAATCTTGCAAACGCTGTACGAATTTTCTACGGAATCCGTCGTAGCGAGTTGTACGTCGAAGGTACGGCGAGTTGTGACCGCCGCATAAAGTTAGGTTTAGTGTAGGGTACGTTATCTTATGATCTTATTTTTCTTTCGCCTAATGGATCGCCTATATACAATTTGTATTCGGTAGACTCTAATGCATCCCTAACAGGGGCTTTGCCCCATCCATTGGAATCGCATTTGGGTCAACATTCTGAATAATACCATACCACTTTCAAATTCCTTTCGACGGGCCTGCAGTAAGTTTATTATTTAACTAAGTTAAACCTATTTTTTTTTAGTTTAATGTTATTTGCGATGAAAATGCCTTCCACGTGGCCTCCACATCCCACGGTTCTCATACGTTTCGTCAGGTTGAGGAATTGTGTTGCTACCACCTTCTTTTCTCACACCAACATCAGTCATGTCAATGCGTGCCCAACCCGCTGATCCATGGGTGATGCTAAGCCCTTGACTGCCACAACAGGTCTTACCAATCCGTTGTGCATCAGCACTGACCTCGACCTTGTCGAGGCCATGCTCTTTAGAAGCCTCGGAAGTCACCTGGCATGCCTGGTCACATATCTTTGTAAAGATCGCATACGAATGGATGATTTTTCCGGTGGCACTTCCGTCATTGTCTGGGTCCATAGAGGTTTCGGGGGTCACTGATTCAGCGGAAACTGTTGGTCCTATGATGGCCCTTGAGTAGGTGTGTTCTTTGAATTTTGAAGATGCTGCAGCATCATCCATCGAATCGAGGCCATCCTCTGATTGAAGATACCGCAAATCTGGCATTTCGCCGTTGATTGGCATTGGTTCTTCAACTTCGATAGATCTGGTAAAGGACTCATTAGTGCCACCAACTACTAAGGTTTGCGAACTTTTATCAACACCTTGTATGGGTACAGGTGACCTGGGGCCTGGGATATAACAGTCGTCTCGGGCTGTGGATCTTCTCAAATTACGGTGCTTTATGTAGCGACGAAAACATCTGTTCAAAAATTATATAAACGTGGCTTTATAAATAATGCTTAAATTGAAACTGGACCTTGCGTGAGTGCCCAAAATAAATTTTTGGAAATAGAATAACTCGGGAACCGTATCAGGACATCTCCCCCGGAGGACAACTCCCCCGGGGACAACTCCCGGAGGACAGCTCCCCCGGAGGATAGCTCCCCCGGAGGACAACTCCCCGAGGACAACACCCCCGGAGGACAACTCCCCCGCAGACAAACTCCCCGGAGACAGGTCCCCCAAGGACAACTTCCCCGGAGGACATCTCTCCCCGATGAAAACTCCCCCGGAGGACAAGTCCCACAGAGGACATATCCCCCGAGTACAACTCCCCCGGAGGACAACTCCCCGGAGGACAACTCCCTGGAGGACAACTCCCCCGGAGGACAACTCCCCTGGAGGACAACTCCCCGGAGACGACTCCCCCGGAGGACAACTCCCCCGCAGCACAACTACCCCGCAGGACAAGTCCCCCGGAGGACAAACGCAACCATTCCGGATAACAGATCCACATGTAACTCGTTAATTTTTGCTCCATTAAAAAAAAAAAAAAAATTAAAACCGAATATAGCCAATTCATTGGATATCACAAAATCTTTACCATGTTGTTTTTTCCGGCGAAGGGTGTTAAAGTTTGGCAGCCTATAGAGCGTACTGCTATTGTAACCGAATTTTGTCGTTCAAAAGAGAGGAGAGATATCAAACTTTAATCTTAAATCTGCATAGGAAGATGATCTGATTAGATTTAGAGTATGTAGGTCAATGGTCAGGCCCGCGTAACTAGGATTTTTGCGGGTGTTCGAAATCTGAAAAAAATGAACCTTTTGAAGAGATGATTCTTGAGCGCAAAGCGCGAGCCGAAATTTTTTTACTAAAAATGACCCGAAGCATTTATTTTTACTTTTATAAGTTCTATTTTGTTGCTGTTATTCTTTTACAAACGGTGACCGATTATATTTCTTTTAGCCAAAAAAAAAGAAGAAAAAACAAAATTTCAAGCGCGGAATCGTCAAGTGGAAATTTTATATCACACCTCTTCATTATATAAAAATACATTGACATAATTTATACAAGGGTTTTGTTTCGTTTTGTTTTGGCTTTTTCAGCAAATATTTTAGAATTTATAATGTTTTTCATCGGATATGTTGACGGAAAATACTGAAAAATTGGTTGAGTATACGAGATTTTTTAATTTTCATTTACTTCTGGAGATATTTTCATACCAACACTAAATTGCAATAACACCCTCTTATGATAGCGATGACACGGCATGAATGCAAAGCTGTGCAAGTGCATACCTTATGACACACATTCGTTCAGATATAACAATTGTCTGTTAAATCTTTAACCCAATGACAATTGATTGTATTACATTATTTCCTTGAAAAAATGACAAAAAAGTGATGATGTTTCGAACTGAGTTTTGTGAATTTCTTTTTGATAAATAAAAACTTTTGCGCCCTTCTAATTTGTTTAGGGTGTGATTAATTATTAATAAAGGCTTAATTATCGTGGCTCACCCCCCCCCCCCCCCCTTGCTGAAGACGACTAGAGATATGTAGGCAACTCGCCCTTTCGTGCTCTTTTCTACTCCTGTAGCTTCATATTTTAGTCCCCATTTAGCATCCTCCTTTTTCAACATTTCTTTTATTTCTTGCATTTTCATTAATTTTCTTTCTGAAGGTCACATTTCGTTGGGGTACTCTGAATCTGCCAACCTAACAACCTTTTGAGGGAAGGAGTAGCCATTCATAGATTGGAAGGGGGTTGCTAATGGATGATTAGCAATTAAACAACCATTCCATCCTCGCTTGTCATTACAGAAGGGTTACTCCATGCGAAAAGTAATGTATAATTGTAACAGAAAGAAAAAACCAAGGGCTTGGCATAAAATCAATAGTTATAAAGCTTCAAAGTTAGGGGAGATGTCATCCGGGGAGTTGTCTTTGGGGGACCTATCCTCCGGGGGAGATGTCTTCCGGGGGAGTTGTCCTCCCGGGGGAGTTGTCCTCCAGGGGAGTTGTCCTGCGGGGTGTCCTCCGGGGGGGGGCTGTCCTCAGGGGGTGTTGTCCTCCGGGGGAGTTGTCCTCAGGGGAATTGTCCAGGGGGAAGTTGTCCTCCGTGGGAGTTGTCCCTGGGGGAAGCTGTCCTCCGGGGGACTCGTCCTTGGGGGGAGCTGTCCTCCGGGGAGATGTCCTGCGGGGGACCTGTCCTCCGGGGAGCTGTACCTCCGGGGAGTTTTCCTCGGGGGGTTGTCCTCAGGGGGAGTTGTCCTCCGGGGGAGCTGTCCTCCGGGAGTTGTCCCCGGGGGAGTTGTCCTCCGGGGGAGATGTCCTAGAACCCTCGGGAACAGATAAGGATAATAATACAAAAATTAAAGAAAAATAATTCCCGAACTAACATAAGCACGTCCTCTATTATATGTAAAAAAAAAATAATAAAAGAAAAGAAAGAAAATGTATAATTGCTATTAATTTATTTCTTTCTTCCTTTTTTTTTTAGGCATGTCGTACATGCGTTGAAATATTTTATACGTTTGTTCTTTACCACATATGTTGGACGGTATATGATTGCTTCCCAACTGTGCGTGATATATATACACCAAAACAAACCAATTAATTAAAGTGGATTTATAATAAATTCTTGGTTTTGTATTGAATATAATGCACTTACACGAAAATTAGAATAAGGAGAAGCAAGGCCCCAACAATCACTGTCACTTCGATTACGAGCCGCAGCCACACTGGAAAGAAAGAACGAAAACAAAATTGGTTTTCTGGTCCCAATCAGTGTTAAAGGCACCAAATTTGTTCGGAGGTTAAAGATGGTGTATAGTGTTGGGAGAAGGAAACATTCAATATGGATTCACAGTTGGATAAATATGAAAGACTTAATCCTATATCTATAATAAATAAAGTTATATTACATGAAATCTCGTTTTAGTGTCTTTATTTCACGATATTAGTAAAAAAAAAAAAAAAAAAAGAAGTCGGGGATCCGGCTCATCTCAGTGTGCACTGGCGTTCACATGGAAAACCAATAGGGATTCTCTTGTGTGGGTGATACACACAGATCGCTACACTCCATTCATGTGGGATGTTCGGGGGACTGGACACCCCAGCAAAGGTCTCAAAAACCGTTACATTATGTTTGGGTTCAAACATTTCACTGAAATTCACCGGAAATCGTGAAAGGAATATCACAAAATATCTCACACATATCTTTTAGTGCAATGTGAACAAAATAAGACTATATTTAATCGGTTTTATGCCGATTCCTTTTTTGTTACCAAAATTATACACCAGGTTTAAGAGATGCTAAACAATATTTTGGCCATTGAAAAGAAAAAAAAAAGTTATGCCACATATGCATTTCAGGTAAAATCACGGTATAGAGGATTTTATACTACAGGTTTATTATAAAGCACATACAGAAAGAGAGCAACACTGGAAATTACAACTTTCTACGGGCTTCAGCCTTCAAAAGGATGAAGATCTACATAAGAAAGTACAACAGATAGCGACCAGACTCCGACCACACCTTCATCATCTTGACTACTCTGAACGATTAATACATTCAATATAATTCAATTCAATCAAAATAATAATTTACATTGTAATTTAAGCAAGATACAATGATGTTTAGTGATCCCGGGGCAGAGCTTATTAATACAAGCCTCCATTATAAAAGAGATATTTTGTAGGGAAAAAAAAACTTTGCTTGTCGTAGGAAAATAGTCACATAAAATGAACAATATTGTACATTAAACTTAAACCATAACATGTTATGTAATTTTAACAAAAGAGAGAGACAATGTACGTCACACATACGGTTTTCTTTGACATGATCGATTGGATCAGCAGGCATGGTGTTCTGTATTGCTTCACTGCTTGTCGAGTCGCTTGATGTTGTATATCTATTGGGCATGTCGGCTGAGATGCTTCGCGTTGCCATGGTAGTGTTATAAACTAGATCGTATAAAATTGGAAATATTAATTGACAAAATAATGTAGACCAATAACTTACTGGAAACATGCAAATTAATGGAAACTAGAGGATATACGGAGTTTGACTGTTTGGTTGTTATTGGTTCATAATTTAATTATGTGGGTTGGTATTCACGTTTTGTATTTAGAATTAAATTTAAAGTTGACCGTTTAGTCCGTTTGGAAAACGTTTTAATTTTCTGTACCTGTATGCGCAATTAATGTTATTTTTTTAAATAGAAAAAAAACTGCGATTTTCTCTTAACATGCTTAAACAAATGGCGGTTGGCTTTTATTCATGACAATTTATTAAACATATATAACTATCTTATGAGAGATTCGAAACATGTTCACGGGCACAGTATATAGAATCGAAACTTTGTTCAACTGCAAGCCCTTGGTCATGTTGGTTAGGAGTAAATTTCGCTTCAAACTGTAGTAAATCGCAAAATCTGTCTGAGTTAGTGCGATATGGAATTAAGTTGATTTAAAACAAAGAAGGTAGTTCGTAATAGCAATGGATTTCAATTTTAGTATTCATATGATTACTTAGAACTCTGGACAGTATGATTTTCCATGCTTAAATGTTCATATCAAAGTCAATAATACCACATTTTCATTCCAACCTTACATCGCAGCAGATCTAGAGGTCGGATTTTGTTTTGTTTGTCCTGTATGGGGCAGGTCAGCCCATGCTTCGAAGATTGACCCATCTCTCAACAGCGCGTGTAGGGCCATAACAGGCTGCCTTAAACCAACCAAGATAGACGATCTCTACATCCTGAGTGGCATCGCCCCTCCTCACATCAGGAGGTCTGCACTCTCTCAAAAGGAGAAACTTAAACAAGAAAATGATCCACTCAACCCTCTCTTCAATGCCTTGCAAACAACAAAGCGTTTGAGATCCAGGCATAGTTTTCTTCACACTACCGTGTCCCTCAACCAGAGCCCCCACAACTGTAGGTTAAACCTTTGGTCAACCCGTCTTGAGGCTGCGCCTCACAATGTCATCATCGGCCCTAAGGAATCCCTCCAACCAGGATTCCGTGAACCCTGGCCGTTCTGGCTCTGCTTGAACTGGAGTCGGCCGTTGCAAGGTGTTAATGGCCAAATGGGGCATCGACACTGAAGGAAGGCCAGTATGCGAATGCGGAGAGGAGAAAGACCATGAGTCACCTTCTACAATGCCCTCTTCTCCCCTTCCCCTGCTCCAAGCTGACCTTACTACTCTTTCGCCTAATGGATCGCCTGCGTTCAATACCTAATGGGTAGAGTCTAATCAGATTCCCTTAAGAACCAATACATACATTTATATATATATATGCAATGAATACTATGATCTTTAAAATATAATCAAGTATAATTACAAATCAAACAGAAGAATAGGAGAAAAGACTCGAGAAGAAAGAGATCGCAGCAGATCGCAAATTGTTACAATACGACAAATATTCAGCAGAAATAAATGGGGTTTTAAATCATTCGATAGTGCCAATTTAAAACAATACATGCATTAATTTACCAGAATAATGTGTTCTTGATCCAGAAATCTGAGAATCGTTGCACAAGCATTTCACATCGCAGTTATCGTCGTTCGAACTCTGAATATCAACTAGAGTGTTGCTGCAAAACATGTTCGGATGGAGATGACTGAGTAGGTCTTATCACTGCAATGCGTTACGCAGTCATCTACATTGGACAATGTAGCTTCATCTGTTAGCAGATTCTGCCAGTGAAAACCACGAGAAGCAACCTAAATAACCTTGTCCTAATGAAGAATGTCAAAAAAAACAAAAAAAAGTGAGGATGTTTTCTTTAAAAAAAATATCCACATTCTAATAATGCACACTACCAAAAAACGGCAATATAATCTTTGAGCAGATCCTGCCAGTAAGGGCCGACAAAGTAGCAACCTATATAGCCTGGTTCTAAGGGAGAGTGGTAAAGAATTTTAAAGATTGAAAAAAAAAAAAATCTCAGAAGAACACGCGTTAATAACCGTTGATTACGAGGATAACAATAAATATTCCGTTTTATAAATACCTCATTGACTCCTACTATCTATTTATGTTATTTTGCTTGAAATAAGCAACAACAAATAAATAAATAAATGAATGAATAAAAAAAAATTGGGGAAATGCGACTGAGCATGATGTACTATTAACGATTATTGAAAATTCATTCTTTTTTAAAAAAAAATCAAATCTTACCATTGACACCGCTAGCAATGACAACTTCTGTATGAATCAGCATGGTGGTGATTAATATGTATGGCGTGACGATCCTGACCAACATAGGGTAAGACCTTTCAGTCTTGTTTACTCCTAAACAGTTCATAGCCCACCGTGAAAATGTGTAACTAGAAAAAGCTTTGACGCTCACAGTATGATGAGAAATCTGCTGATACAATGTCAACAGCTCTCTAGTTTTGTCACTTTTTATATGTCAATAAGGTCTCGCACGTTATGAGTTAGCAAGTCTCTTACTTTCGCTCTCAATTATTGTAAATGACAACCTTGATAAGAATTACAAAGGAATGGTTTCCTATGTTATCCGTCAGTCCATAGCACGTCTTTACTTATATATAATTACATACATATAAGTGCGATGAGACTTATTTTCTTTATTTTGTTTTT
>CALNVZ010003429.1:12856918-12920007 GCA_940671915.1 Paracentrotus lividus
GAAAAATTTTTCATTGACTCTTGAATGTCTAATTCAATGTTCGATTTGCTCTCGCATTCTCTCTTGATTTCAACTAAAGTTCTTGTCATCTTGTACAGCCACATCAAATAATAGATCTATGCAGTTGATGAAATTGATATCATGAAGGTGATGACTCCCAAATGCTTTGGGAGATTACGATGAAAAACTAGCATGCCCTATTGTAATGCTACTGCATGTGTAATGCTACCTGTATATACATGAGAGAAATGACTAAGTTCCCTAGTCTACCCAGGGTTGGTCACCCCGGGGGTGCCCAACCCCGGGTTGTCTGTCATGTGGGTATTTCCATTGCTGCATATATATATATATATATATATACCATGATCATCAGAAAACATCATCATGAATCTTCCACCAAATGTTGATTTGATTTCTTTAAAAAATTGGATTTTAACGGCATAAGGTGAACATCAAAATAGCAATACCGTGAATGGGAATTAATCCTGACTAAAATAAACTGGCATTTATCAATCATGTCGTACAGAGTGTTGCACATATTTCTTTATAGACACGTTGATCCATTTCTCTGTTAAAGACCCTTACCATAAGCACCAAACGAGGCCTTCAGCATGAAATGTGACACGTTGGCGTCCAACACCTTAACGAAGAGCAAATACATGTTGACCGCCTCGACCAACATCCACGACATGGAAGATAGCAGGAAGAAATGAATGAGGAAACCAACGATCACGCAGCCGATGGTAGGGTAGCGGCGGTCGATTCCGATGACGAATACAATGTAGAGACCAAGGAGGGTAGAGCACAGGTTGATCAAAATACGTTGCGGCTGCTTAGAGCGTAGTTTCCTGTTTAATATATTTTTTTTCAATATCAGATCATGCCTGACTTAGCAAAACGTTCAATGTATGACAAGTCAAGGATAGTAAACACACTTGTAGTATAATCACATTCCCTAGTACACACACCTCTTTGGAAATCTCAGATTTTATCCGGAAACAGTTGTTTTGAACTCAAACAAACATGTTTATTCATAAAATCCGGGGATGGTCTTGTCATAATTGATTACCGAAATAACTGGTCTCTCGTAACATATCAATAATTTTCCTTTTGTATTTTATATTGATAGACAATTATTGTGAAAGACCGCCTGTTTCCTCTAACTGAAACTTGAAAACTTACTTACTTAGCCCATACCGATCCAATTTTCAAAAAACTGAACATATCAAAAATATCTGATATCAATATCTGAAAGGCTGCAAATTTTATGTTAAATCATACTAATAATTTGGTTCCACACAATTTCAATACAATGTTTATACGCAATACCCAGGTTCATGACCATAATACCAGAGGTTTCAACAATTTTTTCCTTAGTAATCCCAAAACAGTCCTTCCTTATAAATCCATGAGACATACAGGACCCGATGTTTGGCACTCCTTGCCTCATGAAATAAAAGAATGTTTTCACTTTATTCTTTTAAACGTATGCTAAGAAGATATATCATATGACTCATAAATTTTCTTAAAGTGTATTTAGATTGTATACATAATGTTACACTGATTTATAGTTACCGGTGGGGGGGGGGGGCTAGGAATTCCGTATATGCTTTATCATGTCATCATTTCAACCTATATGCCATGATGGCACTTGCAGTGTCCTAAATTTCATTTTGTATTTATGCTTATTTAATTGCTTTGTTACTTATTATGTATTTGTCTGATATATTGGTATCTTTTTTTTTATGAATGGAATTTGAATAAATTGAAATTGAAATTTTAACATAGGGTACATGCAGGTAATATGGGCCAGCAGGTAATATGGGCCACCTGAAGCAAATCATGTCGTGACCGTCGACCGGTGACCGATGACCGGTTTGAGCACCATAATGTTGTTCATATGAACTGTATATGAAAATATATCGTCGTGAGAGTATCTGATGCCGAAATTTCTCTGAGAAAATTGTTGAAAACCAACAAGGTACGTAAAACATACGGCATTTTTATACCCTGGTGTAAAATTTGATATTTCACAGAATGTGATGGTGAAAGAGTGTTTGAGGGGGTAATCTCAATTGTTTTGTATATTTAGTAAGCTTATAGTTTCATTTTGATCATACTAGCGTGTACAGATCAATTTGTTGTAGTGAAGGGGTGCAATGTGGCATTGAATGCTTGCCTGACACAGCAATATTAGTGCAGGTAATATGGGCCATCCAAAATGGCGGAAATGAGTCTGGTACTCAGTATTGGAATGAGGCATCAATCTCTTTGCTACAATTTTTGGGGTATATTCACAGTATATAATTAATATAAATAACTTATTGTAGGCCTATTTTGACTTGTATAATGAAAATAATATTTAAATAATATTAAAAAAGAAATAATATAAAAAATACAAAACAATGAAATATATAGTCAAAGTATTTACTGAAGGGTCTTGTAATTTCAAATGAAATCTTAAAGTTAATGATTTTCAACATTTTAAGCAAATTCCAGACATGGTAGAGTCATTGTAGTTTTTAAAACATACATTAATACATGTGCCCATATTACCTGCACATGCAGGTAATATGGGCACTTTGGTACTGACGTCAACATTTGAATATTATAGACAGGAGGGTTGGTGATAATTGTTTTCTTCACAATAAAAGTTAGAGCAGTAGTTATTGATTCATATAAACAAAGATTAGACTGTGTGTCATTTTGCAATTTTATGCAAATTAGGCAAATGAGCTTAGGGGGCCCATATTACCTGCATGTACCCTAGGACACGATTTTATGATCAAAGACAATTTAAATGGAACAAAGATAACAGTTACCTACACGTTTGTCATGGGGCTGTTTTTAGAAATCACTTACTTCATGCTGAGAAGGGTAACGATCGTTATGACGAGGCATATGATTGAGATGATACAACCGACTGTACCAAACATATCTAAGGCGAAGATTCCCGCATCTCCTGATACGTCCTAGAAAACAACATGAAGTATTACAATATTTAGGATAACATTTTTAAAGGGAGAGCGAACTAAGCAACACTCTCATTGAATGTGTGTTATAAATAGCTAGTCTTAAAGTATACCTTTTTAGATAACTTTTAACAAGTTGTTATAAAATTATACTACAATATAAAAAGGGATTATTTCCTTGGGTATTGGTCCCCTTTAACAATCTGAAAATCACAAAGCTATGGCCATTTTCGCGTTTTTGTACACGTTTGCTGCATAAGGTGGAGGAGCTGCAGACCCCTAGCCCCCGCGGCTCCACGGCCCCTGACTTGTATGTACTATACTTAAGATAATCCTGATGATTTGTGTTCACTCAATTGGAATGCTCACGTAAATTTTGTGAAAACAAAAGAAACTACACAAGTTGTTTGAAACATTGTGGTAAAATTACAATTAAAATTTAACAGTGTGGTAAAATAATACGAATTTAAATATATATTTATGATTAGAATTAAGTAAAACTAAAGAAACAAGATGAATCCTAGACCACGCACGGTCGACATATATGCCTCCGCCATTGCCAGATCAGAATTATATGACAAATTCATCTATTTATTTTCCTTTAGTTTACAGTTTGACCTCTGTGACCCTTGACCTTTGACCTTCATATTCCAAAATCTAATCAGATCGTCTTCCTATGGTGATACATACTACTCCTAAGTTTGAAGCTCATAGCTTGAATGGTTCTCAAAATATCGCGATAACGATCGACCTCAGTACAAAGAATTTCACAATTTGACCTGTGACCCTTGAACTTTGACCTACATACTCGAAAATCTAATCAGATCGTCTACCTATGGTGATACATACTATCCTCCAGTTTGAAGTTGATATCTCAAGTAGTTCATGAGATATCGTGATAACGAGCAAATGGGACGTACGTACGGACGTACGGACGGACGGACAACCCGAAAACATGAGGCCTCCGGCACCACCTTCGGTGGCGGAGGCATAAAAAACAACAATGAAAACATTAGAGGGGAAACGGATTTAAAACGTCTAAGTCAAAAGTCGGTGCACCATCTGACACATCATTAGCGATATGATGAATTCACGAAATTGCGTCTAGATAACGAATATTATGGTAATAACGCTAACAAGTGATTAAGTGATTAAGTGTTCAAACGTAAGAACGATATTAGTTATCATATACACAAAATTAATACAACCATGTTCGTAAAAACCATATTTTGGAAAATAAGACTTTAGAATGGTTTAGAATTTAGACTTTAGAATTATTTAGAATGGTATACCAACCAGTAAAACGGCAAAGCTGGTCAAATGATCACAAAAACATTGTATCCTGTTGGTATCGGGGATGTCTTCACGACGACATCCTTTAGATGACCAAAAGCCACCCCGTTCTGTCTTCTCCCAGAACACACAGGTTCTATGATCAAACGTTTTACTGTAGCCCGTCACCTGTAGGTATGGGACAAAGCAAGTACGTTGGTTATTGAAGCTTTATGGCTCAATAGTTCATGCCTTATTAAGAGCAATATAGTTACTGTATTTATTGATGACGTAAAATATTGCTCTTGAAGGTAGTAACCTTCTTTGAAACAGCACCAAATATTATTCTTCTGTGAATTGGCTTGTTGATTTAACATTACACAAGAACCATTTGTGCGAAACATCATATTAGTCGGTTTCTTATTGGGGAATTATGAAATGTAGCATCGTGTTCTTTAGAGGTTTTTTTTTTTTTTTTTTTTTTTTTTTTTTTTTTTTTTTTTTTTTTTTTTTTTTTTTTTTTTTTTTTATTTATTTTTTTTTTCCCCCAACCACTGGCCTACAGGCTGGACTGGTCTTAAAGGGATACCGTAACATTGAATGATATTCAAATGGCAATATATTCGATTAAGCTCATTTTGCGAATATATGGGTCAAGATTTCATCTCTTCAAATTTGCAGACCAATTGCTTGCTTAATTTGTTTTTGGTCGAATGGTCGAACGGTTCCTAGCCATCGCATGAAGAGACTGACTATTTTTCATCTTCTGAAATTACTGAAATACCTTTCATTTTTTTTTTTTTTTTTTTTTTTTTTTTTTTTTTTTTTTTTTTTTTTTTTTTTTTTTTTTTTAGTTACAGAAGTCGATAGGTCTATTTTCGAGTGTTTTAAAGGTCCAAAGAGTCCATTATCTTCTTCTGGCAAATAGGGCGGATCTATGTGTCTGTCTGTTTAGTTGTGCTTGAATTTTCGACAAAATGCAGTTCTCGTCTCAATGTTCCGTACTCCAGATTTTTTATCAATGGCGCAGTCTTTCTAGGTATTCGGATGAATGTGTTATTAGGTTGTGTTTCAGATTGCCTTTGTTGCGTTTTCTCTGCCCTTTCTATTACATAGCTCTGTGAACAAAATATTCTTTAGCGGTCTATCAATTTCCATACACACAACATGACCTGCCAACCAAAGCTTGTTTTTGACAAGGGTGGCTTAGATACTGGTATACTCAAATCCTTTAAGTATGTCTTTGTTTGTACGCCTGTCCGTCCAATTTTAGAATCCTTCGAATATATATCAGGTGGGACATTTTAAGAATCTTGAGATGTCTACTGTAAGCTGGTAAGTGACCCAGGTTACGGAGTCGTAGTGTGGAGTTGTTACTATTATAGGTGTAAATACTGATACCTTTGTTTTTGTTTATCAGGTTCTTGCTGTCAAAGTACCTGGTTACGAAACTTCCAAAAGCAGCACTTGCGCCATTCAGTCGTTTCTGTACTTTATCATCGAAGTCCAACATCATTCAAAGGACTGTTCGTCAACTGTTATGGAGGGAGGTTGGTGTTCATCCGAATCTTCGGTAAGAAGGTGATACCTAGTACTGATACATCTTGTAAGTCAAGGTCATATGGAACATGTTTCACGTGCTTCGATCCATTATTTAGACTTAGGGGCTCCTGCATCGTCTGAAGCACGAGGTGATAAGCTTCATCCAGCTTAATCTATCCTTGGCTAGATTGTTAGGTCTCTCCACTGTACAAAGCAGTCTTTCAGGTCCCTTTGAATGGTCCGTTGCCAAATTCTTCATGGTCTACCGTGACGTCTTCTCCCCTGGTGGTTCCACCAGAGTGCTTGGTTGGTAAGGCAAGTAGACGGAATCCTTGTAGCATGTCCTAACCGCTTGGGGCTTTTTTTGCAGACCACATGGGTTACTTCGGGTTGCTTTGTCCTTTCTATACTTCTTTATAGTCATGAAGTTATTCCATTTGATATGGAGTATTTAACGGAGACACTGCTTTTCTGCTTGACTAGATTTTGTTCAGTTGGATGTATGGCCCTGAAGTGTTTCCTATTGTGCAAAGGTTTTCATTAGAAATATCATATTGGCTGTTTTTAGAACTGCCGAGGTAAGTAACGTTTTCTTCAACATATATTTTGTATTTGTTTGGCAATAAATAAATCAATAAATAAAAGTTTCAAGTTTGATTTATCATTTTATTTCATTTTATAACTCTACGATTGTGATTTCACTATTGATTTAATAAGCAGTGAATTCACAAGAAACACATATCAATTCTACTATATGTAAAATGTAACGTTAACGTATACCAATGTGCGGCATTAAATCGTAATTAAACAAGGCGCGTCCATTATCTAAGAGGCCAAACACAACAAAGTGACGTTGGAAATATGGCTGAGAAGCGCAGAAATTTATAAAGCTAGTTGCAATAATCAATTAGCTCACAAAAACTCGCGTAAGAAGACTTCCCTGCAGTGGAATGGTATTGTCCGTTCGTTTGAGCAAACTACTCGTGGAGATGAAAGAAATTGATGATCTTTTATCATGGTGTTAGTTAATAGATCCTCCAGACCAGATGGAGGAAATACACATTTGGGCAAGCTTATAACATAATTGTGCTGAAGTTGTAATCAGAATATGGAATTCATATTATATTGATGCTCAAAACACTGACATAGATTGTGAACCTGTCACAAGTCTTGCGAAGACGCCGTTCACATGTTTCTATGCGATATGCATGTGATAAGAGTAAATATTGACCAGTCGAAGTAAGAACCTCTTATGATTATGTTCAAAGTGACAGGTCTGTTTTTTTTTTAATCAATAAAAATGAATGTACCATCTCCGGAAAGCTGAGAATTCAAGCTTTTCATTGCCCTGTGAACAATAAGCTATAATAGAATAATGCGGCATCAAGGATCAAAACTATGCAGCGCATGAGCTATTTTGAGGGCAAAATATACCATATTGTACAGGAATTTGATCTGACTAGGCTTTCGAATTGACAAAAGTGACAGGACTTTTTCTTTCCTTTGCAATTAGTTATTCCTATTTTTGAAAAATTCAGACTCTTAGCGTACTTAATCGGATTGAACATTTCTTTCAAAAGGTAGTTGCTCGCCACAATAAAGAAAATAAAGTGAAAAGCTGTCCAAAAACGACAAAAAGTCAATGGGCGCGTTCGCTTTGTGTAGAATGGTAGCGCCCTCTATGTCTTAAGTTTACAACTAGAATTGATATGAATAAATAAATAAACGTTTACCATTCAATTATATTCATAGGAAGCCCTATCATGAAATAATATAACAGCTTTAAAAAAAAATCATACATTGATAGCCACTAAATAAAAAAGTAAGAAGTTGTTCTTTTTTTCTCTCTCTCTTCTTTTTTTTCTTTCTTTTTTTTTTTTTTTAGATGATTGATCTGAATGAATCGAATTAAATTCAGATCCATTATGCAATGGGCGATTCCACACTAGAACTTGAAAAAATGCCAAAATTAAAATATTCTTTCAACTAATCATAAGTAGTGTAATATTTTACTCTAATACCTAAACTTCATGGAAATTACAATTTTTTTCCCAAAGTGAAGTCGGAAATGGATTTTTTTGGGGGGAAAACAGTGGAATTTTCAATTTTCATAAATCTTACTGATTAACAGGTCGAAAACAAAAACTGCTTCAAACCACTATAGAAAGAGCCCAGGAATATTAAAAAGTAGTACAAGTCAGTGGATTAATGTATCATGGATGGCTCCAAATAATTTTTAAAACATTTTTATGATACTTAATGGGGTGAGTAATGATTATTCCGAACCTGTTTTTGGCAATGTCCCGTACGACACATGGAAATGCAAAAGTTTTGACCACACTTTTGATTTTGATGTTGCAATCTTGCTATTTCAGTTTCTCTATCTTTGACCCATGGGTAATCAATTGATCCTATTAGGATATAAAATTCGCCCTTCATTTTTCAATAAATGGCATTTTAAAGTTGTCCCGTACGACACACCATATATATTGCATTTCATTGGGGTATTTTGAATACTACAAAGTCCACAAACTCTATAAGTAGGTCTATTCGAATTGAAACACATTGAAGTGACATTAATTGAAATTGAATAGGCCTTTGTTTATCTCTAGAGAACATGAAATATGTGATTCCCACCATTTTAACTGACTTCAAATACATGTATTCTATTGTGAAGGCCTTCAGCTGTACTGGTGATTTTCACTGGTCAAAGCTTTTAGACACAGGGTGCTAATTGATGTTTACCCTTTTTTTTTCATACCACCCCTTTTCTGTTATTGGTATAATTATGGAAAAGTCCACCCTTATTTCAAGTTGGTTCATGAAATACAGTAAAGTTTGACAGAGTTAGAACTTTTCTTTTCAAAAGAAGAAAAAAAAATTCTGGAATGGGCAGGAACTTTAGTACTTTCCTTTTACCATTTATTAATTATGATAGACAATATAATTCTCACATGTGTCTTAAGAGATATTGGACTGTATATGAAGTGATCTGGATTCTTGCCAAACTTTTTTTATTTTTAATTTTATATAATTTATATTATTCATTTATTTTCAATTATCTGTATCAGCCTATGGGGGGGGGGGGGTATATGCAAATTGTTACACTTCTATTTTGCTCATTTCTGAAGAAATGAAAATAAATAACCTACCAAAACCATATATTAGTACAGAGGTTATATCAAGGAATCCTATGGACGACAAGAAAAATCACTAAAATGCCTAATTAGCATAATTTATGCAAATTAGCCCTTTTTTGCAAAACAAAGCATCTCAAGAATCGATTGTCTATTACTCGTTACACCTTGCATACTTATTGGTGAAATATGTCTCTGGCTAATGCATGGATTAGAATTTTAAATTAAGTTTTAGTTTTGTGGTAATAATGTCATGAATATATAATTAGCTAAAAAACAATAAAATACAAAAGAAAAAAATTAATTAAAAAAAAAATAATAATTTTTTCGAAATTCAAATCCATACATTCCCCAGACAAATGTTTGGAGAACATCTGTGCAAAAGGAAAATGGAGTAATTTTGTGTGTAAGGTATTCAGTAGATTTTGTTTAGGGTAAAAAGGGCTAATTTGCATAAATTGCAGAAAACAAGTGACAAGTAATGATAATACCAATAACTATAATGTTATTGGTATCATCATCACTTGTCACTTGCCATTCCCACTTTTCAAGTTTAGGTATGCATCCCCTTCACTTCATTTCCCTTTCCTTTTATTCCTTTTCATGTTTTGCGCTCTTAAAGTGCCCCCGGGGGCACCTGCCCCCCCCCCCCCAGATACGCCACTGATTGTCCTGCATGCCTTGTTGCGGATACAAAAGAGAAATTTGGGAGTAATGCTTTGTTTTTGATTGACATAAAGTCCAATGTTATACAGGCTGGCCCGTATGACACATCAATAGTGTCCCGTACGACACACTATATTATTCATGATATATTGACAAAACTATAAAAGAATAATGCTTTCTAACATGATAACTGCCCTTTAGTTTCATAGGATTATCATTATTATCAGACAAATTAATTGATTTAAGAAGTAATCAAGACAAAAATTAAGAAAGTATAGCCCTCATTCAGAGATGTCCCGTACAACACATTTTGCATGTCCCGTACGCCACAATGTTCTTGAAAACTATATTTCGCTTTATTTATTCGTTAATGCTTATTTTGCAAAAAATATTATATTTCTGTTCTTTGGTAACTGAAGATCAAATTTAGTTCAGTTTTGATTTAAATTTCCTGTGCAACTCACAGACTTTTGAACACAAACTTAAGGCTTCCAAAAAGTCACTTTTTCTGCGTCCCGTACGACACATTACTATTTTCAATCTCTAGTTTACAGGATTTGTATTCAAGTCAAATCAAGTCTTGGTTCTTTTACCATTCTGGTAGTACTTGAGAATGACCATCAGTTACTGGAATATTTTTTGTTTTTTATTGTCGAAAAGCTGTCAAATGTTCTCTAAATGTCCCGTACGACACATATGGAATCGCCCCAATGTACATTATTAACACCAACAACTTTGCATGAATCGCTGCTCATATCGACTCAAATACTCACATTCAATTCAAGGAAGGCGGTCACAACCTCACTGCCCTGCGGTAGACCCCTTATGGCTACACCCTCGACTGTAGCTGATATGATGCGGCTCCCGATATTCATTCTACTTCCATCACGCAGTTCGTATGCCTGGTCGGAACTTACAAAAAGTTTACTGGTCTGGAATATTAAGAATGTGACTGGTACAGATCCATTTACTACATACGAGTTTAAAAAACAACAGAAGAAAAATTAAACAAATAGCTAGGGAGCTAGCTATAATTTCTTGTACCCCATTTTCCCTAATAGGCTTGACCCTGAGAGTGAGGTACTCCGAGACAAGAACCGAGGAAATAAGTGAAAGCTGGACCCCCATCGGAAGACTCGAACCCTAGACACCCTAAAAAAAATAAAAATTAAAAATTAAAAAAAAAACACTTCTGGACATTTATTTACCCCTTTTTCACAGGAAACCTAATTTTGTCAGAAGGATGCCATATAAACATAAATTGGATAAATATATACATTAGTTGACAAAAGAAGTGGTGGAATTGCAGAAATGACAGTTTTAAATACCCCTTCAAAATACTGCGCATGCATTGGGCACGTTCAGTAACTAGTAGTACCTCTATATTTCTATTTGTAAAACATCGGATAGTCCTCTTTTCACTGTTGTTTTATTATCCCATGTTTTACATTCATATATATAAACACAAAACAAAAGGAAAGTTCCCCCTATTTCAGATATCAATAATCTTTTAACCAGGAGGAATTTTAAAAATATAATTATATGTCCATGTAGGGAATTTAATAATTAGCTACCATAGGAGCTAACTTTAGGAAAAATCGTCAAGTCATGCTTCAGTGATTAATGGTTGAATGCAAAAATTTCATTTTTTGAAGTTCACAAGTCTGAAATCACAACTTTGATTCAATAATAATCGGACCCTTTTTCAGATTTTAAACAATTTACACAAGATCATGTTAGTTGGAGATAAGTTGAAGCTGTGAGCGAAGTTTCTACTCACGGTAGAATTAACAATAATCATCAATGAAATTGGCCGAATTTCACATTTGTCATGTACACATGATGTATTGATTTCCTCCTCCATTGACTTTATATACAGAGGTTTAACAAAAGTTTGGCATATTTTAATTGTCAGGTTTTTTTTCCATTTGACTATGAATTATTGTATGAAACTTTGCACATAGCTTTAACTGGTCTCTAACTAACATGAACGTTACTCAAATTACGTATTCGAAAAATTACTGAACCATTTTCATTATTTTTATGATTTTCTTGTATCTTTATGCCCACTGAGGCATGAAACATCGGGATTTTTATGAAAATGAAATCAACAGTACTTCCCGAAAAGAATTGTGATATTCAATCAAATTAAGAATTTTGAATTTTAGTCCATACGTGAGAAAAGGGTTTTTCCAGTCTCACGTGCTCACTGAAGCATGATTTTTTAAATAAATGCTATAGGATCATTGACACGTGCCCAAAGACTATAAATAAAACCCAAAAAATGTTATTGGGATGCTATCTAGTGCATACAATTACTACAATGACTCTTTAATATTCTAAAATGACCTATTTTTTGGTTGATTGATGGGTTCATTCAACCGTGAATGGATGGATTTTGGTTGCATACACTTCAAAAACAGGAATTCCCTCACATTTGATCGATTATACCAGGGCAAAGAAGTAAGAATCGCAGTTTGGGCAATTTTTGCTGCATGCTCACTCAACCATGAAAGTTGATGCAATTTTCGTTTCCGTATTTAGGGAAGGACGTTTTGCACACATTCTGACTTGTAAATTGTTTAAAATCTGAAAATGGGTCCGATATCATCGAATCAAAGTTGTGATTTTAGGCTTGTGAACTTCAAAAATTGACATTTTTGCGTTCAACCATTAATCACTGAAGCATGACTTGACGATTTTCCTAAAATTCGCTCCTCTGGTAGCTAATTATTAAATTCCCTACATGGACATATAATTAGATTTTTTAAATTCCTCCTGGTTCAAATATTATTGATATCTGAAATAGGGGGAACTTTCTTTTTGTGTTGTGTTTATATATATATATATATATATATATATATATATATATATCACGAACACTGTTATACGTGGGCTATGTCAGGCGTTGAAGACGCAATTTATGGTGCATGGTCTTAGCTTGGGAATCAGATTTTAAAATTTATAAAATGAAAACAAAGCAAACCAAAGAACTAAAGACAAAAAATGGCGCGCCCCCTCCCTTAAAGAAACATATAATCCCTTGGAGGAAATAATAACTTCGTTTATGGAAATCAAAATGTTTATTTAACCTCTAGACACTCAATGTTTGTATAATGTTACATTACAGATCATGCAATATCAAAATAATATTTTCCTACAGATTCCATAAACCTTTATTAAAGCGAACTAAAACCAATTTGAAATAAAAGAATAAAGATATGTTCCTGCTTTTGCAATTGTCAATGTCACTGTATGTTCTCAATTCCAGGAATAGTTTCAGATAAGATTGTGTGAAGAGGAGAAAGAGATTTGTGAATTACCTAATGAATCGACAGGAATGGCGTTGAGGATTTCTGCCGGCAAAATGATTGAAGCATCGGTTACTGTTCTCGGAATGTCGTATGGATCGAAGTATACCAGCGTTGTATTCTGATTTAAGTCGTTAAGCACATTGCTTTTCTCCTCTTCGTCTGGGGATGCGATAGTGGCGAACCCTAAACCTTCCCGAAAGCTTGCCTGTGGGACTTGGAGGGCGACCACAGCTACGCTCGAACGAATGATTGTGAGATTGTTCCCGTCGCCTTCGGTCTGATGTAGGGTAATCTGTTGCTCCAGAAAATCAAGAATTCGCGTTGAAGCTTTGACATCGACCGCCGCTACGAAATCCTCATCGGGAGCACTAAGTATGTTGTCGACGATTTGAATAGTATTGCTGGTGACCTGTTAAACATAACCAGTTATGAAATTGTGAGAGAAATGAAGATCCTATTCCATTTGGAATGGGATTTCTGACTTCATTTTTACCACAAGACATGTTTAAATAAACTTTTGTTTTTCTTTGTATTATCACTTTGCACGACTTTTGATATAATTATTTGTATTCTGAGGTGGCCCTAAAACATACAGTTTAAAAACAAACGCAAAACCAAACTCCATCCATTCGCTTTTAGTTTTGGGACTACAATCTTCTATAATCTTGAACCCCTATGCTCAATATTAGATTCCTAACCAGTAAGGCCCTAAATTTTGAAAGTATATACAGTGTGTCCCACAAAAAAATGCTAATGGCACTTTAGATGGGTATAATATTAACATTACAAAACTATATTGTTTATAACTCTACACCCGTAAACTACCATTCGTTTTCTACAACTGGATGAGATTTTATGTGATATGGTCCAAGAATCCCAAAGATATGAGCATTTTGTCATTACACATCGGGAAACCTCTCCATCCAAGTTTGTATTGAGTAGTACCGGATGTGTCGAATAAAAGAAACTCAAGTTTGATCATTAATACTTTGAAAAATATTTCAGTAGTATTTATGAAATTTATGTCACTGTAATGCTACAGTCACACAGAACTTACGTTGAGTTACGTCCAGCGTTACGTCCAAAAATTCTCATTTTTTCTGCGAATCCCCACGGATGCCTTCCCATCACGCCTCAATAATTATAAGATATACGGAACAAAATGCGGATGATACGAATAGTTACGTTCAGATACGGTCACTTGCGTCCACTTACGAATAACCTTGCGAGTCTACTCGGTCTTTGTTTTTTTTACTTCCGGAAACTTCCGGACACTTTTAAACACTTGCGTTTTCAGATAACTGGGAATTGTAATGAAAAATTATATATCTCTCTGGTCAATGAGTGTGGGTTTTTTTTTTAAACCTTCGGTAATAGATCACCTTTCCTATTTATTATTATTATTATTATTTTATTCGGCACTTTCATACATGAAATACATGATACAATATAATGGCAATGAAATATAATTGATATACATACAATTGAAAAGGAATTGACACATTAGTTCTGTAGGCACTTATGCACCCGATAAGGCTGCCTGGAAAGCAATAGGATAACTGAATTTCCATGGCCCACAGGCCTTCCTTCCCATACCTCATCGAATGCATAAGTGCCCAACACTAAAATGTAATTAACAATAAAACAACAATTAAAAGAGTTTAAAAGGAAATACAAAACGAGAAAATTGGAATATAGGTGAGAGGAAGAAATCAGAATAAGACTGTTACAATTTTACAATATCCAGATAATTATATGTGAACGGAGTTGCTGGCATCTCAATAAAATGTATGACGTCGAGTACAGTTTGTATTATATAGTATATATAGTATATTGTATAACATTATATAGTATATGTTATATATACTATATAATGCTACTATATTTCTGCTACTTATGGCTTCAAAGTCTTACCCCAAAAGCAATGTGGTAGGTACAAAGACAAAGGCTGAAGAGGACTACAAGGCAACAGACGTTGATCCAGGGGGGCAAGCACCCTACCCCATCCCCCCCCCCCAAAAAAAAAAAAAAAAAAAAAAAAAAAAAAAAAAAAAAAAAAAGAGATAGAGAGAGAGAGGGGGGAGGGAGAAGGTAGAATAACAGGGGGAAAACGAAAATTGTAAAATAATTTCGTTTCAAACAACTTGTTATATCGCTTCTATATACAGGCCATTTAAGAATATTAGGTCCCTAATAAACAGACAAAAACGAATGATTTTTTTTCAAATAAAGGAACCAATCGAAAGATAAAACATCCCAGAAGAGAGAACATGCAGCGAAATCCCTAATTTACCCAATTAATTATTAGATTGTATCATAGTTTTCAAAGAGGTCTATCTTTTTCTAAAGTTTAACTTGCACTTTTATAGAAGAGGAAAAGAAAATTTCAATTTATGACCCTGCTTTTTTTTTCTTTTTCTTTTTTTGCTCTCACATTTTTTTCTCACGTATATTGAGGTTATTATACAATTCAAAAGCAAAAAGGGAGTTTATATTAAAATGATTATAATGTTAAAATGTTTCCTTTTGGGGGGCGAGTGCATAACTTGCTTTGCTTTAAGATCACTCTCGCATTCTATCATTTAGACAAAATTAAACTGTAGCCCAAACAGATCAGACTGCCCTGCTTTCCGAATTATTAAATGGTAAATAGAGTATTCGCGCTTTGCGCTCACGTGATTTAAAAGACATAATTTAAACAAATTGATATCAATAACCCTTCTTGACCGGGCATCGCGCTCTCAAGAGGTCATAACCATGTTTATGCTAGGGATTATCTAACTAAAACAAATTTTAAACAAAATTATTCAATATATTCTTGTCATATAAAAAGGGGGAAATTATTAAGTTATAAGATGTGATCATGATTGCAGACGATTTCAATCAAATGTGGTTTCGAACATCCTGTTTTACGTTATTTTTTTATTGAGTGGAAGCTCGCTTGAATTATTATTATTATTATTTTTTATTTACCCCCCCCCCCCCCCCCCCCTCCCTCTAGGAAATTTAGGACCTGCCATTAATATAACCCCTATCCATGTGCAAACAAGAACGGGTTTTCGGGAGCTCCAAAACGTGAAAGGACGTAATTATCCGCAACGCTTAAGTGTTTGTCCGTAGCCTCTTAAGTGTATTGTTTTCGGCTACTTAAACGTTTGATACGTTTAATTACGGATAATTGCGAATACTTACGGTGGACGCAAATAAACGCATATGGACGGAACTTAAGAATTTTCCCGGATGGTCTGCGTCCTAGATACGGATGGTTACATTCATTTATGGAAAGTTACGTAAGTCGGCATCCGTAAAGATGCCCTGCGAAATTTTGAACATTTCAAAATTTCGCAGGCGTGGGGCCGTCACTGTGCGTACCGATACGGTTCAGTTTCGGACAGATACGTATACTTACGTTCCTTGCGGATGACCGCGTCCATGCTGCGTTAATGCTGCGTCCACTCAGCCAAATCTATACGCAGCGGACGTAACTAAACGTAAGTGTCTGTGTGATTGTAGCATAAAGTGCAACTCATTACCATTCTAATGATATGTCCCTCAGCTCACCAATATTACGCATCGCTGAACCTCATTGTTCTCAAAATTGTGAGTGCTTCACTTTCACGTTCATTGATGATCAAAGTTGGGTTTCCTTTTTGTATTTTGAATAATGCATCGATCAAGGAGCACCAAAGTGAACACTCACAATTTTGCAAGACTTTTTCAGAACAATGGGGTTCAGCGATGCGTAATATTGGTGAGCTGGGAGACATATCATTGGAATGGTAATGAGTTGCACTTTACAACTCATATTATGCAAATTATTAATGATCAAACTTGGGTTTCTTTTATTCGATATACCTGGTACTACTGAATACAAAACTTGGAGGGAGAGGTTTCCTGATGTGTGATGAAAAAATGCTCATATCTTTGTGATTATTGGACCATATCACATAAAATTTCATCCATTTACTGGAAATGAATGGTAGTTTATGGATGGAGAGTTATAATTAATATAATATTGTAATTTTAATATTATACGCATCTAAAGTACCATTAGTATTTTTGTGGGACACACTGTACAGAGTATAAGTGGTATGTAAGATATAATGACACTTGACCCAGCGAGGATATTATGTTTTCTTTGTAATTAGGTAAAAAAAAATTCTTCTTTTATTTTTTATTTTTAACTTTAACGTTGGACCTAATGCTACAAAGGTACAGTCCTTAACCAGTGCGAAACACTCCAACGCTTCAAATTGTATTGTCTGAAACAAAGGGTGAAACGGAAATTCTTTTTTCCTAATTGATCATGGACCCGGGAGCCACTGAGCAGCGCCAGATCGACGTTGTTCTATCCCTTTCTTGTTAAACATGTTGAACGTCAAACAGGCTAGCAGAAACTCCTTTTCTACGTCTTTTGGTATGGCACGGCCGGGGATCGTATAAACAGCGAATGTGGTATCGCCAAACCATAAATATTTCATCAAGAAGATAATTTTGTATTAATAATTACCTCTGTCGATGGGTTCCTGATATTCACGATTTTCTGGAGAGCGTCAGCTACGGCTCTGATACCTTCTGCGTTGATATCGGCGTTATTCGCGGTTGCTTCAGCAATGTCATAGGAATAGTCGGTCACGTTGTTTGCCGTCACGACTGCCTGTAATTGGTTTATAATCGTTTTTTTTTTTTCTTCTTCTTCTTCTTCATTTTTGTCTCTTAAGTGTGCTTCTCAAGGTTTGAGACGGTTAATAAACAATTTATTTCCATAACATTATTGGAAACATTTAGATCATTATAAAATACTTTCCAATTTCTGAAAAGCAATAAGTCAATGAATTCAAGTGTATGATACATTTTGTTTCAATTTGTTGACGATTCCAATAGTTGTATAACAATGATCTGAATAAAAATAGTGTATACCCCCTGCCCCCTAATATTTACTATTTGATTCTCTTACCAGCCCTTTACCCCTCCTCCCTTTCCATCATCCTTTCTTCTCTTTATTGCTCTATGCCATCTCTAAATGTTTTAGTCCCTCTTGTTTAGGAATAATCTTTGTAGGTGGTATGTATTTGTTCTGTTGTATATACTTTTTCTGTTGCCAATTTGTTTCTCTCTCAAAAAAATATATATATATCAATAATAATAATAAAGGTAAAAGAAAACAGACGAAAAGAACCCCCTCCCCCCCCCCCCCAAAAAAAAAAAAAAAAAAAAAAAAAAAAAATATGGGGGATGGGGAGCATATCAATTCTACTCTATGTAAAATGTAAAGTTAACGTATACCAATGTGCGGCATTATATCGTAATTAAACAAGCGCGTCCATTATCTAAGAGGCCAGACGCAACGAAGCGACGTTGGAAATACGACTGACAAGCGTAGAAATCTATACAGCTGGCTGCAATAATAAATTAGCTCACAAAAACTCGCTTAAGAAGACTTCCCTGCAGCTGGAATGGTATTATCCGTTCGGTTCAGCAATCTACTCGTACATGAGATGAAAGAAATTAATGAACTTTTATCATGTTGTTCATGTTGTTAGTTAATAGATTCTCCAGACCAGATGGAGGAAATACACATTTGGGCAAGCTTATAACATTATTGTGATAAGTTGTAATCAGAATCTTTTATTTCACATTAGATTGATGTTTCCAAACGATTATTGATATAAGTAGTGATCTTGTCACCTCTTGCGAAGACGCCGTCCACATGCGATATGCATGTTGATATGCGGAAATATCGACCCATCGAGTAAAGATTCTATTGTGAAATGTTCAAAGTGACATGACTTTTTCTTAACCAATCGAAATGAAATTACCATCTCTGGAAAGGTGAGAATTCAAGCTTTTAAAAACGGCTTGATCATTAAGCTGTAATATAATTATGCGTTATCCAGGAAGGTAATTATGTGGCGTATGGGCTATTTTGAGAGCAAAATTGGCCATATTGTACAGGAATTTGATCTGATTAGGATTTCGAATTGACACAAGTGACAGGACTTTTTTCCCCTTTGCAGTAAGTTATTCCTATTTTTTGAAAAAAAAATACTCTTAGCGTACTTATTCAAGTTGATCATTTCTTGAAAAGGTAGTTTGCTCGCCAAATCAAGAAACAAAGTGAAAAAAACTGTGGCAAAATACAAAATGTCTATGGCAGCGTTTGATTTGCGTAGAGTGATAGCGCCCTCTTCCTCTTAAGTTTACAACTAGAATTGATATGTTATGTATCTTCATATCAAATTTTCGTCATTGATAGGCCTTAGGTAACTCTAAACGCTTAAAAATTTTCGGCACCTTTATCTAACTGTGACGTTATCACCTAGCCGTCATTTTTTTTGTCAATTAGGCATCTCTTTAATATACCTCTGAATAATAATAATATCTCTTAACATGAACGGCAAATTATTTAGGAACTTTACTGACAATGCTGCGCGCGTACGAGCTCGCATGAATGCTTTTTGCATGCCTAGAAATTTAAAATGTTGAAAGTCACTTTTTTGCCAAATTAGAGTAGGGTACATGCAGGTAAAATGTGCCACCTGGAGCAAATCATGTCGTGACCGTCGACCGGTGACCGGTGTGAGCGCCATAATGTTATTCATATGTACTGTATACGAAAATCTACCATCGTGAGAGCATCTGATGCCGAAATTTCTCTGAGAAAATTGCTGAAAACCAACAAGGTAGATATAACTTACGGCAATTTTTCCCCTGATGTAAAATTTGATATTTCACAGAATGTGATGGTGAAAGGGTGTTTGAGGGGGTAACCTCAATTGTTTGTATAATTAAGTAAGCTTATAGTTTCATTTTGATCATACTAGCGTGTACAGGTCAATTGGTATATAATCAATATAAATAATTTATTGTAGGCCTATATTGATTTGTATAATGAAAATAATATTTAAAAAGAAATAATTAAAAAATACAAAACAATGAAATTATATAGTCAAAGTATTTACTGAAGGGTCATTTCAAATGATATCTGTGCCCTGCACATGCAGGTAATATGGGCGCTTTGGTGATGACGTCAACATTTGAATATTGCAGACAGGGGGGTTGGTTATAATTGTTTTTCTTCACAATAAAAGTTAGAGCAGTAGTTTTTTATTCATATAAACAAAGATTAGACTGTGTGTTATTTTGTAGTTTTATGCATATTAGGCAAATGAGCTTAAGGGGCCCATATTACCTGCATGTACCCTATGTTGCAGGTTATAAAAAGCATTTTAGAAAATCTGTGCGCAAACGATAATGCACACAATATTGCGTGTCGAGTGTGAAGGCAGCAAGGCAATAAACTTCAAGTTTTTTAACCTAATCTTCCTAGATGTCACCATAGTTTGATACGATGTGCATAATGTTTTACTACATCATTAAAGTCCACACCTAATCGTTAATGTCCAACATTAACACCAAAGTATTCGTGACTATAGACCTGAATTAAAGAGCGTAACGTTTTGTACAAAAAAAAATTAAACTAATTCGAAAGCCTATTGGATAAAAGGCCGATTATTTTTTATTTATTTCTTTATTTATTTTAATGTAATACTCATTTTACATTTTCTTTTTTTTATATAATTTTACTGGATATGAAATTTAGAGACTTCTCTTGACAATTTAAAGAGGTGGTGGTCGGCAGCTTTCCTGGGGAGTCGATCATAATTTGCTGGCCCCAGAATTTGTGAAAAGCCCTTGAAATACCTGTCTTCAAGCTAAATTTCTACACCATAGTAAAATAATTTGTCCCATCAATTCAATTTAATTCAATGAAAAACGAATTGGGTAAAATAGTAAAAAAAAGTCAAAACGACTTAACTTAGCAATGGCAGCATCGTCGAAATTCATGATTATTCATGTAGTATCAGTGTCAATTTTGTGTTTTAATGTGCTTTAATCTAAAGTATTGTATTCCGTGAGCAATCGATCCGTCCTTTCTGCCTAATTTCTTCGAACTATTAATTTTCATTTGTTGTACATAAGAGATTTTTTTCCAGTGATCGAATAAATAAAATCGGAAATTGGAATCATATTTATATTTATACTGTTAGATCGTATTCGAAAATTTCACTTTAAATTTAGTTTGTTTTCAAATCAAAATGTAGGCCTATTTTGATTTGTTTGTTTTGTTTGTTTTTGTTTGTTATAGTATAAATATTTCTTCTGAAACTTTTTTCATCTCATTTGGTGCTGTTTAGTGTTTATTTTGCACACGCCGTCCCATGTCTTTGTGTAGGTTTAGAACATAACGAGCTAACCGAGATACAAAAATAGCTTTGGTCAATTTCGAATATCTCGTCGTCGCACAAAATTTGGCGCAACTTTTGTTTTACAAAATGTATAAAATGATCTTTATACAAAAAAAAGGGTAAAAACATACTGTCCGGTATTTCCTACACTGTAGGGAATGCCGGACAATTTACAATGACTTCATTATTTGCATATAACTGCCTCAACAAATATTTGATTACCTCTGTCAATTTTTTGGAAAATAAAGTTGAATGATGTAGCTAAGCAATGAGAATCTTTTTCTTTTGTGATTTTATTGTTTTCATGTGCTAATTAAGCAAATGAGCTTAAGTGGCCGGTATTCCCTACATCTACCCTATAAATTTCGTTTGAGAAGATTTCATTTTTTATTTATATTTGCCCAAGTTGTACCATTCTTTATTAGAAACATTCTGTAATCAGGGTATATTTTTTATTATTCTATTGCAGATATAATTTTATGTTAAAGAGCAACGAATAGTTTGAGCTCCCTTTTCAGTTAAAAAAAAAAGGATTTATTGGATTCAAACGTGTGTGTGTGTCGAATTTGAGGCTCTTTCAATTCAGCCTCATCTCGAGTCTTTTCACTTTAATTTTTTAACGCTCCCATATACATGTACGTATTTGCTTAATATTGAAGTTTAAGCTAGATGTCTGGTAATTATTATACTTCTTAAAGCTGGTGTATAGTGTTGGGAGAAGGAAAAATTTAATTTGGATTCACAGTTAGATAATATGAAAGCCTGAATCCTGTAACTGCAACAAAGAAAGTTATATTACATGGAATCTCGTTTTAACGTCTTTATTTCACGATATTATAGTATAAAAAAGATAAGACGGGGACCCGACACAGCTTTGTGTGCACTAGGCGTTCACATGGAAAACCAATGGGGATTCTCTTGTGTGGGTGATACACACAGATCGCTACGGTCCATTCATGCGGGAAGTTCGGGGGACAGGACAACCCAGCAAAGGTCTCAAAACCGTTACAAATTGTGTTTGGATTCAAACATTTCACTGAAATTCACCGGAAATCGTGAAAGGAATATCACAAAATCTCTCACACATGTCTTTTAACGCAATGTGAACAACATGAGACTATATTTAATCGGTTTTATGCCGATTTTTTTTTTTTACCAAAACTATACACCAGGTTTAAATGGTAGAATATTTTATGATGAAATTAGCATATGGGTATTTGGCGTTTTGAACACTGGCAATGCATTGCACAATTAATAAAACTATGCGCAAAATCAATTAGGCATCAATAAATAAATTACGCATAAATAAGCGTTTTTGGCTTTCAAAGTCCCAGACCGGACCGAGAAATGAAAACCAAAATTACATATAAAACGAAAGCTAATATTTCTTCCTAATACAACAATTCCCAATTTAAGCATTTTTATCTTCCATTTAGAAAGTATTTCATTAAAAAGTGATCGAACCTCAACCAGGCCATCCCTCCCAATTACTCGTAAAAGTACCCCTATTATATAATGCGGCTGATGACGTCAAAAAAGTTTAAGGGAATGCTGCTGCCAGGCATGATAGGGTTTCGGCTTTAGAAAACACGTTTGTATTGCTATGTCAGAACAATAGACCCCATGTGTGCTAGAATTCTATTGTTCTGACATAGCAATACAAACGTATTTTCTAAAGGCGAAACCCAATCATGCCTGGCAGTAGCATTCCCTTAAACTTCTTTGACGTCATCAGCCGCATTATATAATAGGGGTACTTTTACGAGTACTTGGGAGGGATGGCCTGGTTGAGGTTCGATCATCTTTTTATGAATACTGTTATGAAAATTTAATTTATTTTGGGGGTATTTATGTTATACGCCTACTTAGCTTTCAATCGATGTAAGGTTGTATTTACTCCGTCAACGGTCTTTAAGCAAAATATTGGGGCTATCAATTGAGTGACTTGCCATTTTAAAGCTATTTACTTATGCAATGGGACTACAGTCTTTAGAATTCAAATAAGAATGGATTTGTTTGTTAAAAATATGAAAACCACGATTTCATGGAAAATTTAACCTAATTATGCAAGGTGACTCATAAGTACTCTTCCTTTGATTTTTTTTTAATCAAAACTAAGATGTCCTCCCATGCTCTAATGTAAATACTACCTACATGTGTAATTTCATTAATAAAGGTGATGAACTGAATACAGGAGGACTGTTCAAAATGTATAGATCCTTCAAAAAGTAAAAGTACATTAAATTGCCTGTAAAGTTTCTTGAATAATGAATCACCAATTGCATGGCTCATCAAAAGTGACATTCAATAAGAATATGGTTAATTTTCTTTATTACATGAAAATATTTACTTCAGGCTATTTATCAATGGACAAAAATCCCCTTGCCCCATTTTCAATGTATATAATTAGTTATGTTCTACCTTTAAGTTTAAAACACAATGCCATCAAATCTGTTTTCTGCATTGTATCCGTAACAATAAATTAGAATTATTATTAATTATCCATTGATGATCATCGTAATGATATACTTTTCATATGATGTATCTATTATCATCAATATCATCAAAATGTGCATCATTGATCACCATCGTAATAATTATCAACATCATAACCATTGTCAACGCCAGCATCAGGGTGTAAATTTGTAAGTAAATGAGAAATGTAATTTTTAACATTTTACATAACTACCACTGGTAATTGCAAATGTTAAAACTATACCAATATTTTGCTACAGCTTTCAAACATACAAAATGTCGTCTTACGTGAGCAATGTTGTCTAGAACCTCATTTGTATCCTTGCCCACACAGTAGTCTTCTAGTAAATATTCATTTGATTCAGCTGGTGACAATAGGTCGTCGCGACAAATCCGTTTAGTTTTTGGTAGGGAAAGAAAATGAATAAACAACAAGTTAAGAGGGTAAACATCCATTGTTTTATATTTTTTTTTACTTTCCAAAGAAAATAATGATAATAATAATAATGATAATAAAACAAAGTAAAGCATAGACAGATCACGACAGCAGATCCTTACATTCCTTCCGCAAATCCCTACGAACATATGTTATGAATCGACCATAAATAACCTTTGTTATTTTCCTTCTTTTGTTTTTTCAATTTCCTGGTGTATCAAGAAATACATATTTAACAATTATTACCTTAATTAGAATAATTAAGCATTACATGTTGAACACTTATTACTTTAACTATAATAACTTCATATATTTTTTATTATGCAAGTTAGCAAATATTGTAGATATTATAAACTATTTTTAATCACAAGAAGTTCGAGGATAATTCTATGCATATTAATATCATATGTCAAAATACATGTGTGAGTACAATGTCTGCCTGGTACCAGACCCGATTAGCATTTATGCTATTTTTCTGATACCATTTATCCTCTGATGTTATCATATGCCATGTTCATATGCTTTGTAATTATGTATTTGGATAGTAAATACTCAATATACCCAAATAAGTTTCCAGTGAAATAAAAAAAAAAATATATGAATTGTTTTTAATAGATTATTAAAAAAGAAATGAATAAAAAATAAAGGATAATATAACTTTCCCGCCCAATTTCAATCACATGAAAGGTTAATTCAAACTCAAGTGATATCGCTATCGTTTTCCGGTCGATATCGGCATCTTGAATTTAAAATGAAGCGAATCAGGTTTATTCCTGGGCCCCAAGCTTTATTTTAAGACCATTAAAAAAAATTCCATTTATTACGTTAAATCATATTTTCCCCGCATTATACGTCGAAAAATTGGTTAAACATGCATTTAACTTTGTGAATGCACATATAACTTTCCGGACATTGCATTTAGAAGTTTGTGCATTCCAATGAACATGGCATAATTTTTAAGAGAAAATGAGCTTATTCGGGCAATCAATTTAATTCTTAGGGAATTAATTTAATTGACATATAAATTCGTGTTTTAGTGATTCCACTTTATTCTCTATATATTTTCGCATTACAAACGATATTCATAGTATTGAGTGCCATGCATTTAATTTATGTTTTTAATTGACATAACGGATCCACCATTTCGTTAGGCACGGATTTGGATACTAATGGGCTAGCCCCCTCCCCCCCCCCTCCCAACTAGCCCGATAATTTAAAAAGTCATTTAAACATGCTTGCATTTAAGATAAATTTGAATGACCAAGAAAGTACGAGGCCATCCCTTCTGGATTTTCAAAGCATATATTTAGTATTCTATGCTCCAAGTTCCAATGTAAACAACAGTTTTTTCTGTTACAGGGATAATGAGTTCGAAAGAGAATTAAGGAAAATCCAAAATTTAAATTTCTTAAATTGACTGTTCTTTGTTTGAAATTAGAAAAATACCCGCCTCTTAAGATCAATATTTCAAAGTCGGTCGAGTTTTGAGCTTGCATTTATGCAATTGAATTAATATAAAAATCTAAATTTTCCAGCATGAAAGAGGGAACTTTTGGGGGCAACACCGGAGGTAATGACCGTATTGAAAAAAAAAAGTGCATGTAAATTTCGTTCAGGGAAGTGAAGATATGAATTATATCAATTATCATCACTTCTCTTCGAATGAGCATCAGTTTGTGTAATTTCAATCAAACGACCAGGGTTCTTGGTGTTTATTTTATTTATTTTTTTTTTTGTCAATGTAAACATTAGCGGTGTTAATAGTAAAGTTTCGGGTACTATCCTAAAAAAAAAATTGACAAAGCGCAGTGAATCGTGAGTCCATCGCTTGAGATCCTCTCTATCGCAACGTGAACGGGACGGGGGCTGACAAATCGCCACTATCATTCTTATCAGCCAAAAGTTTTTAGCATGTTCAAATCTAATGAGGCGAGGATTGATAAGATTTGATAAGATGTGTATTCAATAAAACAAAATACTAACATTAATGAATATACTCACAAATGAACATGCTTTATAGTATACTGAAATCATTACCCTAAATCATTCTTTTTGTAGCAAATTTGTTGTCACTTTGAGGTGGTGTAACTCGGTCGTTTGAAGGTAAAATGTGGTGAAAAATCAGAGTCATGCATTTTGGACAGGTCACCCAGCCCAAACGTAATATATTTAATTTATTGGTTGTATTTGAAATTTTAAGCACATTGGTGTCGAGTTACACGAAGTGGCTGATATACATTTATACCGTTGTTATCACGCTTATATTGCGTTTTAAATCTCATCGATCTCGATAGGTATTTTTTGGACGTGTTCCAAATTTATTGGCGAAACACGGACGGCGATGGCTTCAGCCACGCTTTCGTCACGCTCACACCGCAACATAGCATATTTGAAGCGATGGAGCCGCGATCCGTTGTACTTTGACGATCAAGCAAGAGACTCACCTGCAGTGCGTATATCTGCCAACATTACAGCACCTAGAGTTCTGTGTAATGTGTAGATCCTGACCCAAAATCTACCAGATTGTTGTTGATGCGTTATATGGTACGTTCCATTTTGCAATTCGATAGAGGAATGGCAAAAGGTACGACAGTTTATGGTTAAGTTCACACAGTCCCACTTACTCTCTGGGACTAAAGACCCGTTAATGTGCACCATATTCCTTTCTGGGCCAGAAATTACAATATCGACAACGTATCGCGTATTAGGCCTATAAATGTTCACGTCATTAATAACGATCGTTGTGTTACCATGGTAGTCAATAATTGGGAGGATAATGTTCATGCTTGGGTCTCCGTACTGATCGTCATCGGAGCTTGCCATGTACTGCATAACTTGAACAGGTTGGTTTGCTTCAACGATGCAGAGAGTTGTCGTCTGTGTATTGACTGTGACATCGGTGTATTCTCTAGACTGCAGAATTGTTGACCGTGTTGCATTGTCCCCACAACCCGTCATCGCAATGTTGGTGTTTGCATTTATTGCCAAGATGCGTAAGATCCAGCCGTTGGGCATTTCTTTGAACGATGGAACAATATGAAATAGACCCCACGATGAGATAGGTAGCAACTGCTCTAAAATGAAGCCACTCCTGTTATGATCTAAGGGAATGTAAACATTGCCTGCTCCTACAACAACGGAGATTGATTTGTCCGATCGAATGTAAGTTCCAGTCATTTCGGTTTCATTCTCATAATTTTTCAGGATGCCAGATTCACCGGCCTCTAACTTAATAGGACCACTACTAAATCTTCTGTTGTTAAAAGTGCAATTATTTGCACAATCAATAGATATGGTTGTGTCATTATAAACAGCTGATATAGCTACCTGTGCACTTCGACCTCTGGGTTGATAGCAGTCGATGAGGTATTCATTGCCTAGTTGGTCATGTGGTAAGGCAAGGAAGCCTCCCGTGAAACCCGTACTGGTGAAGACCATGCCATGAACAGAAACATCAGCAGTAGAGAAAATATCAAGCGTATTACACCTTTTTACCCAAAAATATTGACTGTCTGATGTCACCCTTCGTTGAAAAATGTTCCTACATGGTATGCTTATGAATGTTTCTCTTTCGGTGAGGGGTGTGATCTGGATTTTAAACTTGAAAAATGCGCTGGGCTCTATGAACCGAAATGTGAATGCATTTCTCGTGGACTTACTTGCAGGCATTATTTCTAAATACCAAAAGATAAAGACAGAGCAGGGTGAGGAGAGATGGGGAAGAGAAGAAAATTGATTAAATCGATCTTATAATGAACACAGTCATGTTACTATTGCTCCAAGAATATGGCAAAAAATATTGTCCAAAATCAAGTACCCTCCATGCTTCGTTGAATACAGTCTTTATAATGTACTCAGATTTCCTATGCATACCGAGTGAGTGAGAAAAAAAAATAATTATAATGAATAGACACTTACAAAATTATCAACAAGAAGAAAATAAATTCATGAACCCGAAGTTATTATACATACACTGTTGCTCATACACATTGGATTTATTCTCCCCCACCCCCTATTTTCAATTTTCAGGATCCTGTCATATCTAGACGTCCGCCCCCCCCCCGACTATTCCGGGGCAAATAGAATAAGTTTGTCAACCGCCAAGAAGCCGTTTTTTACATTTTTGTTGTCATTTTGGAGTCCCTTTTAGTTTCCGGCTGGTCAAGTCCCTCTCAGTAATCCCTCACGAACACTTTGGTTCTCATGCTAATTGCACCCGCTCCCCCCCCCCCCCCCACCACTGACCACCACCACCTGATATCTCGTCCGCCGACCACACGATCGCGATGAAAATTGTCACCTACTTCGCTTGCAGCATGAACTTCATTAATGAATAGATGGTATTTCTGAAAATGACTCGTTTAATTATACATGCTAATTATGCTAACTTTTGCATACATTCATACTTCTTGCTCTAATTCATTAAATAAAACTCCTAGTCAAATGCAAATTTGTGGTGTAAATATGCTTTATAGCAATCCTAACAATTGTAATTGAAAAAATATGGTATGAAAATCGATTCATTTTGTATTTTATTGGGGTTTTTTTTATTTATTTAATTTCTTTGTTTTTCGATCATCTTAATATTAATTTTTAAAAAAAATTGTTGATGACATTAATTCGGTCATAAAAACCATTAAATAAAATTATTGTTATCAATAAACGCAAATATTACTTATTCGTTAACTAATTACCTATTAGCTGAAAACACAACTTGTATCAAATTGACATTGTACATGAAATCACGTTTTTAAGCAATTTTGGTCTGACGCACGTGTACAAAATCAGGCGTAACTCTCAAACCGAGTACCTGGGCGTCACAAATTTGGCCTCAAAAAACCTCATGAAACACCGCGGTAATAGCTTCTCGCTATTAGTAGGATTGAGGGGGCCTTGGAAAGCCGGGTAAACAAAAAAGGGCCCCGAAAATAAAACAAGAATGGGGGAAATGCGCGTTGTGTGGTTTGACAATTTTTCTATTTCAATTTTGCATTCCCTGGGAATGGTTGGGCAAACGCTTAAGATATAGCCTGGGTGTCAAACGTAAGTTTAATTATTCAATTCAATTAAAAATGGTATTTATTGAAAAAAAAACAATCATGCGTCGCAACATGAAAGTTTTATTGTTCACAATCTACATGTACATTAGATAATGAATTGCAAATACATTATACAAAGAACACATGATAACAAATATAACAGAACACATTTATAAAGACTAGTACTAAACCTAAAAGAGAGAGCAATGATAAAAATAATAATAATGACTAGAAATTTATCATTGTAGGACGTAAAATTATCGATTTTATGTATTGATATAGGGAGGGTCCACGAGTCAACGGTCCCACGAGTACTCGGTCCTACGAGTCCTCGATCCCACGAGTCCTCGGTCCCGCGAGGCCTCGATCCCACTGTCCTCGGTCCCACGAGGCCGAGTATTTTCTCATACCATATTTTCTCTAATCAGGATGTTTTTCAACATCGATGGAACATCTTTAAAAGTGTATTCGTCATTGTAAGCTGCATTATACTACATGATTCAAAGTCGACCCTAATCCTTCTAAGTGGTGGGTCAGGATACAGGATTGGGGGGGGGGGCACACAAATTTTCGGTTTTTAACATGTACGGTCAATGAGTGGTTTTTCAAATTATAGGGTCGCGTCCCCTGCGACCCCCCCCCCCCCCCTGGATCCGCCACTGCGTCTCAGAGACGTCGCAGCGACAATAAAAACAAGAAAACTTAGGAGGCTTCTCCGCGACGGAAAAGAGTATCGGAGACATTCTCACAACTCGTCTAACATGTCTAAAAGTAGTCCCAATTCCGTCTCAAATCCATCTCCGCGAAATGAGATACCACCATTAGTTGCGAATATATTTTAAAAGAATGCAGTTCTTTGGTTTTACATGAAAAGTTAAGATTTACATCCTTGAGAAATCCTTATTATATCCTTATCAAATGATAAACATTCAAATATAATCTCGATTTTGAGAGATCATAATTCATGAATCCCAAACAGGGGTGTAGACACCGGGGGGGGGGGTACATCAATCAATTCAAAAGGTGGGGGATAGCATGTACAATCACCCCTCCCCTCAACTTTCGCGGGTGATATGTATTTTTTTAAGCTGAAATTGGCTTTCCACATTCCTTTTTCTTCCATGGAACTCGCGCTTATTATTGTTATTATTTTTATTTAATTATTATTATTATTATTATTAAAATTCAGATTCATTATTTATATTATCTATTATATTTTTAAACAACATAGCGTTTCACCTATTGGCAGTCACCAAACAAAAACAAATAGTTGGTATAATGCATTTACGCCAATTTATTTATTCATTTCATGTCAAATTTTCGACGGACCTGCGTCTTCATGGTCTTCGTCAGGTAATTTTTGTAAATTATACAAGATTATGTTCATTTAGCCTCAAAACTTTCTGCTCGCATGTTATGAAAATTGCATGGAGACGAAATCGGGCTCAGCCTCTATTTTTTTCTCTTTTTGTATTATTATTATTATTATTATTATTATTATTATTATTGTGTTTGTTTATTCTTCTCTTTCTCTTTCTCTTTCTCTCTATCCGGCTTTTTTTTTTCTTCCCTCCTTTTTTTTTTTTTTTGTCTTTGTCTTTGCCCTTTTTCCTCTTTGTCTTCTTACCCATCCCCCCCCCCTGTTCCACTTTCTCTCCTTTCCCTCCTTTTTTTTTTCTCTCTCTTCTATTTCCTTTCATCCTTTGCGGAGCCCCTTTTCCCCTAGCCGGGGCCAGTGCCCCGTGGGTTCCCTTCAGAGCAGCATGATGCTACTCAGGTATAAATCATAATATTGCCCCTATTTACCAATGCTGCAGCAAGCCAATGCCCATTGTATTAATCACCACTTACGAGATCATCAATTTAGCATTCATTTGAGACATTTCCATCATAAATTTTGTCAATTTTTGCCGCAGACTAACATCCTAATTGCGATATAAGAAAAATCAGACTCTTGGACCCTCGGATTCGTGGGACCGAGGACCAGTGGGAAAATACTCGGCCTCGTGGGACCGGGGACTCGTTGGACCGAGTACTCTAGGGATCGAGGACTCGTGGGACCGAGTACTAGTGGGACCGAGGACTAGTGGGAAAATACTCGGCCTCGTGGGACCGAGGACTCGTGGGATCGAGGACTCGTGTGACCGAGGACTCGTGGGAAGACCCCATTGATATGTATGATACTGATATTTGTAAGAGCGATGAAGATAGGTGATCATAACTGGAATCGAAGCCGGAACCTCTAGATCCAAAGGCAAGAACATTATTGATAGACTGGAATATTCCCTATTCGGATTCGACGTGAATGGAAAGTGTGATTCTGACCTCTAATAAGGGACGTTAAAAGGGAGCCACTTTTAATTTAAATAAAAAGCCAAACAATTGTTATTAAATTATTAGCTCTATGTGTTGTAATGACCGAGGAAGACATCACTTGCAACTGCACAGAGATGTTCTTTATAATATTCTGAAGGGAACTAGGGGTTGACAAATAGGTCTAAAGAATATTCCTGGGCTAGTATTAGCCCGATAAAGGGTGTACATAATTAAAGGGCGGAAATAACCAAAAAATTTAATATTTTATTAAATGATGGTAAGCCCCCCCCCCCCTTTTAGTGGGTGGTGCTACTCCGATTTGCCTTTAAATCACTTGATATTTAACAGAGATGTTATTTTTAACATTCTGAAGGGATCTAGGGGTGGACAAATAGATCTGAATAATAGTCCTGTGCCAGTATTAAGCTAATAAAAGGTGTACATGATTAAAAAGCGGAAATAACAAAAAAATTGAATATTTTGCAAAATGATGGTAAGCCCCCTTTTAGTGGGTGGCGCTACTCCAATTTACCTCTAAATCACTTGCAATTGCACAGAGATGTTCTTTATAATATTCCGAAGGCAATAAGGGGTAGACAAATAGGTTTAAATAATCGTCCTGAGCCAGTATTAAGCCTAGAAAAGGTGTACATGATTAAAGAGCGGGAAAAAATTGAATATTTTCCAAAATGATGGTAAGACCCCCTTTTAGTCGGTGGTGCTACTCCAAATTACCTTTGAATTACTTGAAATTGCACAGAGATGTTCTTTATAAGACTCTGAAAGGACCTAGGGGTAGCCAAATAGGTGTAAATAATCGTCCTGAGCCAGTATTAAGCCTAGAAAAAGGTGTACATCATTAAAGGGCGGAAATATCCAAAAAATTGAATATTTTACAAAAATGATGGTAAGACCCCCTTTAAATGGGTGGCGCTAGTCCAATTTACCTTTGAATCACTTGAAATTGCACATAGATGTTCTTTATAATACTCTGAAGGGACATAGGGATGGCCAAATAGGTCTAAACAATCGTCCTGGGCCAGTATTAAGCCTAGAAAAGGTGTTCATCATTAAAGGGCGGAAATATTTTTAAAAAATAGAATATTTTACAAAAATGATGGTGAGCCCCCCTTTAAGTGGGTGGCACTATTCCAATTTACCTCTAAATTACTTGAAATTGCACAGAGATGTTATTTATAATATTCTGAAGGGAACTAGGGGTGGACAAATAAGTCTAATAGTATTCTATTAATATTTATTATTATTTATTCAAAAAGACAAAAATCAAGCACACAAAATACTTACGAGAGATGCCTTGAGAAATACCAGAATGGCATAGAACCTGTAAGGAAAGTGATGAATAGAAGGAAAATCGATATAGGTTTTAATGCTACGGTCACACAGACATTTTTAATTTCATTTCATTACGTTTAATTATGTTGTTCTTGTTTTATCCCTATTTCATCTTCTATTTTATCATTTCTTATGTATTCCCTTGTTTTATTGGGTGAAACAAATTATCACTGTCTCCACTGTTGACTATGATGGGAAGGCATCCGTGAAGATCCGCAGGAAAAAAAAAAGACTTTTTGGACGCAGTGCGGACGTAGCTCAGCGTAAGTGTCTGCGTGACTGTATCATTATGCTACAGTCACACAGACACTTACGCTGAGTTACGTCTAGCGCTGCGTCCAAAAAAGGTCATTTTTTTTCTGCGAATCCCCACGGACACCCGTCACCCCTCTATAATTATAATATATACGGGACAAAATGCGGATGATACGAATAGTTACGACCAGATACGGACACGTGCGTCCACTTACGAATAACCTTATGCTACAGTCACACAGACACTTACGTATAGATACGTCCGGTTGCGTCCAAATATTATTTCATCTTCTATTCTATCATTTCTTATGTATTTCTTTGTTTTACTGGATGAACGAAATTATCAATATTTCCACTGCTGACTATGACGGGTAGGCATCAGTGGGGATCCGCAGAAAAGAAAATAATTTTTGGACGCATCGGGACGTAACTATACGTAAGTGTCTGTGTGACTGTAGCATTACGAGTCTACTCGGTCTTTTTTTTCCGACTTTCGGAAACTTCCGGACACTTCTGAACATTTGCGGGGATTTACATGCGTATACAGATAACTGGGAATTGTAATGAAAAATGATATATCTCTCTGGTCATTGAGTGTGGGTTTTTTAAACCTTCGCTAATAGATCACCTTTATTATTTCTGCTAGTCAGTTGAGGATACAGGGTTTCAGGATGAGGGGGGGGCCGCCGCCGAAATTTTTAGATTTTAACATGTACAGTCAATTGGTGGTTTTCAAATTATAGGGGGCGCGCGTCCTCTGCGCCCCGCATTCGCCACTGCTAGTTATATGGCTTCAAAGTCCTTCCCCAAAAGGAAAGTGGTAAGTACAACACTGAAAACCAAACCTCAAAGGACCGACTAGCTTTAGCTAGTAGGTCAAGACAGACTAGTTTTAAATCTAGTCTGTCATGTTAGTCCGTCGAGACGGACTAGCATACAACTGAATCTACATCTCTCAACTTGACGGACGAGCTTTAAAGCTCGACGTCCGTCAAGCTTGATGCTAGTCCGTCGACGCGACCGACTAGGTCGATAAAAGTAGCTGGATGGACCCAGTTTACCCATTAAAATGACTGACTAGCTTTTGATACAAATAGTTGCAATGTCGTTTCAATGTAGGCCTACCTTCTCTATTTATTCTGTTTCCGAGCATAATCAAGTTGATACATTCTGAAACAAAGGTTGTTTTGGATTGACAATCTGAAAGCTTACGAGACATAACATCTATCATGACAAGTATGCAATTCACGAGTACCGGCAGATTCCAAATATTGTTCTAATTGAATACCTTGTTACTATAGAACTCAAGAACCCGGTATTTTCTTACAGATTACTGGTGAATGCCCAGCTTAGCAACAACAGTGAATAGAAGTTGGATAAAATTAACATTCTCAAACAAAGATTGTTTTGGCTTGACAATCAATCATGACAAGTATGCCATTCACGAGTAGGTTAGAAATATTGTTCCATTCTTTAATTACAGGCCAATTGAATACTTCGTTTCTATAGAACCCGTGAACCGTCTATTCTTATAGATTGCTGGTGAATGCTTAACAACAGCAGTGAATAGAAAGTGGTACAATTGATTGAATAACATGCGCACTGCGAAGAGGACATCACTATTAGTTGCGTTATCTGTGCGTCTGTACAGTGACTGTACAGACGCACAGTCACTCGATATATCCCGTAAAGCTTAAGATTTTGATTTTTATGGCGATCTCCTTCATGCGACATGACTGTGTGAGTACTCTTTTTTAATTCCTTATGTTTCTGTTCAGAGCGTTATTTTTTCACATATTTTTAATCACCAACGCGAAAAATTATGTCTTGCCAAATCAATTTATAAATTGTGTGTACAACGATAGTAACAATCACATTAAATTATGAAAATTGAAATTTAATTCTAATGATAAATATATGCCCCACTTTTATTTTAGATTACTTGTATCTGAAAGAAAATAATATTGGATTAGAAACACAACTTGGGATTCTGAAGTGGCTATCAAGGACAAGTGTAATTGCCGAAAATGCAAAAGCAGGTAGGCCTACAACAAAAAGTCATGATGATGCAAGCCATGGCGGCGACCCCTGGGCCCCTTGCCCCCATTATTTGATAATTGCTATTATGTTAACTAATTGTGGCTCCTTTATTAATTCCTGTCTTCTGATTTATATCATCATGATATTTTTTTATTATTTTTTTTTTTTTTTGCTCAAATTCTTCCTTAAAATGTCTTCTAATATTTCAGATTTGACGTCTCTGACAAGCTGGTGAATCCATATTAACCTCGTCCGTCATGCTAGTCTGTCAATACAGCAGCAAGAACATCACGTCAGAACTGCGCGACGGACTAGCTTTTACATCATGACCGACTAGCTGTAAAGCTGGTCCTGCTCAAAAGCTCGTTAGTCTGGGCATCACTACGACTAGCTTTTATGCTAGTCCGTCAAACTAGTCGGTTACGACGGACGAGCTTTAAAATTAGTCTGTTGTGACCGACTAGCTTTAAAGCTAGTCTGTCATGACCGACTAGCTTTTTGGAAAGCTAGTCCGTCGTGACCGACGAGCACTAGTCCGTCTTGACGGACTAACTGGACGGACTAGCTTTCAAGCTAGTCCGTAGAGACGGACGAGTTCTAAAGCTAGTCCGTAATAACCGGGTTGTGTTGAAGGAAAGCTAGTCCGTCGTGACCGACTAGCTTAAAGCTAGTCGGTCTACCTGTTTAGGTTTTCAGTGCAAAAAAAAAAAGGCCTGAAGAGGGCTACAGGACACAGACGTTGATCCCGGGGCAAGCACCCCCCCCCCCCCCCTAATTAAAGAGAGAGAAAGGAAGAAGAATATAACTACTTAGGTTTCAAACCACTTTTTTATATCGCTTGTATAACACAGGCCATTTAAGAAGATTCTGTCTTTATAATATATATACTTATATATATATATATATATATATATATATATATATATATATATAAAGGAACCAATCGAAAAAAACATCCGAAAAGACAACCAGCGAAATCCCTAATTTATGCAATTGATTATTAGATTATATTATAGTCTTTAAAGAAGTCTAACTTTTTCAAAAGTTAAACTCTCATTTATATGGAAGAGGAAAAGAGAATTTCAAATTATTAATAATAATAATAGTTACACTTATATAGCGCTTAATACATATATCCACCTTGGTGTTTCTAAGCGCTTTTAGTGTTAACTAATTAGGATTAGGGCCCTCCCTTTTTTGCTCTCACATTTTTCCTCACGTATATTGAGGTAATTATGAAATTGAAAAGCAAAAAGATAATATATGAAAGTGATTATAATGTTGACATTTTTCTTTTTTGGAGGGGGGGGGCGAGTGCATAACTTGACTTGCTTTCAATTCATTATATAGCATATTTTTGTTCACTCTCGCATTCTATCATTTAGACAATATGAAATTGTAGCCCAAACAGATCAGACTGCCCTGCTTTCCTAATTATTAAATGGTAAATAGAGTATTTGCGCTGTGCGCTCACGTGATTTTAATTACATAATTAAAACAAATGAATATCAATGACCTCTCAAGAGGTCATAACCATGTTTATGCTAGGGATTATCTAACTAAAACAAACTTTAAACAAAATTATTCAATATAGTCTTGTCATATAAAAAGGGGAAAATTATTAAGTTATAAGATGTGATTGCAGACGATTTTAATCAAATGTGGTTTCGAACATCCTGTGTTACGTTAATTTTTCATTGAGTGGAAGCTCGCTCGAATTATTATTAGGTTTTTTAAATTTGTCCCCCCCCCCTCCCTCTAGGAAATTTAAGACCTGCCATTTATATAACCCCTATCCATGTGCAAACAAGAACGGGTGTTCGGGAGCTCCAAAACGTGAGAGGACGCAATTATCCGCAACGCCTAAGTGTTTGTCCGCAGCCTCTTAAGTGTATTGTACACAGACACTTACGTTGAGTTACGTCCAGGTGCGTCCAAAAATTATTTTCTTTTCTGTGGATCCCCACGGATGCCTACCCGTCATAGTCAGCAGTGGACATATTGATAATTTCTTTCATCCAGTAAAACAAAGAAATACATAAGAAATAATATAATAGAACAGAAAATAATTTTTGGACGCAACCGGACGTAACTCAACGTAAGTGTCTGTGTGACTGTAGCATAAGAATTTTCCCGGATGGTCTGCGTCCTAGATACCAATAGTTACGTTCATTTACGGAAAGTTAGTTACGGTTACTTACATAAGTCGGTATCCGTAAAGATGCCCTGCGAAATTTTGAACATTTCAAAATTTCGCAGGCTTGGCGCCGTCATTGTGCGTACCGATACGGTTCAGTTTCGGGAGATACGTATACTTACGTTCCTTGCGGATGACCGCGTCCATGCTGCGTCTACTCAACCAAATATTTACGCAACGGACGTAACTAAACGTAAGTGTCTGTGTGACTGTAGCATTAGCCGTAATGCTACAGTCACACAGACACTTACGTCTAGTTACGTCCGCTGCGTATAGATTTGGCTGAGTGGACGCAGCATTAACGCAGCATGGACGCGGTCGGAAAAAACAAAGACCGAGTGGACTCGCAAGGTTATTCGTTAGTGGACGCAAGTGACCGTATCTGAACGTAACTATTCGTATCATCCGCATTTTGTTCCGTATATCTTATAATTATTGAGGCGTGACGGGAAGGCATCCGTGGGGATTCGCAGAAAAAAATTTTGGACGTAACGCTGGACGTAACTCAACGTAAGTTCTGTGTGACTGTAGCATAACAAGGATGTTCACACTTATTCAACAAAAAAGCTAGTATACATTACATTTCGTCAATCCCCGAACTTAATCTAGCTCATAAATCAGGTCGACATTAATACGGCCAGGATATTTGGAGTTCCTCATCAAATGAAATTCGAAATAGAAGTTCTGCTTATATCGAGGATGTGATCATTACAATCCTTGTTTTGTTTTGCAACAATGGCCCGACGTTTTTTTTTTATATCTAATGAAAGATTGGAACATATTCATTTTCCATAATTTGGAAATACTTTTACAATTCCTTTCTCATATTTGATGTATAAATTGTTTGGGTCAATGGTTATCCTGCCTTTCTAAACTTTTTCACATGTTGTTGATCTGATCAAGTTTGCTACAGGGAGCTTTTATTTTGTACTATGTAATGTGGTGCATCATTCAGAGATAAATAGATAAATTAATAAATAAATAAATCTGGTTCTAGGGCAATTACCCCCTGGACAATCACCCCCGGACAATTACCCCCGGGACAATTACCCCTCGAGGACAATTACCCCCCCCCGGACAATTACCCCCCGAGGACAATTACCCCCCGGACAATAATAACATGATAATAATAATAGTATTTAAGAAACGCTATTCACGCTTGTACCATAGCGCTTTACATAATTATAGTATAACATGAAGTAATACAAATATAGAAAATATTACAGTAAAACATATTTATAAGTATACATGTACATAGAGCAATTAACCCTTGAATAAAACCCAACTAATTATGTGTTAAACAGATAACATTTCAAGGATTTCTTAAATGTTGAGGTACTTAATATGCTACGGTTATTTTGAGGTATGTTGTTCCAAATATTTGGTCTGCAATTCCAAAACGTTTGCCTGTAAGAGTGAAGTGGAATCTGGGTTTAACTAATATTTTTTTGTCATCTGAGGATCGAAGATTACGCCGGGGTGTATGGCCTGAAAGATTCTGAGTAAAATAGCCTGGCGTCTGATTTGTAAGAAATTTGTGTGCATAAAGACAGAGTTTGAAATCAATCCTTTTAGCAACTGGCAGCCAGTGTAATTGTTTAAGGAACAGAGAAGTTGGTGTTTGGCGTCCTAACCGAAAAATGAGTCTAGCTGCACGATTTTGTATACATTGTAGGCGTTTTACATCTTTGACAGACAGGAGAGAAAACAATGCATTACAATAATCAAGCCTGAAAATTATAAGTGCTTGCACAACACGATGGCATGTCTTACGATCAATAAATCGTCTAATTCTCCAGAGATTTCTCAAATGATAGTTGCATGTGCGGATCACATTACTAACATGACCAGATAATGAGAAAGAAGAGTTCAAGGTAACACGAATATTAACAACACTGCATGACAGGGGAATCACATCATTGTTTACTTTAAGGTTTAAATTTGATGTGGTTAGTGAATTACGTGTGAAGGCAACAAATTCGGTTTTCTGACAATTGAGATTTAGAAAGTTAGAGGACATCCATTTTCTTATTTCAGAAACACAAGCAGCAATATTACAAAGAACAGTTTCATAGTCAATAGGATCAAAACTAGCAAACAGTTGGATATAATCAGCATATACCGTATAATAAAGGTTATGACGTTTAATTATGTCTGAAATTGGTGTGATGTAACTCGTAAACAATATAGGCCCAAGCACAGAGCCTTGAGGTACACCAAATTGTAATGGCCGAGATTCAGATACATGACTATCAATGCTAACTTGGGAAGACCATCCAGATAAATATGATCTCATCCACTTTAACGCAGTATCAGTTATACAAAATCTAGTTTGAAGTCTATCAAGTAAGAGTCCATGATCAGCAGTATCAAACGCTGCCTTAGGTCGAGAAGAACAAGGAAAACCCCGCGGCGTTTATCAAAGGCAGAAATAACAAAGTCTTGGAGTCTAGCGATGTGCCTGTTTCCGTGCTAAGTTTGTTCTATAAGCTGAATTCCCCCCCCCCCGGAAAATTACCCCGAGGACAATGACCCCCGGACAACTACCCCGAGGATAACTACTCCGAAGACTTACACCTGGTCAACTACCCCCCGAGGACAATAACCCCCCCCCCTCACAGGCATTGATGTGAATCAAGCGGCGCCCATTGTGGGTCTGGCCCGGTGTCGCAGGTTCTAATTATTTTCTACTTGATCTTATCATAATGAATCTCTCTTTCTCTTTCATATTCTCTTTCTCCTTTGCTCTCGCTCTCTCATTTTCTTCTTTTTTCCTTGCTTTCCTCCCCCCCCTTTTCAACCTTCTGCTCCATGAAAAAAAAATGGGAGGGGGGCTTGCGCCCCGAGCCCCCCGTTTGGATACTCATATATGCATCAGAAAATATGTAAACGGGCCCTTATATTACCTTTTATTTTCGAAAAACAACAAATTGAAAATTCATGAAAGGACACAAGTACACATAATAATCACACATGTTGAATATCTCTGATTCATCTCTGATTCCGACTGATATGATTTTTAATTATTTTTTGTTTAATTTCACGAAAAATGGATAAAACCTTGGTCTGAACCCATGGTTTCTAAGGGCGGCAATAAAGGTCATAAACTAGTAACTCCATACATTAACAAATAAAGTGAAAATATAAACTTATATGAAGCTTAATGTCAATTTATGCAAAAATAAGGTTAATCGTAAAATTAAATATCATACATAAGTTATTCATTAAGGCCCAGATGACCTCCAATAAAAACCATGGTTTCGGACCACGTATTTTGCAGAATCCAGAGTTGGGAATATGAGGGTCAGTTTACATATTATCTGATGCATAAAATGTGTATCCAAACAGGAGGCTTGGAGTGCAACCCCCCACCCCTCCCCATTTTTTCATGGCGCAGAAGGCGCCGCTAAACAAAACCCAAAAAAGGGGGATGGAGGGGGTGGAGGTGGTGTGGTCGAGTGGTCACCTCGATCACAAGGTACGCGGTTCGGATCCCGTTCATTCCACTAATGTCCTTTGGCAAGATATTAATCTGCAATTTGCCAGACTGGACCCAAGTAAGGTAAATAGGTACCGGTAAGAATAAATTCCTCAAATGCGCTAAAGCGCCCTTTGTAAGGCCCGTCTCACACTGTGCGATTTGCTGCCATGCGATGTTTGAGAAAACTGTTACATTGTTTGATATGGACATTCAAACAAGGAAATTAATGCTGTCCAAAATTCTTGGTATTAATGTGAATAATAACATAGTTATTCGCGGCTATTACGAACCCCCTTCTCTGTATAAAATCAAATTGTTTCTATATCGCAGTGACGTCACAGCCATCTTGCGATTTTAAGCTAATTTGACATTTACTCCCAATTAACGGATCGCATTGGGAAAAAAATTCGCTTGCATTGTTCCTATACATTTTCTACATCTCATAAGATAATTTTGAATGTTGGAATATGTTACATTTAAGGAAAATTGCCATTTGTTCCAAAAATCGCATCGTAGCAAATCGCACAGTGCGAGATGGGCTTAAGGGCAGCTATGGCTATAGCCGGGTAATAATATTAGCTGCGCCACTGAATATTTTACTAGATTAGTCGGCGCATTATAAATGCTTAATATTGATATTATTATTCTTCTTTCTTCTTCTTCTTCCAGTAGTGTGCATAACCTCCATGGAGTATCATCGCACAATAGTGGTTGTCTGTCACCTGATTAAACGCGTTGCTCGTCGCAAGCTTCATATATGAAAATAATACAACAACAAAAAAAAAAAAAAAAACAAAAAAATGTCAAAAAGGGGACGTAGGCCTATATACACTATATACAATCTTGTTCTCATATCATGAGTTAATGGAAGTTGACATCTCCAACTCGTGTCTTGAAGATGTCAATTGATGAGGAAACGACCACATCTCCTCGGTAGAGGTTCCACAAACGGATGGTGTTTGGGAAGAACGTATCCTTCATGAGTGATGTGCGTGATCGAGGATTAGGAATCTCTTGCTGTTTCCTCTAGTTGGAGTGTTGCAGCGGTACCAGTTGTCGTCAGGGATGTCGATCAGATGATTGCTGATTCGGTACATCATTGCAAGCTTTGATGCGGCTCGACGATGTTGCAGAGTCTTCCACTTAAGCTCATCAATCATAGTTGTGACGCTACTTTCGCTCTGAGTAATTGTTCATTACGTAACGAGCTGGCACTCCGTTGAACAGATTCTGCCTTAGAAATGGCTTTGCAAGTTGGGGATCCCACACACAACTTGCATACTCCATGATAGGCCGCGACAAGTGAGTTGTAACAGGCGCTTTTCGTTTCTCTAGAGCATGACCTGCCAGGCAAGTTTCTCCTTAACAAGCCAAGTGTCTTCATTCCTTCTTAGTGATGCTGTCAATATGTCTGTCGAAGGAGAGGTCACTCGAAATCTCAACACCAGGTACTTGCAGAATCAACACGGCTTCAATTCAGTTCCATGACTGTGTATGATATGCTTGATCTTTTCTTCTTTTTGGAGACATGAAGGACCTGACATTTTCCGGGATGAAAAGTCATAAGCCATTTCCTCTCCCATTCCTGCAAGCATCAAGATCCTTTTGCAAAAAGGACGGCATCATCTTACTCTTGATGGTCCTGTACACCATGGTGTCGTCTGCGAAGAGCTTGACCTTGGTACCATCAGAGACACAGTTGGGTAGGTCGTTTAATGTATACCAGAAATAGGAGCGGCCAAGTACACTGCCCTGGGGTACACCTGAAGTTACTGGAGCAATGTTAGATGTTTCCCCATCAATTACCACACGCTGAGTACGGCCGAACAGGAAATTTCGGATCCATGTCAGAAAACTGCCAGATAGAACCATAGTTATTCAAGTTTCGCAATAGATGAGGATGGGGCACCTTGTCAAAGGCCTTGGCAAAGTCAAGCAGAATCACATCAGTCTGGACCGCCTGTGTCGATATTACTAGCGAGGTCATCTACGGTTAGGATTAGCTGGGACTCACAAGATCTTGCTTTTCTGAAGCCATGTTGAACATCGGTGAGAACTTATTGACATCAAGATGACCCATCACAGTGCTGTGAATTATATGCTCTAAGATCTTGCAGCATATGATGTGTCAAAGATATGGGGCGGTAGTTTGATGGCAGGCATTTGTCTCCTTTCTTATAGATCGGTGTAACATTTGCAGATTTCCATGCCTCTGGCAGGACGCCGCTGTCGATCGATGCTTGGTACAGAATGGCAAGTACTGACAAGAACGTCTGCTAGTTCTTTGAGAAGACGGGGTGGGATGTTGTCTGGTCCAGATGCTTTATGGGGATTAATTTCTTTAGAAGCTTGATTATGCCATTTGCAGTTACATCAATGTGCGATAGATGAGGGTAAGGACTAGGCCCAAAGTTGGGATAACCTCTCTTTCCTCGTCAACGTTGTTGAATACCGATGAGAATTGATCGTTGGGATGTTTGCTTTGTCCTTACTGCTGGTAAAAGTTACACAGTTGGTCCACGAAGAGGGGAGATGCCATTATTATCACAGCGCTTGCTTGCGATGAAGCTCAAAATCTTTTGGGGTTAGATCGAAGGTCAGGGCAGATGATGTTTGTTAATGTATGTCTCATAGGCCTCTTTGCAAGCTTTCTGGGTTCTCCTCTTCAGAGAGATGAATTTTCCCACATCCTTGCCTTCCTCCGACCTTGACTCGAGCGGGCCTTGTTGTAGGCTCTCTGTTTCTGTTCTACTTAACCTCTTAACTTTTCTATTGACCCACGGTTGATTGTATCTTTGGGTAGTGAATTTGACGGAACATGTTTGTCAAGTATCTTCTGTAACTCTGTATTGATTGATAACCACATGTCATTTACTTGTGAGGGTTGTGTCATACTTGCTGAGGAACTCTTCTGCCATTCTTCACCTTCTCTGCGGACATCTTCCATGTTAACTTGTCCCACAAGTAGATCTGTGTTTGGCAGGCTTGCGTCGACGTGTAGATGTCGGTATTGATACATACGAGCCTATGGTCACCAATTCCAGGCATCTACTTCCAACTGTTGATATAAGCTGGTCTATTTGTAAAGAACAAATCGAGGTGCGTTCCAGTCGAGTGGGAAAGGTGATGACTTGTTCCAGACCTGCTTCAAAGACAGTTGTGAATATGCTGTCATTTAACTGCATGGGTGTTACGGTGGCGGTGATTATGCGATTTATTCAGTCAATGTCTGGCAGATAAAGTCTCCTCCAATCCACAACACAGACTTCCTGTGTTTTTGAGCGATGTTTCTTAGTTGGAACAAAGATTCTCCATGTAGTCATCCCGAGGAGCTTGTGGTCGGTACACTGCTCAACGATGATGGACTCTTTTCTATTCTTGCTGGATGTAATATCAGCTCAATAAACAGTGCTTCGCAGTCATCTGCAGTGTAAAGATGTTTCGCATCAAAACTCTTGGAAATGGCAACTGCTACACCTCCATAGCCATCTAATCGATCTCTTCTGAAACTCATAATGTAGACCTGGTGGTATAATCTCACTGCTAAGATGTTCGAGTTCAACCATGTTTCAGTAAGGATTATGATGTCAGGCTTTGCTGTTCAATGGTTATCCAAAATTCAGGTAGCTTATTCTTGATACTTTGACAGTTAATTACTAAAACATTTATGCTTTCCTGTTGAGCACACATGGCCTATGGATAATGGGTGTTGAGTCAGGAGCATGAAGTGGCAACAGGAACATAGGGGCGATAAGATGATAAGCATAAAGCAATATTTTCTCATGGTCAATTAGACTCTAGGCCTAATTAGATGAGACATTAGAAGTTCAAATTATTATTAAAGGAAAGGAAGAAAAAGGAAAAAAAAAGAAAAAATAAGAAAGTGTGTGTGAGAGAGAGAGAGAGACAGAGACAGAGAGACAGAGATAAAGAGAGAGAGAAAAGGAGAAACATAAATATAAAAGAGAAAGGGAAAGAGAAAGCCATTAAGATGAGATCAAATAGAAAATAATAAAAAAAAAACTTGCGACACCAGGCGAGACTCACAATGGGCGCCGCTTGATTCCCGAGGAGCGAATCGCTCAACTTGGGCTGATGTGGACGTGGTTTCTCGTATCTCGAGATTTTTTCCGGGGGCGGGCTGATCGGGCTAGTAATCTCGAGATGGAGCAAGCTCGAGCTGATGTGGAAGCAGCTTATGTAGTTTGTGTGCAAGTTAATTGGCAACGTTATACGATTGTGTTCTACATGATCCCAAGAATTTAGAAAATTGTACGACGCATTTTTTAATTGCCCTTTCGTGACCCAAATTTAAAGGTCAAAGGCCAGGATTCATGTTGTCACTGTTGATCAGAAAGGTTTTTTTTTTTTGGGGGGGGCATAAGCAACGTACTTTTTTGCTCAGGCTTAAAATTTCATGAAATTATTTATTCCCACTTTTCACCGGTCTTTACGGGATCAAGGCTATAACTTTGATGTTCCCCAAGAATTTCTGGAGAATAAAAAATTAAAAGCAGTGTTCAACCTCCTCACAACGTCCAAATTGTGTCCTTTTTTTTCATTTGGGGCCCTTTTGTTTACTCCAGTTGACTAAGTCCACCTCAGTCCTACCCCACGAAACCGTCTGAATGTTAGTGCTATCACTTTACGTTAAACCAGAGTTGATGTTACAAACCTTGTCTCTTGATCTAGATGAGAGGTTATATGGTTATAAACTAAATTGAGATCACTTTACAATTGCAATTTTATATCTCCTTTACGATACAAACAGAGGAAAAGAAAACAACCATATACCTTAATTTTTCTAATCTTCCCCAAAATTTTATTTCAGTCTTAATGACCAATGTTGCGAAAGGTAACAAAACTTTATCTTCATAACGGGGTCTTCCCACGAGGCCGAGAGCCCACGAGTCCGATCATTTTTCCACGAGGCGAGTAGTTTCCCACGATCCGGGTATTTTCCCATGAGGCCGAGGGCCCCAAGAAGGATGTGGGTCACGAGCCACCCAGCAGTATTGCAAAATACAATATTGATAAAGATCGGTGGGCGTTGTGGAGGATAAAAACATTTTTATCATTTTAATTCTCAGGGATGTGTTGTGGGAACGTTCAGGATATAGCGTTATCCAAAAAGTGAAAGCGGGACTAACGATTTCAAGAAATTAAAGCCAGAGCAAAAAGATTTTGATGGAGCACAAAATCTTTCCAACCTTTCGGACAAACAGTGTATAAGCAGAAATTGTTTCAAACGGACCAAAGGCAAACAAATTATCACCAAAATCTATTGCTAAATGATTTTATTGTTGTGTGTGTGTGTGGTGTGTGTGTGTGTTGTGTGTGTGTGTGTGTGTGTGGTGGTGTGTTGTGTGTGTTGTTGTGTGTGTGTGTTGTGTGTGTGTGTGTTTGCGTTAGAGACTCTCGGCCAGCATGAAATGATTTTGATAACCGTTGTCATATTTCTTCTACTTAATCAGGATTAACCAGAAAATCGGCCATTATTTTCACTGACATAATAATCACTTCAAAATAAGAGTCAAAGCTCAAGTTTCACTGGAATTCCCAGAAAATGAGATATGTATATTATTTGGACTTTGCGCCTTATTTAAAGGTCATAAAGCTAATGAATATTGAAATAAACAATTTCTTTGTACAGATTAAATAGAACATAATAAACAATTAAAAATCAGAGAATGAACAACATTATTATCCCGAGGGCAGACAGAGGTACTTTAACAAAGAATCGAATGTAATGATACCATGAATAATAATAATAAATAAATAAATAATAAATAATAAACAATAAAAAAAAGTCTTAATTTACCCAGAAATAAATGACTAAAAATGACGCAAATTTCAGAGAAAAGTCAGGTTTTGGTAAAATGAGTCCATTTCCTGATTGTTAGGCTTATATATAGCCTATAAATGACTTGACTATAATTTCCTGGTCGAGTGCTGCCAATCATAATCATGCTGGTAGGATACAGTATTATTGAGTACATTTAGTTACAATTATAATATGTCTATTCAATTGTAAATTTGTTAAATTAAAAAACAATTTGGTTGCGTGAAAATGATCACAGACTTTACTGCTGTTCTTGAATAGCTACCAATTTGATACCGAATTTAACACAATTTGATCAAAATTGCCTCTTATTTTGGGTCACGAACAAAAAGGTAATTAAAAGTTTGACGATCTATACATATTATTTTGATTATCGGATCTAATAGAACACAATCACATAGTCTTATGTTGCCAAATATTAACATAACTTGCACACAAAAGTACATATACTTCTACACTAAATTGTGTCAGAAGTTTGCGCATGAGCGCGCACACTATTTGATTGTGACGTTATTGTTGATTATAGCACGCATATAATTACGTGCTCAGTCTGTATAGCTAACGGCCTTTTTTATCGCTCGGCGGCCCTTCGATTTTTATTTATTTTATTTTATTATTTTCACAAAAACTGATAAAACCTTGTCTGAACCCATGGTTTCTAAGGGCGGCAATAAAGGTCAAATTAGTAACTCATAAAAACAAATACAGTGAAAATATAAACTATATGAGCTCAATGTCAATTTTATGCCAAAATAAGGTTAATCGTAAAATTATAATACCTACATAAGTTATTCATTATGGCCCAGATGACCGCCAATAGAAACTATGGTTTCGGACCACGTATTTTTGCAGATCCAGTGTTGGAATATGAGGGTCAGTTTACTTATTTTCTGATGCATATAATGTTGTTCAAACATGTGGGCTGGAGTGCAAGCCCCCCCCCCCCCCCTCCTCCCCAACAAAGCAAAAAGGGGACGGAGGGGTGGTAGGTTTGTGTTGAGTGTCACCTCGATCACAAGGTATTGCGGTTCGGATCACGTCCATTCACTAATGTCCTTTGGCAGATATTTATCTGAATTTGCAGACTTGACCCAAGTAAGGTAAATGTGGTACGGTGTAAAAGAAATTCCTCAAATGCGCTAAAGCGCCTTTGTAAGGGCAGCTATGGCTATAGCCGTTCGTATAATTATTAGCTGCGCCACTGAATAGTTTAGTGTAGATTAGTCGGCGCATTATAAATGCTTAATATTGATATTGTTATTACAATTTATTATTAAGGAAAGGAAGAAAAGAAAAAAAAGGCAAACAAAAAGGATTAAGTGTGTTCGATGAGAGAAGGACAGCAAGGGAAGTAGAGACAGATGAGAGGATCAGAGAGAGAAGGAGAAGGAGAAAGATAATTATATTAATGAGGAAGGGTTGTGAACGTGCTCAATCAAATTGATCATTTCTTTGAAAGGGTAGTTGCTCGCCACAATAAAGAAAATAAAGTGAAAAACTGTCCAAAAATAGGAAAAGTAAATGGGAGCGTTCGCTTTGAGTAGAATGATAGCGCCCTCTATCTCTTAAGTTTACAACTAGAATTGATATGACCGGGGGCTGGCTGAACAAAATTTTAATGGCATATGAAAATCGGAAAGAAAAGCAACCGACATTGATAAATAATGAATAAGCAAAATAAAACTTACACTCAAGAATAGGAATGCCTTGTTAACATCCATAGTAACTGATGGTATAGTGCAGAGTCGGACAAAAAGAAGTCAAATGGAGACTGGTATCTTCCATACGTCACTACGAAACAACACCACAGAGAAGGGATGACTGAAAATAAACAAAGCGAATAAAATAAGACTTCCCACTTCAACCAGACTTGTGCGAAAAGCATCGAGCGTATCCACGAAGCATAATATTCGAAGTCTTTTCAGTAAATTGAAACGACTATAAAAGTAAAAACCATTGCATCTTTGGCTAACAGCAAAGTTATCACTGAACATTACCATCGAACCTTTTCAGGAAACGCTTCCCGTTCTGCAGAAAGATCAAGGGGGATCTAGTTTGTAGTGTGGGATCCTATGTAGTTTCGTTAGCAAGTCATGTTAATGTTTGGCAACATCTATATATATGTTCAACTTGATCACACGAATCAGAAAATATATGTCGCCAGTTTTTTAATTGACCTTTTGTGACCCAAAATGAAGGTCAAAGGTCAGGCGCCATTAACATTAACATAATTTTGTTCAAATGTGTCGAATTTGCTATCAAATTGTAGGTACTTTTATAACTAGCAATTAAGTCAATTATCATTTTTTCATCCGACCAGTCAGTTTCGAGCAATATGCAAATTAGTTTATTTATGCATAATTAAATGCATAATAGAGTCAAGTTGAACGGCGATCAGACAAAACATATCCATAGACAATATAAAACAAATCAAAACAAAAGCGTGAATCATACTAGCCTGATATTGTTGCCATATGTTTTTTTTTCTCAAAAAAGTTACACCTGGTCAACTACCCCCCCCCCCCTACACAGGCATTGATGTTGGAATCAAGCGGCGCCCATTGTGGGTCTCGCCCGGTTTTCTAATTATTTTCTACTTGATCTTATCATAATGAATCTCTCTTTCTCTTTCATACTTCTCTTTCTTCTTTGCTCTCTCTCTCTCTCTCTCACTTTATTCTTTTTTCCTTGCTTTTTTCCTCCCCCCCCCCCCCCCCGGGCCCCCTTTCACCTTCTGCGCCATGAAAGAAATGGGGGGAGGGGGGCTTGCGCCCCAAGCCCCCCGTTTGGATACTCATATATGATATGCATCAGAAAATATGTAAACGGGCCCTCATATTACCTTTTATTTTCCAAAAACAACAAATTGAAAATGCATGAAATGACACAAATACACATAATAATCACACATGTTGAATATCTCTGATTCATCTCTGATTCCAACTGATTTTGGCCGCGACGCGACAAAAGGGCCCTTAGCTCAACTAAGCTGAGCACCTATATAATATGCGCGCTAAATCAACAATGACATCATAATCAAAATAGTGTGCGCGCTCATAGCTACTGTACTTCTGACACAATTTAGTGTAGGAGCCTATAGGCCCGTCTTCACTAGCTCGAGATGACAAAATAGCTAGCTATTTCTGATCTGGCCAATTAGCCCGATCAGAACTAGCTGGCTATTTCGCAGATGTGGACGCACTCGGGTTTTTTTACTCGGGATAATTTATTCATGATGTCCAACCATAAAGCAATCCGGCTTTGATTTGGCCTATAGTATGGAATGATAGAAATAAGAAGAGATAAAAGAATGATAAAACAAAGAAATACATAAGAATTGATAAAAGAGAAAATTGAAGAAGAATACATAGGAATTGAGAGAAAGAAGATGAATGAAGAATAAAACAAAGAAATACATTTAAAAAAATGATAGACGATAAAACGAAAGAAGGAAAAACAAAGAAATACATAAGAATTGAGAGGAGAGATGATGAAAGAATGACAAAAACAAAGAAATACATAAGAATTGAGAGGAGAGATGATGAAAGAATGACAAAAACAAAGAAATACATAAGAATTGAGAGGATAGATGATGAAAGAATGACAAAAACAAAGAAATACATAAGAATTGAGAGGAGAGATGATGAAAGAATGACAAAAACAAAGAAATACATAAGAATTGAGAGCCTTGAGAAGATTAAAGCATGACATCAAAAAAACAACAACAAAGAAATAAATAAGAATTATAAAAGAGAAAATAAAAGGACACTAAATAAAAACATACGTTAGAAATAATGGAGAAAATGCTCGCAACTGGAAGTCCCCGGAACATAGCGCGGGAAAAAATGGCGCGATTTTCAAAACTCAGAGTCCAAAGTGCGCATGCTCCGTAGCTCGAGCTAATTCATCGTATCGAGAGCGAATCGCTCAACTTGGGCTGATGTGGACGTGGTTTCTCGTATCTCGAGATTTTTTCCGGGGGAGGGCTGATCGGGCTAGAATCTCGAGATGGAGCAAGCTCGAGCTGATGTGGAAGCAGCTTATGTAGTTTTGTGTGCAAGTTATTGGCAACGTTATACGATTGTGTTCTACATGATCCCAAGAATTAGAAAATTGTACGACGCATTTTTTAATTGCCCTTTCGTGACCCAAATTTAAAGGTCAAAGGCCAGGATTCATGTGTGCACTGTTGATCAGAAAGGGTTTTTTTTTTTTTGGGGGGGGGGCATAAGCAACGTACTTTTTTGCTCAGGCTTAAATTTCATGAAATTATTTATTCCCACTTTCACCGGTCTTTACGGGATCAAGGCTATAACTTGGATGTTCCCCCAAGAATTTCTGGAGAATAAAAAATTAAAAGCAGTGTGTCAACCCTCCTCACAACGCCAAATTGTGTCCTTTTTTTCATTTTGGGGGCCCTTTTTGTTTACCCAGTTGACTAAGTCCACCTCAGTCCTACCCCACGAAACACGTCTGAAGTGTTAGGCTATCACTTTACGTTAAACCAAGGTTGAATGTTACAAACCTTGGTCTCTTGTCTAGATGAGAGGTTAATATGGTTAAACTAAAAAATTGAGATCACTTACAATTGAAATTTTTTATCTTCCTTTACGATACAAACAGAGGAAAAAGAAAACAACCATATACCCTTAATTTTTCTAATCTTCCCCAAAATTTTTATTTCAGTCTTAATGACAATGTTGCGAAAGGTAACAATAATCTTTATTCTTCATAACGGGGTCTTCCCACGAGGCCGAGCGCCCACGAGTCCGATCATTTTTCCACGAGGCCGAGTAGTTTCCCACGAGTCCGGGTATTTTTCCCATGAGGCCGAGGGCCCAAGAGGATGAGGGTCCACGAGGCCAAGCAGTATTGCAAAATACAATATGAGAAAGATCGGTGGGCGTTGTGGAGGATAAAAAACATTTTTACATTTTTAATTCTCAGGGGATGGTTGGGGAACGTTCAGGATATAGCGTGGTTCCCAAAAAGTGAAAGCGGGGACTAACGATTTCAAGAAATTAAAGCCAGAGCAAAAAGATTTTGCTGGAGCACAAAATCTTTCCAACCTTTCGGACAAACAGTGTATAAGCAGAAATTTGTTCAAACGGACAAAGGTCAAGACAAAATATTTCGACCAAAATCTATTGCTAAAATGATTTTTATTGTTGTGTGTGTGTGTGTGTGTGTGTGTGTGTGTGTGTGTGTGTGTGTTTGTGTTTGTGTAGAGACCTTCGGCAGCATGAAATGATTTTGATAACCGTTGTCATATTTCTTCTACTTAATCAGATTAACCAGAAAATCGGCCATTATTTTCACTGACATAATAATCACTTCAAAATAAGGTCAAAGCTCAAGTTTCACTGAATTCCCAGAAAATGGAGATATGTATATATTATTTGGACTTTGGCCTTATTTAAAGGTCATAAGCTAATGAATATTGAAATAAACAATTTCCTTGTTTACAGGATTAAATAGAACATAATAAACAATAAAAATCAGAGATGAACAACATTATTATGCCCCGAGGGCAAGACAGGGTACTTTAACAAAGCAATCGAATGTAATGATACCATGAATAAGTAAATAATTAAATAAATAAATAAATAATAAACAATAAAAAAAAAGTCTTAATTTACCCAGAAATAAATGACTTAAAAATGACGCCAAATTTCAGAGAAAAGTCAGGTTTTGGTAAAATGAGTCCATTTCCTGATTGTTAGGCATTATATATAGCCTATAAATTGACTTGACATAATTTCCTGGTCGAGTGTGCCAACATAATCATGCTGGTAGGATACAGTATTATTGAGTACATTTAGTTACAATTATAATATTGTCTATTCAATTGTAGACTAATTTGAAATTTGTTTTAATTAAAACAATTTGGTTGCGTGAAAAAGTGATCACAGACTTTACTGCTGTCTTTGAATAGCTACAATTTGATACCGAATTTAACACAATTTGATCAAAATTGCCTCTTTATTTTGGGTCACGAACAAAAAGGTAATTAAAAGTTTGACGACATACATAATTATTTTGATTATCGGATCTAATAGAACACAATCACATAGGTCTATGTTGCCAAATATTAACATAACTTGCACACAAAAGTACATATACTTCTACACTAAATTGTGTCAGAAGTTGCGATGAGCGCGCACACTATTTTGATTGTGACGTTATTGTTGATTTAGCACGCATATAATTACGTGCTCAGCTCAGTTGAGCTAACGGCCCTTTTATCGCTTCGCGGCCCTTACGATTTTTATTTATTTTATTTTTTTATTATTTCACAAAAACTTGATAAAACCTTGGTCTGAACCCATGGTTTCTAAGGGCGGCAATAAAGGTCATAATTAGTAACTCGATAAATTAACAAATACAGTGAAAATATAAACTATATGAAGCTCAATGTCAATTTATGCCAAAATAAGGTTAATCGTAAAATTAAATACCATACATAAGTTATTCATTATGGCCCAGATGACCGCCAATAGAAACTATGGTTTCGGACCACGTATTTTGCAGAATCCAGTGTTGGGAATATGAGGGTCAGTTTACTTATTTTCTGATGCATATAATGTGTATCAAAACATGGGGCTTGGAGTGCAAGCCCCCCCCCCCCCCCCCCCCCCCTCCTCCCCAACAAAGCAAAAAAGGGGACGGAGGGGTGGAGGTGGTGTGGTTGAGTGGTCACCTCGATCACAAGGTATGCGGTTCGGATCACGTCCATTCCACTAATGTCCTTTGGCAAGATATTTATCTGCAATTTGCCAGACTTGACCCAAGTAAGGTAAATGGGTACCGGTAAAAAGAAATTCCTCAAATGCGCTAAAGCGCCCTTTGTAAGGGCAGCTATGGCTATAGCCGGGTAATAATATTAGCTGCGCCACTGAATAGTTTAGTAGATTAGTCGGCGCATTATAAATGCTTAATATTGATATTGTTATTACAATTATTATTAAAGGAAAGGAAGAAAAAGAAAAAAAAAAGGCAAACAAAAAGGATTAAAGTGTGTGTGAGAGAGAGACAGAGGGAAAGAGAGACAGAGAGAGAGACAGAGAGAGAGAGAGAAAAGGAGAAAGATAAATATAAAAGAGAAAGGGAAAGAGAAAGCCATTAAGATAAGATCAAGTAGAATATAATGAAAAAAAAATTGCGACACCAGGTGAGACTCATAATGGGCGCCGCTTGATTCCAACATCAATTGCCAGTTGAAGGGGGGGGGTAATTGTCCGGGGCGCAACTGTCCGGGGTAAATGTCCTCGGGGGCAATTGTCCAGGGGTAATTGTCCTCGGGGGTAGTTGTCGTCGGGGGTTAATTGTGCGAGGGTAATTGTCCTTGGTGGAAATTGTTCGGGGGGTAACTGTTCGTGGGGTAATTGCCCGGGGGTAATTGTTCCGGGGGTAATTGTCCTTCGGGGGTAGTTGTCCGGGGGGTAGTTGTCCTAAAATAATAAACAATAAAAAAGTCTTAATTTACGCAGAAATAAATGACTTAAAAATGACGCCAAATTTCGGAGAAAAGTCAGGTTTTGGTAAAATGAGTCCATTTCCTGATTGTTAAGCATTATAGCCTATAGATTGACTTGACATAATTTCCTGGTCGACTGTGCCAACATAATTACGCTGGTAGGATACAGTATTATTGATTACATTTAGTTACAATTAAAATATTGTCTATTCAATTGAAGACTAATTTGAAATTTGTTTAAAATAATTTGGTTGCGTGAAAAAGTGATAATAGACTTTACTGATGGTTTTGAATAGCTACAATTTAATACCGAATTTAACACAATTTGATCAAAATTGCCTCTTTATTTTGGGTCACAAACAAAAAGGTAATTAAAAGTTTGACGACATACATAATTATTTTGATTATTGGATCTTATAGAACACAATCACATAGGCCTATGTTGCCAAATATTAACATAACTTGCACACAAAAGTACATACACTGAAAACCTAAACGGGTAGACCGACAAGCTTTAAAGCTAGTCGTAGTGATGCCAAGACTGACTAGCTTTAAAGCTAGTCAGTCACGACGGACTAGCTTTCCTTCAACACAACCCGTCTATTACGGACTAGCTTTAACCTCGTCCGTCTCCACGGCCTAGCTTAAAAGCTAGTCCGTCCAGTTAGTCCGTCACGACGGACTAGTTTTAATGCTAGTCGGTCTCAACGGACTAGTTTTAAAGCTAGTCCGTCGTGAGCGATTAGTTTGACGGACTAGCATTAAGGCTAGTCGTAGTGATGTCCAGACTGACGAAATTTTGAGCAGGACTAACTTTACAACTAGTCCGTCAAGGTGTAAAAACTAGTCAGTTGCGATCGATGGTTTTGTTTCTGTCTTGACCGACTAGCATGACAGATAAGCTTAATATGGCTTCACATGTTTGTCAGAGACGTCAAATCTGAAATTTTATAAGACAGTTCATCCAGATACAATCTAAAAAGATAAGTGACACATAAATTTATAATTAGATTCATAATTCAATTTTTATAATTTAATGAGATTCTTATTATCATTTTAAAGCACACACATTTATTCATTAATTTGGCAAGACAAAATTTGTTTCGCGTGCTATACAACATTAATCTATGTGCAAATAATTGGCTAACGATGTTCATGACATTAACCATAACTTAATTAGGAATTAAAAACGAGTACTCACATGAAGGAAACCGTCACCATGATCAAAATCTACTATTCTACAACGGCGGGACTGTTAGACGGTGTATATCGAATCTGCATCTTTTCGGTTTAGAGGTAAAATCGGATTCGCAATCAGATAATGCACATAATAGATCATGTCCTTTTCGCAATGCGCATGTTATTCAGTGGATGGACTCTACTCTTATAGATTGCTGATGAATGCCCGGCTTAGCAACAACTGTGTCTGTGAATTAAAGGAGGCTACGAATGCCCGGCTTAGCAACAACAGTGAATGAAAATGGATCATTCACTGTTGTTGCTAAGCCGGGCATTCATCAGCAATCTATAAGAATAGACGAGATTCTTGGGTTCGAGGTATTCAGTTATAGCCTGTAATTAAATAATGAACGACAATATTAATAATCTATAGGCCTACTCGTGCCTATAGATTACTTGTTGTTATGTGGAAATAAACTTTCAGATTGTCAAGCCAAAACAACATTTGTTAAAAATAATTCACATTAATCCTGTTCGGAAGCAGAATAAATGGAGTAAGTGCGTGTATTTACACGCATTTAATTTACAATGCAGACGATAATGAAATTGCTCTAAATAATAGGGTACACAAAAAAAAAAAAAAAAACACAACCAATAATTTTTGGCGGTACTCACAGTACTAGTAAATATTAAAGAGGGATTTTAAGAAATTTCATTTCAAATTTATTGTCAAACTTTCGTTATAAATACTTTGGCAGTTTGGCTTGATAGGTACACCGTTTGCATTATCATATACTTAAGGGGGCCGTCACACTGAGGTCGTTCTATAACGTTCTTGCCCGTTTTTGCCCGTTTTTTAAAAAAATGCTGAACGGGCTTTGGTCGCTTTTTTCCTCTTACTTGTTTTAAGCTAGCCGGGGCAGGAGATTATAAATAAAGAACTGGGGTTAAAAAGTCATTAAAACAGTGCAATCCAAATAAATTATCATAGTCTTTTAAATCTGAAGCTTAGGTGTTAACAATTTTTGCTAGGTAGAACACAAACCTCATCATAACCTTATAAGTATCTAATAACAGACATGTATCAACATAGTAATGTTTTACATATAATATTTCATGCTTATCTTGGTAGCAATACACACAAAAACAAAAAACCCTTTGCATTCATGAATTATGCTGGTTATCTTTTTCTTCTTTTTTTCTCTCACTTGTTTTAAGCTAGCCCAGGAGATATAAATAAAGAACTGGGGTTGCAATCCAATAATTATCAATAGACTTTTTAATCTAAGCTTAGGTGTTAACATTTTGCTAGGTTTAGAAACACAAACTCATTATAACTCTTATAATCTAAACTCTAGAATTACTTTCGCATAACTTTTGGATTTGCAAGAAGCTGATGATACTTTGTGCTGCCTGCATTCTTAAATTAACAGTATAACCTCAAATCAGCCACTTATTTTAGCAATTGCAATCGCAAAGTTTCACTGTTTCAGCAATTTAAGTTTGGCATTAAAAAATATAACATAACATGAACCTTAATGAACATTATTTGTCAAAGGCTTATTAAGAAATTTTTACTGTTTAATATAATTCTTCCATAATGATAATATCAAAACCTAACAGCACATCCAGGCTTTATAATTAGAACTATAAGCCAAAGCATAAATGTAATCTTTAGATCTTTACTTTTTGAGCCATTACAATACAGATTGTTGACAAACTTAAATATAAGGGAAGAACGGTCTTATATGACTATTCTTTTGTAGTCTTTCCCATGAGGTTGAGTTGCTTTTCCTTCCACGTGAAGGAAGACATTATCCCTTCTTGACGAAGGATCTTTGTTAGAAACAAACCTTTATTTTTCCTCAGGTCATACGCGACCTTTAGCAAGCTTTCCTCTTTCGTACTTCAAAGTAAGGAGGTAAATCAGTTTACGAACAGTAAGGCGTGAAGTAACTCGCGTCCTTTGTCGGACGATTTCGTACCCTCGTATGCCTGCCAGGATCTTTTCCGATCCCACCATATACACAAACTTCGCGATGATCGCTTTTGGGTGGCTTGGCCAGAATCCGCTTCGCGGCCGATAGCGCGTCGAGGAAGACGGTGACCAATTTGCCGATAGCGATGTCGTGGCGTCGGGGCCGGGGTCATTCAGCAGTTGAAACAAACGTGGGAGCGAAGAAACTGCGTAAACATCCTCGTTCTGCTTCTCACTTATGCCGTAAAAGAGGTTTACGAGCGGCGCTTGGTATATCTCCATTTCCATCATCTTTTCTTGTAGTCGCATATACTGGCTTTTCAAGAGCAATCTTGATATTTGGTAAATCATTTTTTTCCAATTTTCAACACTTTCTCGGCCGTTAAATGAAACAGCATTTTTCCAAATCGGTGGACTTTTGCTTGACTGAAGTTACTTCAGCAGTAAGGTTGTCGATTTTTGCACAAAGCTCAGCGGAGGGAAAATGCATATAATTGAATGTATGTCAAGCAAGTGTAGGTTGACTGGCAAATCGGGGCCGGGCGATAACTACCGCCATAGGCTGGGGAGTCAGTCGGAGCGATAGCACGGGTGGTCGATAGGGGCAGCAGGACTGGTAGGTGTAGTCTGTAGCTACGGTAACGGGGCCTTGTCTGCCGGGGCGTTGTTTTGACCGTCTCATGCGTGTCAGGAGCTACTGCGACTTTACCGGAGCGTAGAATATTCGAAGTCATGATCAAGTTTGTAAGGGATTTATTTTAGACGTAAAAATTCCAAGAAAATTGAATAAGAAGCTCACCAAAGTAGATGTTAGTTCCTCAAGTCTCATAACAGCGAAGTAGAAAAACAAAATTTCACCGCAATTTGTCATATTAGGGTGAAAAATCAGGGCGTTTGGCTGCGAGAACGAGCTACTTGGGACTATACGTCCGTCTCCATTGAAAGCAAATAATTATTTAGTTGCAATGTCGTTTCAATGTACCTTCTCTTATTGCATTCTGTTTCCGGCATAATTAAGTTGAAATACATCTGACAAAGGTTGTTTTGGCTTGACAATTCATGACACTCTGAAAGCTTTACGAGACAAATTATCATCATGACAAGTATGTGCAAAATTCACGAGTAAAACCGGTAGAATTCCAAATATTGTTCTCCATTCTTACAATTACAGGCGAATTGAATACCTTATTACTATACAGTGCGTCCCCAAAGAAGAACTAACACTTTTGAAAATGGCTGACAAATAAAAGTATATTTTTTTGTAGGTTAATGAAATTACATGTATGGAAACTCAATTAATCCAATTTCATATTGGCATGCAAAAACTCCGAATAAGTCCATGCATGAATTGAGCAGAGCGTTCACTTTTGTAAAGGTTGGAAATTTAGGGTGAAGACAAAGAGAGAGAGAGAGAGAGAGGAGAAATAGGGAGTGAGAGAAAAGGAAGAGAGAGAGAGATGATTAAACCACACCACTGAAGGACCTCATTAAATAATACCTTGGAAAGTTACAAGCACAATAGGAAATCATAGTCCTGTTTCACTCATGATGAAAATGTAATCCATAATTCCACAAATTTCACTTAGCAAACCCCAACTCTCATAATTGATCAGTAATTCTGCATATCATCCATTGCAATAAGCTCCAAATGACTTTTCCTCATACACAATGGTAGGGCAATGTCCTGCGCGACCCTAATTTCCTTACCCTTTACAAAAGTGGACGCTGTCTCAGAATTCATTCATGTACGCAGAATTAAACAACAATTTATCAAAATTGCCGCTTGACTATTTTTTATTTTTGCGTAGTCATTCTATAGAACTCGATAAATAGAGTAATTATGAAAATAGTTTGACTGAGAGACAATAACAATAGATAGTCATATTTTCCATTGAAGATTATGACTATTGTGGCCACTCTCTCTCATACGAACAGCACAGTACACAACTGACTTAGGCCTATGTTCCGCGCCCTAAAAAATATTCCTAATGCATCTAACAATCTGAAATGACTAACACTTTGACCAAGGCACAGAGAACTTATACTAACCAATAATACCCTATCCTAACCTACAACCCTAAACCTAATTATACTGAAAAACCTCCCTTAAACGGGATAGAACGCGACAACAAGCTTTTAACACAGCTAGTCCGTCTAAGTACCGATGCGTACTACAATGACATCTAGGAGATCGAAGCTTTAAAGTAGTCAGTCACGACGGACTAGCTTTCCTTCAACACAACCCGTCTATTACGGACTAGCTTTAACCTCGTCCGTCTCCACGGCCTAGCTATAAAGCTAGTCCGTCCAGTTAGTCCGTCACGACGGACTAGTTTTTAATGCTAGTCGGTCTCAACGGACTAGTTTAAGCTAGTCCGTCGTGAGCGATTAGTTTGACGGACTAGCATTAAGGCTAGTCGTAGTGATGTCCAGACTGACGAAATTTTGAGCAGGACTAACTTTACAACTAGTCCGTCAAGGTGTAAAAACTAGTCAGTTGCGATCGATGGTTTTGTTTCTGTCTTGACCGACTAGCATGACAGATAAGCTTAATATGCTTCACATGTTTGTCAGAGACGTCAAATCTGAAATTTTATAAGACAGTTCATCCAGATACATTCTAAAAAGATAATGACACATAAATTTATAATTAGATTCATAATTCAATTTTTATATTTAATGAGATTCTTATTATCATTTTAAAGCACACACATTTATTCATTAATTTGGCAGACAAAATTTGTTTCGCGTGCTATACAAACATTAATCTATGTGCAAATATTGGCTAACGATGTTCATGACATTAACCATAACTTAATTAGGAATTAAACGAGTACTCACATGAAGGAAACGTCACCATGATCAAATCTACTATTCTACAACGGCGGACTGTTAGACGGTGTATATCGAATCTGCATCTTTTCGGTTTAGAGGTAAAATCGGATTCGCAATCAGATAATGCACATAATAGATCATGTCCTTTCGCATGCGCATGTTATTCAGTGGATGGACTCTACTCTTATAGATTGCTGATGAATGCCCGGCTTAGCAACAACTGTGTCTGTGAATTAAAGGAGGCTACGAATGCCCGGCTTAGCAACAACAGTGAATGAAAATGGATCATTCACTGTTGTTGCTAAGCCGGGCATTCATCAGCAATCTATAAGAATAGACGAGATTCTTGGTTTCGAGGTATTCAGTTATAGCCTGTAATTAAATAATGAACGACAATATTAATAATCTATAGGCTACTCGTGCCTATAGATTACTTGTTGTTATGTGGAAATAAACTTTCAGATTGTCAAGCCAAAACAACATTTGTTAAAAATAATTCACATTAATCCTGTTCGGAAGCAGAATAAATGGAGTAAGTGCGTGTATTACACGCATTTAATTTACAATGCAGACGATAATGAAATTGCTCTAAATAATAGGGTACACAAAAAAAAAAAAAAAAACACAACCAATAATTTTTGGCGGTACTCACAGTACTAGTAAATATTAAAGAGGGATTTTAAGAAATTTCATTTCAAATTTATTGTCAAACTTTCGTTATAAATACTTTGGCAGTTTGGCTTGATAGGTACACCGTTTGCATTATCATATACTAAGGGGGCCGTCACACTGAGGTCGTTCTATAACGTTCTTGCCCGTTTTTGCCCGTTTTTAAAAAAATGCTGGAACGGGCTTTGGTCGGGTTGGAACTTTATACTTTGAAAAAATATTTCTTGAATACGATGCTAGGCAGTTAATAAATAGTTCTCGTTACGTCAATTCCGTCTTTATCGCGTCCGCAATACGTTGTTATCCAGTTCAGAACGAGTAAACTGCTCGTTCATCATCTATACCGTTCGTAGAGCACGTCCAAGGTGACTAAAAGTGCCTATGCGGAGCATGATAAAAGTTAGGTACCACGTTCGCAGTACGTCCTTCTCGTTCAGAGTAAGTCCTACCCGTTTAAGGAACGTTGTCACTCATGACTGGTCCTACACATTACAACAGAGGGTCAGTCTGATGTTATCTTCCTAGACTTCAGTAAGGCCTTTGACCGTGTGCCTCACCAGCGACTGGAAATGAAGTTAGATCACTATGGCATCAACGGCTTTGCCCTTCACTGGATAAGGTCCTTCCTTGCCACCCGGTCCCAAGCTGTTTCGGTCAATGGAACTCACTCAACCTGGAAAGCCGTAACATCTGGTGTGCCGCAAGGCTCAGTCCTCGGCCCCGACATTTTTCCTCATCTACATCAATGATATACATCAAAACATCGTTTCCAAGATGAGATTTATTTGCAGACGACAGCGTAATCTATCGTGAGATACACTCCAAGGACGACCATCGTATCCTCCAACAAGATCTACACACACTAGCTCGATGGTCTGCAAAGTGGTTGATGGCTTCAACATCGGGAAGTGTGCTACTCTCACCATCACTCGTAAACGCAACCCAAGCCTTCACCAATATGAAATCTCAGATGAGCCAGTATCTAGAGTGGATCAGTACAAATACCTTGGTGTCATTGTCTCCAACGATCTCAGCTGGAAACAAGCACTGTCAACATATCATCCAAAAGGCTGGCCGCACACTTGGGCTGATACGCAGAACCTTGTCGCCCTGTTCAAAGGATGTGAAGTCACTGGCCTACAAGTCTCTGGTGCGGCCAAAAGCTCGAGTATGGAGCGGAAGCCTGGAACCCTTATACTAAGACTGTAACAGACAGGTTAGAGCAGATTCAAAAAACTGCAGCCCGTTTTGTGCAGAGGGATTTCCGACGCACTACTTCAAGCTCAGCACTTGTCACAAACCTTGGGTGGGACACCTTGCCAAGTAGACGACTTCTTGCGCAGTGCATCCTCTTCTCAAAATTCAGCATAAACTTGTCGACATCTCCTTTCCGCCAACCATTTTGCCTGCCACATACATTGGACGAAATGATCATACTCTCAAGTACAGCATTCCAAAGCCACCATTGACTCCTTCAAGTTTTCTTTCTTTCCACGAACTATCCGGATTTGGAACCAACTACCCCAACTGGCAGTTTGTGGCCTCCTCGCCAGCTGCCTTCCAGGTTGCTGCCCTGCAAACCATCAAGGGTTACGCCCCCTGTTGGTTCCAGGATGATGTAACCTCATCAAGTTTTTTTTTTACTCGCACATCATGTGTAGTCAGTTTTAAATGTATATAGATGACTACACATGCATATTATCTTGATGCACCACCAACCATCGACGCCCGCCAAACTTTGACATCCCAGTTTAGCTTCCCCAGCGAGCTGCTTTTGGGATTATTTCTACAAGGTACAAGGTTCTACAAATACTACGTTTAATTTTAGAACTTGAAGCCAGTACGATTTTTTTGAACATGTTCAAAAAAATCGGAATGCCTTTCCGTTCTCTCCGTTCGGGCCCTTTCGCAAGTTCGTAAACAGATTGTAAACGGTCTGTACTAGATTCTAAAAGGTCTGCACTACGTTCAGTCCGTGTGTAAACAGATTGAGCCCGTTCACCAAGAACTACCTAGAACGCAGTGAGAACTAGCTCAGTGTGACGGGATTTATGACATGCCGTTCTGTTTAAAAATTGAAAGTATGTTCGTAGTACGTCCTTCTCGTTGTACTACGTTTAATTTTAGAACTTGAATAATTAATATACAATGCTCGTTTGTATGACGTCCTAGCACATCTTTAGAACGATTTAAGTACGGCAATTTCGTTGTAGTACGTCCATCTCGTTTCAGGTACGTTGTCACCCCCTTAAATTTTAGGAACGAGATGGGCGCCCGATTTTTTTGAACACTTTTTTGGAAATCCGACCGAGCTAAGTCCATGAAGTTCGTAAACAGATCGTAAGAAGTATTTACTACGTCCACA
>CALNVZ010003429.1:12925727-12944414 GCA_940671915.1 Paracentrotus lividus
GGGGGTATTTGTCCGGGGGTAATTGTCCTGATACATAACAACATATGTAAATGAATTAATAAATAAATGATAATGATAAGTTAATGATGCTGTCATTTTAAAGTTTTTCCTAAAAGGCTCAAAGCACTTTAGAATATATTATTGCCACGTTTAATGGATTGAATTCCGCTGCCATACATTTTTATAGGATTCTAAATGTTTTTACCGGGGGCTGGCTGAACATGCTGAACAAATGTCATATGAAAATCGGAAAGAAAAGCACCCGACATTGATAAATAATGAATAAGCAAAATAAAACTTACACTCAAGAATAGGAATGCCTTGTAAACATCCATAGTAACTGATGGCAGAGTGCAGAGTCGGACAAAAAGAAGGCAAATGGAGACTGGTATCTTCCATACGTCACTACAAAACAACACCACAAAGAAGGGATGACTGAAAATAAACAACGCGAATAAAATAACACTTCCCACTTCAACCAGACTTATGCGAGAAGCATCGAGCGTATACACGAAGCGTAATAGGGTACATGCAGGTTATATGGCCCCCTAAGCTCATTTGCCTAATTTGCATAAAATTACGAAATGACACACAGTCTAATCTTTGTTTATATGAATCAATGACTACTGCTCTAACTTTTATTGTGAAGAAAAACAACTATCACCAACCCCCCTGTCTGCAATATTCAAATGTTGACGTCACTACCAAAGTGCCGATATTACCTGCATGTGCAGGTAATATGGGCACATGTATTTAATGTACGTTTTAAAAACTACAATGACTCTACCATGTCTGGAATTAGCTTAAAATGTTGAAAATCATTAACTTTAAGATATAATTTGAAATTATAAAACCCTTCAGTAAATCCTTTGACTATATATTTCATTGTTATGTATTTTGTATATTATTTCTTTTTTACATATTATATAAATATTATTTTCTTTATACAAGTCAATATAGGCCTACAATAAGTTATTTATATTAATTATATACTGTGAATATACCCCAAAAGATCGTAGCAAAGAGATTGATGCCTCATCCCAATACTAAGTACCAGAATCATTTCCGCCATTTTGGATGTCCCATATTACCTGCACTAATGTTGCTGTGTCAGGCAAGCATTCAATGCAACATTGCACCCCTTTACTAAGACGAATTGACCTGTACACGCTAGTATGATCAAAATGAAACTATAAGCTTACTAAATATACAAAACAATTGAGGTTACCCCCCTCAAACACTCTTTCACCATCACATTCTGTGAAATATCAAATTTTACATCAGGGAAAAAAATGCCGTAACCTTGTTGGTTTTCAGCAATTTTCTCAGAGAAATTTCGGCATTAGATGCTCTCACGACGATATATTTTCGTATACAGTTCATATGAACAACATGGTAGGTGCTCACACCGGTCACCGGTCACCGGTCGACGGTCACGACATGATTTGCTTCAGGTGGCCCATATTACCTGCTGGCCCATATTACCGTGCAAGGTTACAGACGCGTCGTAATATCGCGAGAGGTTCGTTATTCCGAAGGTTAATTATTCTGAAGGTTTTCGTCAATTCCGAGCAACGTAAAACTGCCTTATAACCTCGATGTTGCTGTATCCGAATAATAAAAAAGGGTTCGTTAATCCGAACATTTGTAGCGTTATTCCGAAGGTTTGTTTTATTCGAAGTCGGGTTCGTCATTCCGAAACGAAAAGGGTTCGTTATTCCGAAAGGGTTCGTCATTCCGAAAACGAAATAGGGTTTCTTCATTCCGAAGGTTCGTCATTCCGAAAACGAAATAGGATTTCTATTCCGAAGTGTTCATCATTCCGAAAACGAAATAAGGTTCGTTATTCCGAAGGTTCGTTATTTCCGAAATATAAAATAATTTTTGTTAGAGTCGCGAACTGAAGTAATCTGTGGGCGAAGCGGGAAAACTGGGGGAGCATGGGTGGAGGGGGAAGGATATAGGGTTATGGGGACTAGTTCATGCAAGAATCGTTGCGCAAGACCTGTAAATTTGCTAGGGGAGTATTGAGAATTGTCTACTAAAAAGACTCATCTTGATGTAAGTGTCGCTCGCGGGGGGGGGTTGGGAGATGGGACGGGGGCTTGTTAGGAACAGAATATGAGCGATTAAAAAAAAAGGGCGACAATTCTCTTTTTTAATAGAAAGAATGTAGGCTAATAAACGTCATGCTTTGAATCCAAATGATAACGAAATACGGCCCCGTGTTGAACGTGTGTTGTAGCATGGACCTAGAGGTTATAGGTCATTGGTTGCAGTGATTCATCTTCTTTTAATACAGGCGAAATAAAGGACGGTAGACAAATCGAAACGTAGCTCTCGTATTCCTTTTATTACAAGCTTTCGGCCCGCATGGCTTTCATCAGGCCTACAAAATAGGACGAAACCAAATACGGCAAAACATAAGTGGTTAACAGACAAAACTTATTGCTATGTAACAAGACAGAAGAGAAAAGAAAAGAAAAGAAAAGGGGGAAGTGAACCCCCTTCCTCTTTTGTGGCAGAAATTTTATGCAGATTCTTGAATAAAAATATATACAAGAAAAGTGGCTTGAAATGCGATGGTTTCAGTTCCCTAAGTAAAAAATTTAAGCTCGCGCTTCACGCTCGCCTATACCTTTTATTTTGCAAGGTTTAGATGTAAAATGTGCCTAAACCCCCTGTTTTCGGAGGGCCATGCTTGATCCATGCCATTTTTTAATGCAATACATGCTTTGCTCCCACAAAATGCACATGTATCATGTGTATCATCCTCCGCTTAGACTATTGTTGCATAATATCCTATTATTTTTTAATTACAACACCGTTTTTATTACTAAAATAAGTTTATTTCGTTTTCGGAATGACGAACCCTTTTTCGTTTTCGGAATGACAAACCTTCGGAGTAACGAACCTTATTTCGTTTTCGGAATGACGAACCTTCGGAATTACGAACCCTATTTCGTTTTCGGAATGACGAACCTTCGGAATGACGAACCCTATTTCGTTTTCGGAATGATGAACCTTCGGAATAACGAACCTTCTGAATGACGAACCTTCGGAATAACGAACCTTCGGAATGACGAACCTTCGGAATAACGGGTGCTTACCTTACCTGCATGTACCCTATTTGAAGTTTTTTCAGTAAATTGAAACTACTATAAAAGTAAAAATCATTGCATCTTACTGGCTAACAGCAAAGTTACCGCTGAACATACCCATCGAACCTTTTCAGGAAGCGCTTCCTGTTCTGCAGAAAGATCCAGGGGATCTAGTTTGTAATGCTGCAGTCACACAGACACTTACGTTTAGTTACGTTTTTGTTGTTTTAACCTTATTTCATCTTCTATTCTATCATTTCTTATGTATTTCTTTGTTTTATTGGATGAACGAGATTTCACTATTTCCACTGCTGACTACACTGTTAGAAAATATTAAACAAGTTTTTTTTTAATCTTAAACAACTGCGTGTTAACCGGTGAATCGCACAGCGTTGTTTAAAAGTTTAAACAACCTGTTGTTTAAAGTCCCAGACCGGACCGACAAATGAAATAGCCAAAAACGAAAGCTAATATGCTATATAATACAACAATTCCAAATTAAGGCGTTTTTATTGTCCATCTAGAAAGTATTTAATTAAAAAGATGACCGAACCTCAACCAGGCCACCCCTCCCGAATACTTGTAAAATTACCCCTAATTTAAAAGTGCGAGTGATGACGTCAAAAAATGTTAATGGAATGCTACAGCAGTCCTGTGGCCAGGCATGATTGACTTTGCCCTTTCATTTCATAACAATAGAATTCTAGCTCACAGGGCGTCTATTGTCCTGACATAGCAATACAAACGTGTTTTCTAAAGGCGAAACGCAATCATGCCTAGCCGCAGGACTGCTGTAGCATTCCATTAACATTTTTTGACGTCATCACTCGCACTTTTAAATTAGGGGTAATTTTACAAGTATTCGGGAGGGGTGGCCTGGTTGAGGTTCGGTTATCTTTTTAATTAAATACTTTCTAGATGGACAATAAAAACGCCTTATTTTGGAATTGTTGTATTATATAGCATATTAGCTTTCGTTTTTGGCTATTTCATTTGCCGGTCCGGTCTAGGACTTTAATGGTTGTCTAAAATATAAACAGTATGGTTTAACACTTCTCTCCAAAAATAAAAACGCTTCAACTTTTGGTTAACGCGATCGGGTATCGAACTCACGACCCTTCGATTATAAAGCAGACGCTCTATCCACTGAACCAACACATCAATACATACCTTTATTTAATGTGTGAGGCATAAGTCCTTCGCCATGATTGAAATGTTAAGCCGATTTTACCTTCCATGTAACGAGTTATGCCATTATGCTACAGTCACACAGACACTTACGTTGAGTTACGTCCGGTTGCGTCCAAATTTTTTTTTTTTTTCTGCGGATCCCCATGGATGCCTACCCGTCATAGTCAGCAGTGGAAATATTGATGATTTCGTTCATCCAGAAAAACAAAGAAATACATAAGAAATGATAGAATAGAATATTAAATAAGATTAAAACAACACAAACGTATCTATACGTAACTGTCTGTGTGACTGCAGCATTAGCTCATGATTATCACATGACATTTGCTTCGTTCTGTTTAAACAAAACTGTTTAATATCTAAACTGTAATCTCTAATCAGGTCTTGTCTAAGCCTTATAAAACCTCGCTTTTCCGGTTTTTAAACAGCAATGTTTAAGTATCAAACAAGAATGTTTAACTTTTAAACCAACGTTTGTTAAACAGCGAAATTTTTAAACCGCGTTCTAACCATGCTAACAGTGTATGACGGGAAGGCATCGTTGGGGATCCGCAGAAAAGAAAATAATTTTCGGACGCTATATACACTGTTCGTCATAAAGGTGGAATATTTTTTTCTGGCTCAAGCGACATTATGTTGCTCCGTTATAAATTTCTTGAATATGTTTGTCACCGCTTTCACTTTCTGGGATCCTGGGTATATCTTGGTAGTTCCCTCAACCCTTTACGGGGATTTTTCTTCAAAAAAGTTTGTCACCCCCAGAAGATGGCCATTTTCGTCATTTTTCCTTAATTTTGGGGCCCTTATTTTGTTCACGCGACCCACCAAGGCCCCCTCAGTCGTACCCCAAGGAAACACGGCTGAGGTGGAGATTTGTTATTGCTCTTTAGATTAAATCTAGATTTATCGTTACAGGCTAGACTCTTTTGTCTAGGGGAGGGGTCAAAATTTATTTTGATTCGGGTTCAACATTCATTTTATTTATTTTTACGCCATGGAAATTCCTATCTTTCCTAAAGTGTATTGTAAAATCTCAACCAAACATAAATCAAAATAAAATATTATCAATAATGACTATTAACAGCCTTGTCATCAAGGCTAAACAAAATTTAAGGGAAAAATGATGATATTTAAGGGTTAAAGATGGTTTTTAATTTCTTTTGTTTTCAGCATAAAGATGGAATAAAACATTCCAAATTTTCACCAATCTCGTTTTTTACTTCAACCCCTCCCCTAGACAAGAGACCTTAGCCTATCCCCAGAAATATAGATTTAACTTAAAGAACAATATAAAACAATACACCTCAGTTGCGTTTCCAGGGGGTAGTACTGAGGGGGGCTTGATCGGCCGGGAAAACAAAAAATGGGCCCAAAATGAGAAAAAATGACAAAAATAGGCCCCACGGGGGTTGACAAAACTTTTTTGTCAACAATACCAATGACGTCATCGATTACGCAATCGCATGGCGCAATCCCAATGACATCATCGATGACGCAATCGGATGGCGCAATAACAATGACATCATCGATGACGCAATGGGATGACGCAATAACAATGACATTATCGATGTTACAATACCAAATGACGTCATGAGGGATGACACCATGATGGTGTCACCCCGAATATAAATGTCACTCGATGGGTCAAATAAAAAAAAAAGAAATTAAAAAAAAGAACAAAAAAACAGTACAAAAAAAATTAATTAAAAAAAAAACAAAACAAAACAAAACAAAACAAAAATAGAAACAAAAACAAGCAACAAGCCATTGAATTGTATCTTCGTACCCTAAAAGTTGAAATAATGATCATTTTGTATGATAACACGAATTATCATAATGCGATTCAGAGTATATTCCAAGCAATATTCCAAGCAATATTCCAAACAATATCACCTACCCGAAAATGTATAAAAACAAGATCGGATGACAGAACTGCAATTGCGAGGCTGTGAAAACGATACACAGGTATGGCTGAAGTGGACTGTATAAGTGTGAATGAACAATATCGTTTTCACTTTGAGGAAATGAGGAAGATAAACAAATATATGATGTACACACACACACACACGCACACACACACACACACACATATAAATAAATAAATATTTCTCCTGAGGAAGACGGAGGCAATACCGTCGAAAATTTGAGACAAATCTAATAAAAATTGGCGAAAATGCATTACAACATTTTGTTTTTTGTTTTTTGTTTGATTCACATGCCAATACGTGAAACTCTATGATATATATATATATATATACAGGGTGTATCAATAAAAACGGGACAGTTTTGAAAAGTCTGTCAAAATATCGTTTCAAATTATGATGTCTATATTTTGATGTTAATAGATGCTCTGAAGTCTTATCTTTCAAATGCCATTTCAAATAATAAGTTTCGTTCTTGCTTGGGCGCACACAGAATGTTTTTGTTGGGGGCTCAAAAAAAGGCTTGCGCACAAAATGGAAGAAAATGAGAAATACGATCATCAGACTTTTTGGTAATCAGCAGATTTACTCTTAACCGTTTCATTATCTTTGCCATTATTTTCGAATTTTGCTATCAAAATTCATTTACAAAGCTATTTATTTAATTGAATTGTTTTTGTTTTGTTTTGTTTTTTCACATGTTAACATGTTATCTTTTGGCATTGAATATTCTTTCCTTCAAACTAAAAAAAATAAAAAAAAAAAAAATTAAATAAAAAATCTTGTCAACCCCCAAGAAAGAGGATTTGGTGGGTTGATTGATTGGATTTATTTATTAATTGATCGATTGATTGAATGAAGGATTGATAGATTGACCATTTTGAACGATTGATCGTTTGATTAATCAATTTATTTCTTTGAATGATTGATCGATTTTGATAGATTGTTCAAATGATTGATTAAATCGTTGGAAGAATCATAGGAAATCGAATAAAAAAACTAACATAATCATTGATCAGTGAAAAGTAACAATCAATCCGAATGGGGGTACCTGATTCAGAATAATGATTCAGAATAAATAATACCCTTTGAATTTAACCAATTTATTTTTATTTTTATTAAAAAAAAAAATTTTTGAACCTCCGACAAAAACTTTCCGTGTTCGCTCAGGCATGAACGAAACAAATAAACAAAGCAATCAATCAATCAATCAATTAAACAATCAATTAAACAACCAACCAAATCCCCTTTCTTATGGGTTGGCAAAAAAAAAAAAAAAAAAAAAAAAAAAAAAAAAAAAAAAGTTTAAAGGAATATTTTTTGTAAAAAGATAACATATCAAAATGAGAACAAAAACAAAACATTTTAAAGTAAATAAAATGCTTTGTAAATGAATTTCAAATCATAATTCGAAAAAAAGATGGCAAGGATAAAGAAAAAAATTAAAGGAAGACTGCTGATTAGCAAGAAGTCTGATGATCGTAATTCTCAATTTTTCCATTTGTGCGCAAGCCGTTTTTTGAGCCCCCAACAGAAATGTTCTGTCTGTACTCAAGCATGAACGAAACTCATTTTTTAAAATTGAATTTGAAAGATAAGACTTCAGAGCATCTATTAACATAAAAATATAGACATCATGATTTAAAACAAAACTTTGACAGACTTTTCAAAACTGTCCCGTTTTTATTGATACGCACTGTATATATATATGTAATACATAAACAATGAAAAGAAATATAAGAAATAAATTAATAAAACTGTATCGTATCGAAAAAGCTGGTTTTGAATAGCGGATTGATTTAAATTCAATTTCTATGTCTTTCTCTTGACACTCTCTTTCTCTTTCTCCCTCTCCCATTGACACGTCTCTCTCTCTCTCTCTCTCTCTCTCTCTCTCTCTCTCGCTACCCTCTTTCACGATATTTCTCTCTCTCTCTCTCTCTCGAATCGGTTTAATTCCAGCTGTGTGCATGATTTTATCTGATTGTAAAGGGCCTGTCCCATAGAAGGCGACCGTTGTGGCGACAACCTATGCATGTTAGAACCTGCCAGGATCGTGTCAGAATCGTAGTTGACCGAAGATCATCTACGACTCTGTCCACGTTATGCTACGACAACGACTTACTTCCACGCAAACAATAGGCTAACAATAGTTGTTATCCGATAATACAATAGCCTCGACCTTCGCGCATCTCGCGGCTCGACTTCTCTTGTCGCAGCTTAAAATCAACTAAAATATGAACTTGCGCACTGTGGCGATCCTTGCGACTGACACCAGGCGATCGAGTGTTTTCTACCTGATGGCGGCCTGTCGCCTTTATGTTCGTGATAGTCCTCTCAGTCGCGCATTGTAATTTGGGTCGTGAGTGATTTTTGAAAATTTCAAAAATCAGCGGCGACTGTACAGTATCTGAATGGGAGGCCGATCCTGATTTTGGTGAATGTTGGTGGCGACAAAGGCCGTAGCAGCTTAAATTTCCCTGGCAGTTTCGGTTCAGCGATGCGTGCAACGTACGCTGGAGCGCGGCAACCTACAACTGGCCGCCGTATCCGCTCTGCTAAACATGTTCTATCTGGCGACAATCTACGATAGCACCTTGTCGCGACAAGAGAAGACAGGCTACGGTCATTGACGTCAAACCAACTGGACGCCGGCTATTGTTTTACTGCTGAGAAACCAGTAGCGAACAGAATTTTGCTACGTATTTTTTTGCGACTGACGCGATAATTCACGATCTTATAGGCGATTGGAACTGCGCGTGGTGGCGATTGGTACTAAAAATTAGTTCGTAGGTTGTTGCCTCAACGATCGCCTTCTGTGGGACAGGCCCTTTAGACGTCAGACTCAATAATACAAACGAAACACGGTGTGCGTGGTATTTGACTTTTATTTTATTGTCATTTACAGAATCGTATATATGAATTTATGATTTCTTTACTATTAACTTTTTTTAAAAGATCGTCATAGTTCCTTCTGGAGCATGTTGAGACATTTTTTTTTTTTTTTTTTTTTCACAGTGTGGCTACAAAATGATTGGGGTTCAGTTCAGTTCAGTTCAGTTTTATTTACATATTCCAATCAAACAATAATAAAAGCAACAATTATATGCCATTTTAATACTATACATTATTTGATAAATCATAAGACGAATGATATCAGTACCATAAGAAAGAAAGAAATATGAAGGAGCCTAAGTTAAAAGCTAAGCTTGTTACATTATATGCTCCTTTGTGCAGATGATGTATAAAAATACATAAAGAAATAAATAAATACAAAGATATATAAATAGGAGTAACTTAAGAATGTGCATTAACATATCTTTTTTTACATTGAACTACCTATCTGTACGCAGTGGTAATAGTGAGGCGTACCGAGATGATGTCATCATTATTTTGATGTGTAATGACGACATCATCTCGGCACTACATTATAATCATACATTAATAATGATATACGCAATGGAAAAGGTGAGGGGTACCGAGATGATGTCGTAATTTGTTGTAGAATGACGAAAGCATCTCGGCACTCCATTATAAACATACATTAATATTGAGATGACCATACATGTTTATGGGACTATAAAAACAATTGCTCATGTGTCATTTTCCGCCTGCGTTTTGTAACCCTTTAATAAATGGCATTTTAGCTTACATTTAAAATTTTGAAAAGAAGTTGATTCAATTATTGTTTAAGCAGGTCAGACCATAACTTAGGACCAGTATATATAATAGTTTTTTGGCAAAAAGAGTTCGTGTACGTGGTAGATGAAATAAATTACGTTGACGTGTGGGGTATGAATGAACAGAGCTATTCTTTTTAAAAAGTTTGGCTATTTCCGCAGGTATTTATGTCACAAGGCTGGGATCGAGCTACGTACACCTTGTGGCTTGGATCTTTATTTTGTAGTAGTGTTTGGTTCCACTTCTACAGACTTATGTAAACTTGTAAACAGAATACTAAATCACACAAATAATTAGGTTTCAGAAAACCTTTATTTAAGTAAACTATTCTAACAAGGATTAAGGTATAGGTTATAAACAAAGTACAAACATTTGAAGATATTAACAGATTTATACAGTTCAATGATTAACACTAATTCTTAGCTATTGTTCTTCTCTGATGATTCTTGGTATCTTGCTTGAGTATCCTGACGATGACTGTCTGTCTCACGTCATCCCCTGTCCTGGATTAGACTTATAGACCAATGGTTCCGTCCCGTCTCTTAACTCCAGATACAGATCATAAATCCTAAACACCCTGTCAAATCAGATATAAATATAACCCAATTCTAGTAATATGTTCAAACCCCAAACATATTATAGATATATCAATTAACGTTCTATTGACATGTTAAAAATACATTTTATTCAGAATGAATAATATTCTTTTCCCAAAAGTACATTTCCTCACATCCATCGCTTTGTTATAGTAGATGGTGGTATGTAGTATTTCTCAATATTGTATATATGATACTATTAAACACACTATTAAAAATGCGGCGGTCACAACTCGTCGTAGGCTACGGGGCACGTGTCATCGACGTAGCCTGCGTTGCATGTGCAATGCACGCACAGGTCCTAATTCAACTTCTGCGATTCCTGTAATTCTATAGTAAGGGTATTGTAAAAAAACTTTCTGCACGTCGTACATGCATTGTACCTGCGAGGTACCTCCGCTGCACGAATTTTCTACGAAATCCATCGTAGGGAGTTGCACGTCGAAGGTACGGCGCACAGTGGGCCAGGCGTCAGCAAAAGTGCGCCAAAACTGGTTTCTGGTCACCAAACCAATTTTGTTTTTTTAATATTCTCAGCAAAGATAGCAACCTCTAGAACATCTCAATAAAATATTTCATCATGAAATTGATTTTTAGTTGGTTATTTTTCTTTGAAGTGACCAGAAAATGACTTGTTAGTGGTACACCATGTGTAAATGACAAATTTTCGTCATTTGGGATTTGTTACTAAATGGGTTGTTCAATATATTTAAAATTAAATTTGCTTGTTTAAGAATTATCATTTTTAGTGTCCATAGAATTTAAAGACAAATAATTAATCCATTCGGAAGTAATTTTGGGAGAAACCACTAAATAATGGGGGAAAATTGCATTTTTTTATTCATACGCATTAATCTTCAAAATTGCTGCCGATTGCTGCGCTAAAAATACAATGAGAGTCTTTGTTATAGTTTATGCTTTACATCAATACCAACATTACTGCAACCTCCTGCAACCTTCGGAGATATAACCAATTTTCCATCCGCATGTTCGCCTATTTTACTGTCAAAATCTGCTAAAGCGATAATGCGCACGTATTGCGCACACAAAAGTCTCACCGTAAGTGGCGTAAATATTTCAATTGAAAGCCGAAAAACCAAAACAACCAAAACACATAAATACAATGATTTTCATGAAATACAGACATGTGTGCTTATGGGGTGATATATAATCTTTAGACTGTTACCCCCCCCCCCCAACCTATCAATTTCATGACCATCTGAATTGATCTTATCTTGAAATAGTATTATGGTATTAAATTGGGGGCTCACCTATGTCATAATAGGTTATTATCGTTTGTTTCCAAACAATTATTATGTAATAAAGTCATAACCGATCATTCTTAATATATGACTTGTATTCACATATATGTTTTGCTACTTCGGTCAGGAGAACATGTAAGACTGCATACTTATAACACATTTTGACTGTTTCTATATCATTATACTCTCTTTCATTTTTTAATTTATAGTTTGATATCATTGGTTTTTTTTGTTTTTGTGTTTTTTTTTTGTCTTTCGAATTTCGGTACTTTCTGGACCCCATGGAAGATCAGCATTGTTATGTTTAACAAGCTGAATGGACCATGAAGCCATTTGTGCTTATTTTATGTTTTTTCAATTATATGTTTTATATGATAACTGTATTTTTTATTGCTGCGATTTGGAAAATAAAATACAATACAATACAATAAGTTCAATTAGAGAAGGAATCGTAGATATATCAATTGCAATAACTTTTCCGTCATAATAAGAACAATTAGCCAAAATCAAAATGATTTTCTTCTTATTTGATGAATAGGCCTACTGGTCTCATCAGGAAAACCGTATTTTATGAATAAAAAAAGAGATCTCCTTTCATAAATCCGTAAAACCCCATTAAAGTTCCAAATAATATATAAATCTCTCTTTTTAAAAAGGCATTTTTTTTTCTCGTCCAGTAAAAAAAAAAATATGTTAGGGGAGACCGGGTATGGAAGTTACACGGGTCAGTTGTTACAGTTCTCAGTGTGCTAAGTTGGAACAAGAGAGTTCGTGCTTACTGGCATCTATATACAGCTTACACATAGCTGTGATGAATTCCGGTCGTGAGGTTTCTCCGTTGTTTATTAAAAAAGTAATCAACAAAAACCATTTTTACAGTTCCAAGTGAATTTTTGACAAAAATTAAAATTTGTAATAGTTCTTACAACTGAAGGCACATGATGATAGTCTGGTATTGTGAATATAGTACATGTATGTCACTAATATACCCCTGAGCCATGCCCTGTAATTCTGCCTAATGGCTTTGATCAGTTGATTTTATTTGTAAAATCACCCATGGGTATGGTTGTACAACAACCTACCTCATGTCGATGTAACAACCTACCCCAATTACATTACACATGTAAAATAATTTTGTTTCAATTTTCAGGGGTTAATATTGGATATTTCTATTATTACTTTAGTCTATGCTATAGAGCTCTACTTGATCTACTGTTAAGATACCAAGAAACTGGAAAGTTGAAACAAAAAGTATGGTATAAGAGATTTACACATTTTAACAAATTACCCCGTATGTTATCATAGTAACAACTTACCCCGTATGGTGTAACAACCTACCCCGATACGGGTAGGTTGTTACAAAAAAATGTCTTCATTAATTAAGCTGTAGTTAATTAGTGTTTACATGTTTTCAAGTTTTATGTGCCTCAGGTTTAGCCCAAACATAATAGACCAACTACAGACCCAAAATGGAGTGTGTGAGTACCTTCATTAGAATTATCTGGCCCAAAATGTGAATTTTGTAACGTCCATACCCGGTCTCCCCTAATGAAGTCAGATAATTTAAAAGATACTCTAATCATGTTAACAATGTTTCCGTGGTCTCTAAACCCCATACACACCTCACTTATGAAAATAATATCAGTTATGTAACTTTCACAAAGAAATCCGCTCTAACCAATCAGAAATGGGTATTTTAATGACGTCATCGACATTTGAAAATACTCTTATGGTGTTTCTCATGTCTTGAAACCCCCTATAAGTCCCACTAATCAAAGTAAAATGAATATGCCTATGTGTTACTATTGATATTTGTCTTGTCCAATCAGAAAAGAGCATTTTAATGACGTCATAAGTTTTTGAAATTGTTCTCATCGAATTCCGCGGGTCTGAAAACCATCAAAGGACTTCTCTTAAAAATTTAGTTATCCGTCTTCGGTGAGGAATTATTTTTGTCGCACATTCAGTTCATTCTGGCCCACTGTGCGGCGAGTTGTGACCGCCGCATGACATTACACTGAAAACCTAAACGGGTAGACCGACTAGCTTTAAAGCTAGTCGTAGTGATGCCCAGACTGACTAGCTTAAAAATTAGTCGGTCACGACGGACTAGCTTTCCTTCCACACAACTCGGTTTTTACGGACTAGCTTTAAAACTCGTCCGTCTCTACGGACTAGCTTTAAAGCTAGTCGGTCACGACAGACTTATTTTAAAGCTCGTCCGTCGTGAACGACTAGTTTGACGGACTAGCATAAAAGCTAGTCGTAGTGATGCCCAGACTGACGAGCTTTTGAGCAGGACTAGCTTTACAGCTAGTCGGTCATGGTGTAAAAGCTAGTCCGTCGCGCTTTTCTGCCGCGATGTTATTGCTGCTGTCTTGACAGACTAGCATGACGGACGAGGTTAATATGGCTTCACCAGCTTGTCAGAGACGTCAAATCTTAAATATTAGAAGACATTATAAAGATACGATTAAAACATGGATTTTGTCACAAGAATTTGAGCAAAAAAAACAAAAAAAAAACAAAAAAACAAACATTTTATTATGATGATTATAAATCAGAAGACAGGAATTAATACAGGAGGCACCTATATTTATTATTATAATTAAATTTCAATTTTCATAATTTAATGTGATTGTTACTATTGTTCTAAATACACACAATTTATAAATTGATTTGGCAAGACATAATTTTTCGCGTTGGTGATTATAGCATTAATCTATGTGAAAAAAATAACGCTATCTGTGAACTGAAACATAAGGAATTAAAAAAGAATACTCACACAGTCATGTCACAGGAAGGAGATCGCCATTATAATCAAAATCTTAAGCTTGACGGGGTATAGGCCTATTAAGTGTGCGTCTGTGCAGTTTGCTCATTAAATGGAATTCACATACAGATAATGCAACTAATAGTGATGTCCTTTTCGCAATGCGCATGTTATTCAATAAATTATTGTACCACCTTCTATTCACTGCTGTTGCTAAGCCGGGAATTCACCAGCAATCTATAAAAATAGACGGTTTATGGGTTCTATAGTAAGGAAGTATTCAATAAGCCTGTAATTGAATAATGGAACAATATATCTAACCTACTCGTGAATGGCAATGGTATACTTGTCACGATTGATTTTATTTCGGCTATCGTATTGCTCTTAGATTGTCAAGCCAAAACAACCTTTGTTTGAGAATGTTGATTCTATCCAACTTCTATTCACTGTTGTTGCTAAGCCGGGCATTCACCAGCAATCTGTAAAATACCGGGTTCTTGAGTTCTATAGTAACAAGGCATTCAATTAGCCTGTAACTGAAGATTGGAGAACAATATTTGGAATCTACCGGTACTAGTGAATTGCATACTTGTCATGATAGATGTTTGTCTCGTAAGCTTTCAGATTGTCAAGCCAAAACAACCTTTGTTTCAGAGTGTATCAACTTGATTATGCTCGGAGGCAGAATAAATTGAGAAGGTACATTGAAACGGCATTGCAACGATTTGTATCAAAAGCTAGTCAGTCATTTTAATGGGTAAACTGGGTCCACCCAGCTACTTTTATCGTCCTAGTCGGTCCCGTCGACGGACTAGCATCAAGCTTGACGGACGAGCTTTAAAGCTCGTCCGTAAAGTTGAGAGATGTAGATTCAGTTGTATGCTAGTCTGTCTCGACGGACTAACATGACAGACTAGCATTAAAACTAGTCCGTCTTGATCGACTAGCTTTAAAGCTAGTCGGTCCATTGACGGACGAGGTTAGGTTTTCAGTGTAGAACTAAACGTAAATATGTAACTTATAGTAACGTAACATCACAGCAATATTCAGCACATAAGACCAATAATGAAATTGTATTCTAAACATTAATTATTACACTCCATAACTTTTACGATAAGTAATATTTAAATAATGTGTACTCACAACTTCCTGTTGGTGTTTACTGATTTATAATGATTCCAATTTTGCCAATGTGGAATCCCTAGACCCGGACTATCAGGTTGTCTTTAACAACACACTTGTTGTATTCACCGAGAGCTGAATTTAGTATTCTGATGAACAACTCGTAAAACTTTTGTCTTTTGTGTAGTATATCTAATAAGTAGTTTTCTGTTGAATTACAGCAGCTTCTGATTTAGATTCAAATCTCAACAAAATCTATAGTAATATTCTCCCCCAGACCTAATGGTTAAGAGTTTTGGATGCCCAGAATTCTTAGAAAGTATTGTGACGTTTACGCCCTCTAAATATTATTGGCTGATGCCTGGTCACTCATTTTGTCCCTTCCATCTGATTGGTTAGAACTTTCACTTCCTGTACCAGCCAGAAGGGTGGGTAACCCAACTTTGTTTCTTCTTAGAAATGTCTGCTCAGCCTGGCTGGGCAATGTTTACGTTTTTCCCCCATTCATATCGGCCCTTTTACCTTTTATGGTCATAAGGCTTCCCTTTCAGGGATAGTCCTAAGAAATATGATTACAAGTTGTGTGACGTCTAAGTTCTTACTAGGAAAACTTTTACCGGAAGTATTCTGTTTCCTTCCCGTGAATTTTCATTCATAACTGTGGAATGTTTTACCCCTAAAGACTTGTATTTAACAATCATATAGTTAATACATAAAGAAATAACAAAACATGTAATTGAAATTATCACATTAATTTCCTTCCTAAACGTATCATAACATAGTAAACAAATTATTACAAAATAACTGATACAGTTATAATTATGCAATTATAATCATCATAACATGATACATACAATAAACACAGTCATCTCTTGACAATTTCTTTAACAGACAGTTGGTGCATGAATATTTCTAAGTTGAAAATATAAATATCGTCGATACGAAGCAATTTATTTTTAAGAAACAACGGTCTTGTATGAGAAAGGAATCCAGCATGGTTAATGTTTCTAAGTGCTCGTTTTTTAATCATAAGAATTTTCTCCTGTTGAGTTTTAGTCCCCCTAAAGTTTTTTACCCCAGGCAAGGATGCCGTAATTGAGATATGGCAAAATTAAAGTCGTGTATAATGAAATAAGGATTTGAGTTGGAAAATCATGCTTTAATTTATATAAAATGCCAGTATTTCTATAGAGTAGTTTACACAAATAGTCAAAATGTATCTTCCATGACAGGTCGGAGTCAATATAAATAGCAAGGAATTTGTTGGATTCAACCATCAGAACATTTCCAGGTAGCGATTTTAATTTATTACTAAACAATATTTAGGGGGCTTCCTTTTATTGTTGGGTATAATATCGTTGATCATCTGCGTGTGCGACATTAGTGCAGTTGTATTTACATGTATGTGATGGTGAGTTTGTGTGAATTTCAATATAAATAATACATGTAGATACATGCAAGAACACAGATACCCATCTTGATCAGTTAGAAGATATCTTATACAGAGTGAGTCAATAAAAATGTCCCATTATTTTGAAGTTGTCTTGTGAAAAGCATGAATTTTTAATCATGGGTTTCATAACATTTCTTGGTAGAGTCATCTTCCTAGCATATGCTGGTACCTTTTTTATTTGGATCTTTGCACGCATGACTGAATAGCAGACAATCTTCAAAGGACGGTAGAATCTTATTTTATTACTTATGCGCATCCACAAAGACACATATTAACATGTATCCTCAATGACAAATACACAGGCCACATGCACAGCCATACCCTCACCTCACGCACCCGCACACAGGCCCCACACCCACACACACACACACACCCTATCTCATCCACTCACACATAAACATTCTCACTTATAAGAAACACACACAGACAATCACTCACACTATTTGAAGTTCAAATTTTTCGTTTATATACATCCTCATTTATCGTCATGTCCCTTAAAGATGTACCTTCCCCATAGTGTAGAGGGAGTTCAAAATACGTACGCGGTAACGAACTATGCAAGCTGCCCATTCATACCAACGATGTGCGACTCTTACGCAGTGGTCCAAAAACCGAAAGCTAGAACACCCGAACGATTGCCGAAGTCATGAGCCAATTTCTTATCGGCAATGATTCGCGTGCAAGCGAGAAGGTGATACTACATCCGAACACTACAATGTATTCGGCCCAGGTATTCACTCATGCACGTATGCTTTATACACACAAACAGTAGCACACACAATGGTGTGTATCGCGAATCGCTCTCACAGCGCGATCGCGATTGGCTGGCATGTAACCGTATGCAAATTAAGTCATGCTCTAAGCTTCGTGAACAATATGGCTGCGACCACACGCACAGTTTAGCGATGCTCGTGAATGACCACCTTTAACATGATATATTGTGATAACAATAAAGTTATTATGAGATCAAGAGAAAATGAAACAAAAAGAAAAGAAAATCTTCGTATTTAACACCGAGAACGGATTATCGTCCGTTTGGACCGAATAAGTTTTTTTAATTTTGTATCTTGTATCTTGCGTCTTAAAAAATATATATAATTGAGTTATAATTTATCAATTCATGTAAGGTTGGGTTCTTAACTTACATGGCATTATCTCTTCAACGTAAATGTACTACCCTTTCTCTATTAATCTATCACATATTAATAATCAATATATACAATGCATACTCTGATCTTGTAATCAGGTTTAATTACAAATCAAACAGAAGAATAGGAGAAAGGACTAGAGAAAAAAGACATATTTATTAATTAAGACACTAATATATTAATCCATTTCTTTTTGCCACCAGTCGTTTCAATAAACCGATCTTCCTCTTGTGTCAAAAGGTCATAGCCATCTTTTAGATGGTCGGGTTCTGCTCTACAGCTAGAGCGAGTCAAAAATTTCCATCCTTTGAAGTTGTCTTGTTTAAAGCGTGAACATTTAAAAATGTGTTTCAAGAAATGTCGTGGTAGAGTCATCATCCCAGCATTAATCTTTGTTGGTACCCTTTTCATTTTGATCTTTGCTCGCATGACTCAGTA
>CALNVZ010003429.1:12957867-12970212 GCA_940671915.1 Paracentrotus lividus
AAATCGGCTTGGGAACCGGTCTTATCAGATTCAGCACACTTGAATTATGTGAAATAGACTGGTTCCCAACTTTTACCTAAAAATGCTTCTGAAAGCTTATAGAGGCCTCTTTTTTTAGAAATGGCTCTAGACTAACTTGGTAATAGAGCATTCTAATAATGGAGCAGTCTTCCGGCTTCCACAAGGAAATCACCCATAGTAAATGTGCTTAAAATCCAGCTTAAGACTTATTTTCTCAGTAACGCCTTTTGAAATGTCTGATGCTTTTGTTCTGCGCAGTAGGAAATATCATCATAGCTTTAGCTGTAATATGAATAATGATATTTTATCATTATCATTTGCAAATAAACATTCATTCCTACATGGTTATATATATATATACCAATTTTGTTTTTCTTATAAAAACGTTGGAAAAACAATTTTAAATTAAACAGCATTTTTTTATTTAAAGTACAGGATTATGAAAAATTGTATAATTTCTTACTTTACAGTGCTATTATCATGTAGCTTTCATTACCGATACCTTTTGAAGTATATCTGATTAAGGACGAACGGCGAGAAATAGACACGATTACTTTTTCTATGATTACAGGAATACAACTGGATTGGCAGGGAATAGCGATAATTGCAGTGATAGCAGTCATCTCATTAATCGTCATTTTGATTTTTTTGTAAATCATACCTACTTTCATAAACTATTATTTAAAAAAAAATGCAAATGAATCGAAACTCTTACGTAGTTTAAATAAAATGTAATTGAACATGATTTAAAGAAGAAAACCAAACAAAACCAAACACCAAAAAAAAAAAAAAAAATAAGAAATAAATTAATTAATAGATTAATAGATTAATGAATAATTAAACAAATAAGATAAAATAATTCATAAAATGGATACATGAATCCTAATCAAAAGGATTGGTAAAGAGCTGGTCACGTAACATGCATCATTTCTACTGTTCCGTCAACTGTTCATTTTTTCCCCCTTACAATGGTTCATTATAGTCAAGTCTAATTCCACGCATGTGCTTCAATGCGACATAGCAAATGAGGCAGCGCGCATATCTCTTGCCCTGGAAGTGCAGGGACGTTGGTCGAGACCCCGACCCCAGTCAGAATAGGCATATTTCAGTCTTTATATAAAACGTTATTAAGTAATGAACCATTTTTTATGACGTGTAATAAGGAAAGTTTTAAAATACCGGGAAAAAATCAATTATGGCCCCTTGTGTAATGAATGCACCTTTCCCCTTTGTTCTATAACACTCTTAATTGCATCTAAAAGTGCTGTAGAATCATTTTTCATGTCTTGAAATAAATCAAGGTACATATCTGAAACACAAAAGACTCGAAACCATTACGAAATGCATTAAGACAAAAACAATTAAAGACAATAGATGATAAAATTAAAAATTACAAAAGAATTCATGAGAAACTCCAATTTTTGTTGGGTACTATAATTATACACAGCAACTTTTAACGAGAGATTTAGCTTTAAAAAAATTTGTCAAAAAAATATTGATGTATGTGTAAAAAAAAAAAAAAATAGAATAGTTAATAATAAAATGTTGCCTAAAAATACAAACAGTACAAGCTTGTTGTTGTTAAAAACCCCCCAAAGAACAATTCACTAACTTGTTCTAAACACAATACAAAAAAATAAGTTCCCCCTGTTTCAGATATCAATAATTTTTTAAACAGGTGAAATTGAAAAAAAAAATCTAATAACATGTCCGTGTAGGTGATTTTATTGGCTACCGTGTAACATTTTTTTAGGAAGAATCATCATGTCATGCTTCAGTGAGTAATGTTTAAATGCAAAAATGTCAGTTTTTGAAGTTCACAAACGAATTATCACAACTTTGAATAAATGATTTCGGAACAATATTCAAAATTTTCTACTACTTGTCAAAAAAGATGCCATATGTGTGCCTTTACCTATAATTTAGCACTTGGCTAAAATTGCAAAAACTGCCGTTTTTGTGAATTTTGAGTGGTATATTCGATCAAAGAATGATGGAATTCCTGTATTGGAAGTGTATTTCGACTTTTGCTGACAATTCACGGTAGAATGAACACATAAAGCAACCAAAAATAGGCCATTTTAAAATTATGATCAGGTATTGTAGTAATTTATGCATTTAAAATCATTTCAATTACATTTTGGGGTTATGTTTATAACCTATAGACATGTTTAAATGATCCTATGACACAAAATTCATGCTTCCGTAAGTAGTTAGAGACTAGTGTCATGACAAAACTCGCTGTCAAATTGACAAAAATTAACAATGAAAATATGCCAAATTTCACTTTTTGTTAAACATGCCCAACCTCTGTACAAAAAATCAATGGAGGGGGAAATCAATACCTGACAAATTTGAATTTCGACCTATTTTCATTGATGATTATTGTTCATTCTACCATGGGATATTCAATGAAACTTGACACACAGCTCCACTTATTCACTAACTAACATGATCTTGATTCAAATTGCAGATCCGATAAGTCACTGAACCGTGACGGAGTCCTAAACTTTCTTCTCGTTTGCATGATTTTCTTGTATCTTGTGCCCACTGGGGCGTGATAAAACAGGATGTTTGTGAAAATAAATTCAGAGGTACTCCCCCAAAACGATCGTGCCTTTTAATCAGAGTAAAACTTTGAATTTTATTCCATACATGAAAAAAAGAGCTTTTCTAGTCCTACGTGCTCAATGAACCATGAATTTTTAAATAAGTGTCATAGGATCATTGACACACGTCCAAAGGTTAAAAACATAACCCCAAAACTGTAATTGAGATGATTTTTAGTGCATAAAATTACTGCAATACCTGATCATAATAAAAAAAAAATGGCCTATTTGTTGTTGTTTCATGTGTTCATTCAACCGTGAATTGTTAGCAAAAGTAAAAATACAGTTCCAAAAGAGGAATTCCATCATATTTGATCGAATATACCACTTAAAATTCACAAACACTGCAGTTTTTGCGATTTTAACCAAGTGCTAACTCAACAGTGAAATTTGATCATGAATTCATATCATATGTTAGGGCACACATGTGGCATCTTTTTTTGACAAGTGTGATGTACAAAATTTTGAATATTGTTCCGAAATCATTTATTCAAAGTTGTGATAATCAGCTTGTGAACTTCAAAAAATGACATTTGTGATGCATCACATCGAAATCATACACAAGTTGCCAAAAAAAATCAGCACAGTGTCGAGGAAATTAGCAAAATAATTAAAATTGACTTATTTGGGGGGGAGTATTTTCTTATTTTCTAAATTTTCGATGTTTCTTGTATGCTGTGTAAAAAAAAAAATGAGTAGAAATGATTACGGGAAAGCCTTTGATAATGGATTGATTTGTTGCAATCATTGATTCTTTTCTAGCGACTTGTGTCTGATTTTGATATGATGAGTCACAATTTTGCATTCAACCATTACTTCTTTCTTTTTTCTTTTCTTTCTTTTTGTTCCCGAGTTATTATATTTCCATAAAGTTTTTTGGGGGGCACTAACGTAAGGTCCAGTTTTAATTCAAGCGCTATCTATAAAGCCACGTTTATATAATTGTCTTACAGATGTTTTCGTCGCTACATAAAGCATCGTAATTTGAGAAGATCCACAGCCCGAGAAGACTATTACACGGATATCCCAGGCCCCAGGTCATCTGTACCCATACAAGGTGTTGATGAAAGTTCGCAAAACTTGCTTGTTCGTGGCACGAATGATTCCTTTATCAGATCAGTCGAAGTTCATGAACCAGTGCAAAGCAACGGCGAGATGTCAGATTTGCGGCGATCAGACGATGGCCCTGAGTCGATGGATAATGCTACAATATCTTCAAACCTCATAGGACACACCTACTCCTCGGTCATCAAGGGGCCAACAACTTCTTTTGACTCAGAAACCACGAATTCCTCTATGGCGCCGGACAGTGACGATGACAGTGACCAAATTATCCATTCCTATGCGACCTTTACGAAAACGTGTGACCCGGCAAATTCCATAACATCTAAAGAACATGAACCCGACAACGTCGAGGCCAGCGGGTTGGAGAACGATGTCAAGATGGATAAAGATGGCTACGCTCAGCTTATGACTGAAGACAAGACTTGTTTTCCGGATGAGAATGTTGATGATGCACAACGGATTGCTACGACCCGTTGTGGCAGTCAAGGGCTTAGCATCACCCATGGATCAGCGGGTTGGGCATGCACTGACATGACTGATGTTGGTGTGAGAAAAGAAGGTGGTAGCAACACAATTCCTCAACCTGACGAGAACTATGAGAACCGTGGAATGTGGAGGCGACGTGAGAGGCACTCTCATCGCAAATAAGATTTAACAAAAAAAAAACTTTAGCTAAACCATTAGACGCATGAACAAAACTTAAGACGATTAATCAACATACAGCAGGCCCGTTGGAAGGAATTAAAGTGGTATGGTATCATTCAGAAATGTTGACCCCAAGAGGGATTCAAATGGCCAGGAAAAGGCTCTTCTTAGGGTTGCATTGGGTTAGTCTACCGAATACAAATTTTACACAGGCGATTCAATTAGGCGAACGGGAAAAAAAAGATCATCTAGGGAACATTATAGTGACCTGAACATTTAAACACTTTACCCTACTCTAAACCTAACTTAACATAAAACAAAAGAAACAATTTCCCATGTTAAACTCAATTAAACCAAAGTTGAACTTCATTCGTATTTGTATTCCGGTCTTTAATCATTGTGGTAAATCGAAAGTATAAAGCTTGTTATGAAATGTCATGTTAAGAAAATGGGTTGTTGAGCTGGTGAAAAATGAGCTATTTGTTATTGCTGAACTTTCCACTATTAGCTGAACTTCAGATACATTCTATTTCCTGCATTTCTATTTCTTTATTTTATTTTTTTTATTTTTTTTGGTTCTATACCAGGCGCGGATCCAAGAAAATCGAATTGAATGCATTTCGGGGGCCCAATTGGCTGGGGACAAAGAGCCGCTATTGTCCCCAGACAATTGGGCCCCCGAAATGCATTCAATTCGATTTTCTTCGATCCGCGCCTGTATACTGCATAATGTTCTTGTGTTCAAACCTTGATATTAGACTGTATCAAGTACTTTACCTTGTTTGAATGCAGTAGCGGACGCAGACCGGAGTCACACAATGAACTTACCGGGCCCATGCGTAAACATAATAGAGCCGCTTTTGTCCCCAGACAATTGGGCCCCCGAAATGCATTCAATTTGATTTTCTTGGATCCGCGCCTGGAATGTACTGTATGCAGTGAAATGCAACACTTCATGTATACAATCATGTACATTTTCAAATCTTCTATACGTATACATAATTATTATATTATTTGAAGTGAAGGTGATGATTGGGAATTTCTCCATTGAAACCAATATTTTCGAATTTACATGTATATACGCGTTCTAATTATGAATTTGTATTCGACTTTTCCATTTTTCTCTATCTTGGTCACTCTCTCTCCCTCTGTCATTCACTCTTCTTCCCCTATCACTTTTACTCTTACCCTGTGTCTTCCTCACCCTCTCACTTTCTTCATCCCATGTAATTTAGATGTCTTTGCCTCACAAATTTGCCTTTTAGTACAGTAGTAACACTTATGATGTCTTGACAGGCTATTTATTATTTAAACATCATTACAACAAATCAGAGTATCTGCTATCGTGATAATGTTAACTAATATGTTATATTCTTTATAATTTATGTTGTACTATGTAAAAATAAAATGTTGTAACTATGTTTGCTTTAGTTGACAATAAAAACTATAATTATTATGTACAGCCCGATTATGTTGAAATAAACCTGTTTTAAATCAAGAAGAGATTTAGTTGCTTCTTTTTTTCCCCTTTTTTTTTTGTTTTTTTTTTGTTTTTTTGTTTTTGTCTTTTTGGTTTTACAGAAAATGTAACCTTACTCATGTTACTAAAAGTGATAAGTCATGATTTTAGTCAGATGACTAACGTTTAGTCATTTGACTAATATTTGGCTTTGTCTAATTAATTCTAGTCATCTGACTAAATTAAAATAAAAAACGTCTGAATTGACTAAACGTTAGTCATCTAACTGATTAAATCTAGTCATTTGAGACATAGGGCAGGACTAATTGTTATTAGTCAAAATGACTAACTTATGTTTTTAGCGTAGCTCAGCATGTCCAGCTTCAATATTGTAAAAAGGAAATATTGTTATGTACGTGTATACATTGCTCATGATGAAACATCATTGCAAACTAGGTGAACAATCAAAAATACAACTCGCCGGTATAAAAGAAGCAGGAATCGTCTTCTCAGATCAAAAGGAGTCAGTTTCCCGCGGCTTCCTGTGAAACATTCGGCTTTCAGCTTTTAACATGTTTAAAAGTGTTTAAGCCGTTTAAAATTTCGGTATTCTATTCGAAAGCCGACAAATCGGCGATTGGAACAAAAGACGCGGGAAACTGACAACTTTTGATTGGAGAAGGCGCCTAACACGTTCTATGAATCTGGAGCGTGTAAAAGCCGATGGGTCTATTAGCTGTCTGTCCTCGTAGGATGCAAGGTGTTTGAGTAATACTTCTGTTTGCGAAGCTGTATCTGTGGTTGACACTTTTGCTGTGAAATGTTGAATATAGAGATGTTGTAGATACGATGGAGGCGTCTGGCATTCTGCATGAAAAATGAATGAAAAAAGTGAACAAATAAATGTTAATTTAAAAACAAATAAAAAAATCGGGGGGGGGGGGGGAACCACCTCATCTTTTACAAATTAGAATTTGATTCTTTACAAGAATATATGCAATGATACTAATTATCGATCATCATATCATAACTAAAATCATTCAGCAGACCATCCGAGTATGGAGTATGTTATGTAATTACCATTACAAATTACTAGTATTCCATGATAAGCAGCTACAACCAACGTGGAATTGAACATGTGGGGCTGCAACAATGATTTAATGTCATAATTTCTTCACACATCCATGCTCGGATTTCGCGCTAAAAATATAATTATGACATAAACTTACCTTCATCTTTATTTTAAAAGCATATTCAACATTATACTGAGGTGGATCTAATTCTTGGGCGTTGCATTCGATGTAGTTTTGTTTTTGTTTAGTGCACGGCGGTAAACTGGCCGAACGGTCCCGGGGTGGCGAGCGGACAACCTTCGTCGCAATCCGTCTCTCGCTCTCCAAGTCGCTTGCAGCAGCGGGTATAGGATGTGGATGATCGTTTGTTGGACCCTTTTTTACCTACAAAATGATTTGAACAGATGTAAGTATTCTTTGAAATCCTGTCAATATTCCAAAGTCCTTTCTTCTACAATTCTTAATCCATATTTTACACTTCTCCAGGTTCGTTTTTGGTTTGGGAAACGGGATGAAAAACACATCATTCATGTGTGGTGTGTCACACGTGCCGTTAACAGCAATGCTTACCTCCCATTTTTGCGATATTTCGTTGGATTTCGGAAAATAAAATCGAAGATTGGTCTAGTACAACTGAGAAGAACTATATTTATTTTAATTATATACTTTAAGGTTTGAAGACAAAAAAAAAAAAGTTTTAAACAAAGTTTATTAGGACGATGAATGGCCTGTTTTTTTCCTCGCATTCCCCACAATTAGAATCTTGGAATATAAACTTTTACTCTAACAATTACCTGTTTATATTGGTCAAATCAGGGCCGCGGGGGCTATAGTTGGCTGCAGCCCCTCCACTTTATGCAGCAAACGTGTACATAAACGCGAAAATGACCATAGCTTTGTGACTTTCAGCCTGTTCAGCCTCTCCACTTTCAAAAACGCTCCGTTGCCCCTGCAAATGACTTACCTAAACTGGTCATCTGTGACTTAACATTAGTCTTGACTGAGGTAATTAAATCGCTGAGACTGGACTAATCTAAATTAGTCGTTTTGACTAATCCATAAGCACCAATGACTAACATATGTTTAAAGTGTATTAATCAATTTGTTTTCTCCGCCAGTCATTTCAATAAACCGATTTTTTTTGTATGTGTCAAAAGGTCATAGTCATCTCTTAGATGGTCGGGTTCTGCTATATAGAACGAGTCAAACAATGTTCCATCATATTGAAGTTGTCTTGTTTGAAGCATGAACATAATTATGTTGTGGTAGAGTCTTCCCCCAGCATTAATCTTTGTTGGTACCCTTTTCATTTTGATCTTTGCTCGCATGACTCAGTAAGTATAGACAATCTTCAGAAGACGGTAATATCTCACCTGAGACAAATAGATGGATGAAGATTAAAAACAAATGTTTTTGCATATACATTTACATGCTTCACAAGAAGAAAATATGTACGCTTATTCAGCCATCAACATCTTAGAAAATTAAACGATTAGTTTCAGAATCACACGCGATTCATGTCTCCCTTAATTAAAATTATGATTACAGTATTGGGTGGAGGAGTAATATGATTTTTTTAAAACTAAGTTTTCTTTTAAAAGATCATTTAAACGAGATAATTTTTTTTTTTATCTGCTTTACATGTTTTTAACATTTATCCATCCACATAAATTACGAGTTTCGTTTTACATGAAAACCAATGAATAATCAAAGTGAATGGTCTATACGCTATTAAGATGGGATAACATGAAGTGAGATATAGTGACCCATTAAGGCCCCCCATGCACCTCCACAATTGTGTCCATAACCCCCCACCCCCTTCCCTCCAGCTCTTCTTACACCTCTACTGTATAGATTTATACATTAAGTTGTTGTTTCGGTCACTATTTATAACACTCTCACATAACTTAAAATTCATGTCGGATGAAGTGGAAACAAGTTTCACTATGATATTGAATTTCTTTTGAGGGAAACTCGCCAACTGCAATAAAAGTTTCATGAGGAAGTTAATATTCACTAAAACAAATCAAAATTTCATAGTACTATTTTGATTTGATGCGTTACTCATTTTAATTTATCCGATGTAGATGGGATCATTATTCAAGTATTTACCTACCCATATACACTTCACATACATGGATGACTGAGATTTTGAATAGATTATTTGGATAATCATAGTTGTAACGTTCACTTAGAAAATCATGATGGTGATGTACATCCTGATCTTGATGAGTGCAGTGCATGTACAATTTACGTGGGCTAACATTGAGTATGGTAAGTTTAATACCAGCATTTGACCTAATTTCCCTAATGTAAATATTCGAAATTTGTATTTATTCATGTTTGATAACGTTTATTTTAAAATACGATCTTATTTCATCACACTTATTGGTGTAAAAACTTGGAATATTCTTTCTTTTTAATGAAACAGTTTGAATTTCAAAATAATTTATTTTTTACCGGGTTTTTTTTTCAACTTAATTATTTTTTCCATAATCCAAAATAATATATTACGATTAAGATCTTTTCTTTTACAATTATGATTAGTTGTTTTCTATTAAGCCAAAATTGGATTTCCCTATAGTTGAACATGTTGATAAATTCATGACATTTTTTGTTTATTTGTTGGTTTGTTTATTTTTCCTACTCTTCTTCCTTCCTTTCTTTTCAATCAGGCCCCGGCTATTTAGGGTGTTTCCCGGTAGGCGGCCATTGGCAAGGCCTTCTTGAATATGATTACAACACTACTAGCGTTGACGCTTGCCTAAACATTTGCAGAAATAAAGTGGAAAAAATCTCTTTCATCTCAAGACAGACGTGCTTCTGTAGTGCAAATGATTCATTTTCCCCGAAAATAAAGAAGTTCAATGATAGTCGCTGTAATTTCACATGCCAAGGAAATCCAAATCAACGATGTGGTGCACAGGCATATTACTCAGGTACGGTCAAGTTCTGTTCCGTATACTATTGTTTGTTCCTTATACTATTGTTTTTTCCCCAACCTATTGACGTAGCCAGTTTTAGGGATTTTTTTTTTTTTTTTTTTTTTTTTTAAAGCTACAGTCATTTGTAGCTTACACTGAATAGAAAAAAAAACTTTGTGTTCCCCATTCGGCCACGTTCAGATTGGTCTAATTTTATTGCTGTGGAATCTTTTGCCTAGGATTCAATTTTCCTATCATTTTGATGAAAAGGGCGTGATTTTTACATCTGTACTGAAATGTTTGGTAGTGAACTTTTTTTACTATATGCATACTCATGTTTTATATTTTGTTCATATAAATTTATTGTGATTTGCAATACTAATAGTACAGCCATTGTATTTATCGTTTAGTTTACAGCACAGACGTCGGATTTTGCAATTCTCCAGATGTACCCGATAACGGATCGATCGACCAAAGTACCTTTCGTGTCGGAACCAATGTCACCTTTAGCTGCTCATCTGGTTTTGAGATAGAAGGACCCAACACTTTATATTGCACTTTTGACAACGAAGATAATAGCTCTGTAGTCTGGTCTGGCAAAGCTCCAACATGCCAGGATGCTGAAAGGAAGGGTGAGATGCAATATTTTATTTCAACATGACATAAAATGTTATTGTTGTGAACTGCTCTTCTTCGTCATAAGATGTGAATTGAGAGGTAGCTGTAATAGTGTCTTTCTATTGTTATACAATTTGTATGCTTATAAAGTTAATGAAATATCACAGGACACTAAAAACCCACAAACCTTCTTTCTATTTAGGCATTATCAGTATAAAGTATTATACTGAAAAAATTGCATAGCTTGGTCGCACAAAAAAGTACCAAGTTATCGACTAACGTTTCCTGGTTTGAGAAAGGTAGGTTTATTTATATCATAATGTAATATAATATTAATAAACCTACATAAATAAGCCCATATATTATAATATTATTATATTTTTACATGCAATTTTGTTGTCCAGTTAACTTTTGTTCTACAATCCAGTCCCCACAGCATAATATAAGCATATATTTTAATTTTTCAATTGTTCGGTAGATTACTAAACACTGATATTATTCTATTGTTTATACATAGGACTCATTTTAGACTGGAATCGAATTGCCATCGATGTTGCAGTAATAGTTGTGGTCTCATCAATCGTCATTCTTGTTTTCTTGTAAGTCATTCACACTTTCGTTCACACATAAAGTAACAAACTAATCGAAACCTTAGTGGAGCTTAAATGGGAAGCAATTACATCAGATTTAAATGAGGAAACTAAACAGGCAGTGCGTAATGTAATGGAACCGATGTTCTGAATATTTGAAACAGATGTTCTAAAAATTGATGTGGTACATAGTAATTCATAGAAAATCAAGAAAATAGTCACATTACGCATGATTTAATTCGCCTCCTCGTACCTTTGTGCCATCCAGAAACCATCAAAAGCTTCTCTTCTTCATTTTGACGAAATATATCATTGACTAAAGATATTTCATACCCTCGCAAAATATAAATTGTACTAATATCGTAATAATATCGTAGTGTAGTAAAAAAAATCACCAAGTACAGTTCTGTGTCATCGTCATTTTAATTCAAGTAGTATAATATCGTAATTTAATTATTTTTATTGTAAATATTAAAGTATTTTAATGTTGGAATATGTAAATTGAAATGTATTGTGTAATGCGCTATATAAATGTAAATTATTATTATTTATCATTGTTATCGTCATTCAAATAGTTTGAGACCGAAAGCTTCCCTTACAAAAATGTCCTGTGGTATTCCTATAGTATTTCTGAATGTCCTGTGGTATTCATATGGTATTTCTGAATGTCCTGTGGTATTCCTATGGTATTTCTATGGTACAGTAAAATACCATAGAAGTACCATAGGAAAATACCACACAGGAAAGGGGTACCATAAGAATACCATACAGCAGTGCTGTGGTATTTGGCACAAATACCATATGTATGGTATTGCTGTATGGTTTTTTGGCACAAATACCATATGTATGGTATTGCTGTATGTTTTTTTTATGGCACAAATACCATATGTATGGTATTGCTCTATGGTTTTTTGGCACAAATACCATATGTATGGTATTGCTGTATGTTTTTTTTGCCACAAATACCATATGTATGGTATTGCTGTATGTTTTTTTTTGCCACAAATACCATATGTATGGTATTGCTGTATGTTTTTTTTGGCACAAATACCATATGTATGGTATTGCTGTATAGTTGTTTTGGCACAAATACCATATGTATGGTATTGCTCTATGGTTTTTAGGCACAAATACCATATGAATAGTATTGCTGTATGGTTTTTGGCACAAATGCCGTATGGTTTTTTTTGCCACAAATACCATATGTATGGTATTGCTGTATGTTTTTTTGCTACAAATACCATATGTATGGCATTGCTGTATGTTTTTAAATCACAAATACCATATATATGGTATTGCTGTATGGTTTTTTGCCACAAATACCATATGTATGGTATTGCT
>CALNVZ010003429.1:12971354-13019955 GCA_940671915.1 Paracentrotus lividus
GAATCATACAGTAGTATGTAGCTTTAGGTATTCATTGTTGAAACTTTAGCAAAATACAGGCCTAATTTCTCAATAAGTGAAAATGACAGCAATGTCAGATATTACTTTCATGTTAGTACCACACCAGTTAATAACACACATCAGTACCATACAGCAGTACCATACAGTAGTACCATGAAGCAGTACCATACCGCAGTACCACACAGCAGTATCATACAGTAGTATGTAGCTTTAGGTATTAATTGTTGAAACTTTAGCGAAATTCTGGCTTAACTTTTCAATATTTTTTTTTTTTTACATAGGTCGATTTTGAAGCATGTTTCTGCTAGGGTATGGGAGCCTCTGTTACAATCGCCCCGTGTACAATGTCCCCGTCTTCCCCTACCGTCAGGGGCGGCGATTTCAGTGATGGACAGTCGGCGTGGGGGGGCGCAGAACGAAACCCATGAATGGGAAATATTATAGACTCGAACGGAATAAGGCGTCCTAAATATTTGTATACCCAAAATTCGAAATAGAATGATCTTTTTCACTTATTATACAGAAACTAATGACAATTGAAAGAATATAACGTTGGAACAAATAAAACATATTCCACAAATACGTTATATGGACCTGAAGACATAGTTAAATGGTTAAATCATTGTATTGTTATTTGTTTGTGAGCGCGAAGCGCGAGCTGTAAATTTTGCTTTATAATAACATTAATCATTTTTGCACTAGCTGATAATCACTACCCTTAAAGAAAATACAATTCCGAAGCGCGAGTGAAAATCTCATTAATCAACGTTTTACAAAATATATTATGTTTGTAATCCCTTTCTGAATATGGTCACTTTTTATAACGATACGGACCTGAAAACAAATATTCTGAAGAAGTTTAAAAGTTTATTTCCATCACATTTGGACAAGTGGGCAAATACAAAATCTATCCAAAATACTTAGAAAATAAAAACAAAATGTGAAGCTTTAAAAATCAAGGGGAAACGTCCCCCTGATTCCCGGGGGGGGGGTCACTCAAACAAAAAAGTGCTACCCATGCGTGTCCCCGCACCCTGAAAATGGACCCTAAACGTCTCATTGCATGGAGTCAAATTTGCACCCCTTTTCGACGTCCGACTGAAAATGAACCCTAAACGTCTCATTGCATGAAGTCAAATTTGCACCCCTTTTCGACGTCAGACTGGAAAAACATACCCTAAATGGCGTAAACACCGTGAAATTTTGACCCGAAAACAACGATTTCTGCTGAAAACATCCCTATTTTTATGAAAATGGCGATTGAAATTAAAAGACACCCCTATTTTAAGGAAAGCGTCGACGCCGCCGAAAGGCTGAGAACAGACCCCTTTCGACGCTTTTTGGGGACACGCATGCGTAGCACATCATGTGGTGAGTGAACCCCCCGGGCCCTGATTGCCGCCAATTTTGGAGGGGAATTAATTTTACACTAGATACACGTTGTAACAAATAAAAGAATAAAAGAATATAGGGACCTGAAGAAAGATTATTAGTTTAATTATTGTCTGTTTGTTTGTTTGTTTTTTTTGCAAGCCGAAAATTTTGCTTTTTAATGACTTGAACTTGGTACATTTTACGCACACTGTGCCTCGTCGTCTATTATATGTACATATATTTTTGTTAAGCTCTGAAAATCGAGGGTGGACGACCCCTCCAGAAAGCAAAAATCGAGGGGGTGGGGGTGGAACTCGATCGTCCCCCCGTCCACCCGGGATCACCGTGAATACCTAACGTTGTGTGGTATTGCCAAAGGATTTTTTTTCTTCTAAGGGATAGTTTCTTACAGGAATTGACTAAGTGGTATTTGACCAAGTCGACTTGATTAGACGAAATGGGAATTAATTAGATCAAATGGTAATTTGAGAAACTGATTGAAGACAAACATCCAACACGGATGAAACCAAACGGGCATTAGTCAAACTGGATTGATGGTAGTTTACTGCTGAAGTTTGGTAGTCGAATGGTATTCGTGTGGTACTTCATGTGGTACTTTGGTAATTAGCTCATTTGCATACAATGTTTTGTATGCACAAATAAGTATTTTTGTGAAGCTTACCTCATTAACTAGTAATTCAATGCATATTAATATTTTTCTTTTAGGGAAATATATTTCCTAAACACAAAGTAACATCAAGAGCGATAGTTTTGACATTTGCATTGTTATCAAGAAATATAGAAAATAACTAACTGTGACCCAAAATATTTTTGCTAGATAGTGGTATATATACCAGTGTATGGCATTCTGGGATGTCTGCAGCAGTCCGGTGATAACGGCGTGTGGTATCCCTGTATTAACGGCGAGTGGTGTTCCGGTCGTAACGGTATGTGGTAATCCTGGTACCTTTCTGTGGTATTGCTGTGGGCATAATTAGTAACTCCATGCTGTGGGGTACTATTTTTGCTGTATGGTACTGCTGTATGGTACTACTGTATGGTACTTCTGTATGGTATTCGTGCCAGAATACCATAGGAAATCCTGTGGTATTTGTGCCAAAATACCATAGGAAACCCTATGGTATTTTGGCTGTACGGTGCTGCTGTATGGTACTTCTGTATGGTATTTGTGCCAAAATACCATAGGAAATCCTGTGGTATTTGTGCCAAAAAACCATAGGAAATCCTGTGGTATTTGTGCCAAAAAACCATAGGAAATCCTGTGGTATTTGTGCCAAAAAACCATAGGAAACCCTATGGTATTTTGGCTGTATGGTACTGCTGTATGGTATTTTATGTGGTATTTTTGCCAAAAATACCATAGGAAAATCTTGTGGTATTTTGTATGGTACCGTTGTGTGGTACCACAGCATATTTTTGTAAGGGTTGACACTAGATTATGACAGAATAAATATATATCAGCATTGATTTTTCAAAGTATTGTTGGATTTCTACTAATTTCAGCTTGGCACGACATATCCGACGGCGCCGTAAAGGTATCTTCTATCACTGGAAGCCGCACACCTTCCGCTCCACCAATACTCTGTCATCTACACTTCGTACTGAGAGGAACCGTGTTCGTTTTCAGAGTAACCCACACGCGGCCGCGTCTGCTACCATTGACCTTAGTCAAGGATCCAATCAGGTCGATTGTGCTAATGAAACCCGCACCGATGCATCCATTTTGGCAGGTGCAACTCCAGGCAGCAGTGTCACATTGCCAGCTCCAAGACGCGGTGCGACGGCTGGCATTCAGAGACGTAATTCGGCAGATATCGTAATTGTTGAGCGGCACGCAAATACGACATCGAATGAGAAGGTTGACGAACAGGATCAAGGTCAAAGTACCCAGGATGATGATTGCTACATGACCATACTATCTACAATGCCGATCGATGGCAGCGCTACTGGAATGACTGGTCATGACCGACAGGAATCCCCAGTTCCCAAAGACAGATCTACATTGACTTTTATGGGTGATACCAACGAGCCAATGTCCCCAAAACCTTCGATTCAACCACGCCAGACTACAGAAGATACCATTATCTATGAATCAGTTGGATCGGTTCCAGAGGTAGACAGTAAAGAGCTTGTAATTGTGAAACCTGTAGTTCGACCTAAGATCAGCACCTTAAACATGAAAGACACTAGTTCGTCTGCAAATCGGAAAAATCAAGAACCAGTAGCGGCGGAAGCTGTCGTTCGTCGAAAAAATACTACGACCGATAGAGCAGACACCAAATCTGCTTTACTGCAAAACCCACCGGCGCTCGACCTAACGCTGTCTTTTGCAACTGCTCACAATAACCCTGTGCTTAAAGAACTCGGCTTCACCATGAACAGTAACAGACGGTCCATAAGTGGAATGAAGTCTTCAAGGAAGCCTAAAATTGCCGAAAGGCGCCTCGCTCGTAAATCTATGCATGACACAACCGTGCTTAGCGCAGCGCGTCGGGTGATGTCTGAACATATGTACGCAATGCCTAATCATGTACATGACAAGATCGACCAGTCAGAGCCAAAGTCGACAATTGGTGACTGCGATACGAATGATGCAGATAAAGGATACTGCTCCTTGAGGGTAGGTCCACTTGATGGTACTCATGGAAAGAATAATGGTGACTATGCTCCAGCCGAAGAAGTTCCAAAGGCCAACTCAAATGACATGAATGAGAACTGTGATGCGGTCGATGACGGTTCAGACTTTGATGACTATGCCGAGTTGCGGGTGGGTAAGAGCGATAGTGATGATAAAACATCGAGTTGTTCCAAAAGTGAGGAAGAAAAATTATCAGAAGATGTAGGGGTTTCGAAATCATTACAGAATGAAGACTACGAGATGATGGTATTTGGTGGATCGTAACTGAAAGTATAGCATTAGATAGATCGGTTATTCGTTGTTTGTTGTATCAAGTGTGTAATGTCGTCAATAGCATCAGCGGATCCAGGATTTAAAAATATGGTGATGGCGAACATTATAACAAGCTATAATCACCATTTTCTGATATCAACATGTACGCTCAATGAGTGGCTTTCAAAAAGGACAATCACTAAACTATCTATTTTCAAAATGTAAAGACTATACATGGCCATGCTTAAAAGGGCGGAGGTTTTAGGGGTTTACACTTTGTGTACAATTGAAGCGAGATTGAACTAACCAACATTCCCATTAAATGTGTCTTATAAATATCTTGTGTGAAAAAATGCTCTTTGAGTTGGGCTGTCATGGCCAGATTTGAATAGTTGAGGACTCGAGGTGGTGCAATACAAAGCTGCTCGTTCGTATTGGCTTTAAGGAGAAAATGCGACAAGATTATACTTGTAGATAGCAACAGATACTGATCGTTGACACACTATTAGTATCATTGTTATAATGTGTCACACATCAGGTTAATTATTATTCAAATTTATATTGAATAAAGGTTATATATTATGTAAGTGAAGACACAAAAATGCATAATAGACTACTTCAAGAATATGTTAAATGTTGCCAAAGTATTAATATCTAATCCATCGCACTCCCTCATGACATTTAAATGAATTAATCAGTTGTATGCTATGTACTGATAATGACCGCATTGGAAATACAGATAAATAAATGTGTCTTAATGTTTCAGGTACAAAATATTCTTATATATGCATTATATCATTTGAACCCCATGTCAGATGACAGAATAAATAAACTGAACTTAATTGAATTGATAAGTTACATATATTATGCATGATATTCAAAATGAAGTATTATACGTACATTTTTTTTTAAATGTATCACTTCAGTTATTTTTCATACACAAAATCGAACGAAGATAATATTTTCATTATACAGGAACATGCGTCACTTACAAGTTGCACTTTTTGAATTTTCTACCGAATTAATTGATGATACATGTATAATAAAGATAAAACAACCTTCAAATCATATTGAAAGATTTGCAATATCACTATCACAATCAATAACAAAGGGTTTACGCATTAAAAAAAATGATAAAAGTACTTTCATACGACAAGATTTCAATCTAAATTTTATAATCAATCACTATACAGAGCTTACACGAATTTGAATTTGATGAAAATCTAAACACATTTTTTAATATCATTTTGTATTATGCTTTTAAAGGAATGTATTAACATTGAATGACATTCAAATCACATTTTATTCGATTTAACTTATTATGCCAACATAATTATAAATACTTAGGTCGGTCTGGTATCTCTTCAAAATTGCAAGCTACATTATGTAATTGCTTGCTTTACCATCGAGATATCAATGGTTTCATACTCAAATTTTAAAAACCATAACCGGATGATTTATAAAACCATGTGCTTTTTCCACATGGTACAACATACACCCATTTCCTGTTGTATAGCCCCCGTCCCTAGCGGCCTAGTGACCTGGCAGCAGAGGATACTGGTGTTCGGCTGTATGCTTGGCATTGTTTATTACACATTTTTAAGGTAGTTAATGACTTCCATTTGATCTGAAACTTTCAGTAGTTTGTTTTTACTGTAGGAACAATATAATTTTATTAATCTTGATCTAATTGGTCGTGTGTTTGAAAGTTACTCAATGCCTTTAATACTTCAATCTAAATTAGCTTTTAATCGGAACGGGGGATAAAAGAAAACAATTGAATGTGCCCATATTACTGTTTCTCTTTTGGTTTCAATCCCGTAGAATTATGAATTGAGTTTCAATTTTCGTGTGTATCTTGTGTCATTTGCTGTCACCCATTAAACAGCCTTTTCACAAAGTGCAAATAGGCAGAGTATGCATTGTCTTCATTGTAGTTTTATAGCGTTTGTATATAATCAATTTAATTGAAAGTTAGTTGGGGGTTTTGTAATGTAAAGTTATATATTCCGTACATATAGTTTATTTCTGAAAAAAAAATTGGTTTTAGTTTATAAAATAATCTAAATTTCATCATTTGCATGCATTATCTTTAATGATAAATAGCACATGTCTCATTCAACGATACAATAAAACTAGTATACAACTCATATTCATTTAAAGTCCGGACATCTTTATTCACTTTATGAGAGGGACATTGAAAAAGTATTAGAAAAACAAACAATGATACATTCGTAATTTATAGAAAATATGATAATTACACAATTCAAACATGGCAAATGGACATATATATATTCTATTTCATGTTTTTTTTTCTATATGGCCACATAATCCGTTAAGAAAAAAAAAACATTGAGAAACAAAATACTTATTTAATATAATTTTCGGGTTTATAAATAACAATTCGTATAGCCCTGTTTTAGATACGAAGGGTACCAAAAGTAAAGAGTTGGGCATCTGTGAAATAAACATCTATATAATTTGCATTATCACAATCAACTAGGTGACAATGAGCTAAAGTTACACACACAAACAAATCTTTGAGTTGATCTAATCTTAATATTTATTATTTTCAGTGTCCGAACTTATTATAACTCATAACATCCATTTTGGGTTACCGTCGCTATTTACGTAAAGTTAAAGTGAGTGTATTTTTACAAAAATCCATGGAAGATTGAATTTGTTTAATTCCTATATATTTTGTACAAAAAACACCCTGTTCCGTTCGTGAATGGGTATTATTGAACACAGGCTTTCAGTCCTCGCCGGACTGAAATTCTAATGACTGTTGGTCATGTCCCGATTAGCTCTAGATCGGGGAAACATTACATTTTCATTCAGATAATGCCCAGTATCCTGGCTAAGCCTCTGGTTAAGGGGATGTTTTACTTCATGGAATACGTGACCATGGGGTGGGTCATGGCGGTGGTGAGGCCCAGCCTTGATGTTTCCACCGACAGTAGTAGCATCGGCTCTCATGGGGGTTTCGTACATCGCATTTTGGTCGTAGGTAGACTTATCGGTTAAAAAGGGAGGGGTGTGGGCGTTCTCAATGTAAATGTACTCGTGGTCCCTTAGAGAGATAGGACTTTCTGGACCAACAACCGCTTCGTGATAGGACTCGACCTTCTTCCCAGGAGGAACCATGTACCCTTCAGCTCCACCTGATGAACTTCCTTTCTTTTCAGTCACCTCTCTCGAGCCGGAACCCACTTTTGCAATGCCGACGCAATCATATGCGCATGCGTACTCTGTCTCATTACTATCCTCCTGAATCAAGAGATCCGTCGAGGCAGTATCGCTGGTTCTTTTCGTTTTCTCGCTGTTGGGTGGTTGTCGGTGAACCGAGCAGTAGTTGTGTTGGACTTGCACATCGTCGTCGTTATCGTTGTCAATGCCTCCGACGTCGTGCATTGTGTTCATTTTCTTGTCACTCACATACTCATTCTTGACTACGTGGGGAGGGTCGCTTTCAATTTGAGGTGGAGGGGAGGGACACTGCATAGGCTGTAGTTCTATTGGATCTTCCTCAACCATTCGTTTCCTGCGCCTGGATACAAAGCTTCAGAGAAAAAAAAAAGGAGGTGGGTAGGTAAGGAAAAATATTTTTGGAACAAAGAGTGAAACAGACCAAAATAAAATATGAAAGAGAAAATGAGAACATAAAATGGGATCGCATCAGGATTCCAACCGAGACACCCTATTTGCTAGACTGGTGCTCTACCGACTGAGCTATAAAAAGCCCTTATGTCGATGTCCGTTCCAGAGAACTCCCTAGCTTTCAATGCTGGACTGAGCAGAAGCTTTAAAGCCTGGCATAAATCTTTAGGATAGAAATCAACTTGAGGATAGGACATTTTTATACAAAATATACGAATGAACATGATGAACTGCCACATAAATTTATTAGGCATTTATGTATAGATATCGAAAATTTTGTTTCGACTGAAAATATGTTCGTAAAAATCCTCAACTTGTAAAACAATACCCTAGGTTTCGAATTATGAAAACTAATCTTGATTTAATCTGTCTCATATGCTACAAGGACAAATGTGATATGAAATTGGTGCAAATATTTCTCCAAGAAGACTTGTCTTTATTAGTCTTCTATTTCATCTTCTTTCTGGAGGGGTAAAACATAATATGATTTGAGGACATGCAACAATAAGTTAAACAGCATCATTTCAGTCACTTTATATCTCTATATTTCACGTGTCTGAATGCAGATACGATACAATGACCAATTCAACGCGTAGTGATTTGATGTATGGGTCACTTTGTTTTGTTTTTGTTCTGTTTTGTTTTGTTTTGTTTTTTTTTTTTATATATATATACTGTATTTACAGTGTTCCATAAGAAACCAATTTTCATCTTTTAATCTTTCAAACATTTTAATATAAACCATTTTTTAAACCCTAAAAAGCTATGTTTTCAGGCTGGTTGCCTGTTTTAGGTTTCTTTTGGGGATTGGACTTAGGGGACTTGCGCCCCTCTATAATTTGACAAACTAATGGACTGTACATGTTAAAAATTTGGCGGCTCGACCCCTTATCGGGCCTGGCGCCCTCCATTTCCAATCTTGGATCACTGTAAATGTAAGTCATACTTACCAGCATACAAAGACAATAATGAGAATAATGAAGCACACGGATATGGTGATTAAACCAGCCAGGAGAGCAATGATTTTCACGTCTGAAATAATGAAAAAGAAACACCAAACTGAGGATTAAACAAAATCTGTACGAGGACACAGGTTCATAACCCTATGGTACAATAAACCTACTGCCATATTTGAACGTCTGATGTTGATGTAAAGTCAAGAATAAGTTAATTCAAATTATACTTGATTCCAAAATGGAATTACATTATGAGACTGAATCCTTTTTTTAAAAAATGACCAAAAATAATGGCCTCAGTACTCATACTGCGTCTATTAGATGGAAGCAAGCTCTCATTTTTAACCAATTCGGCTATGAAATTGCCCATTTTAACTATGTAAGGCCTGTAGTAAATCTTACCGTAGTCGAATCTGTTTGGACTAATGAATTCACATCCACATTGCAAAGATCGAATTTTGTATGTATGAAAATAAAGAATACACAGGTATAAGATGACTATGATTTAGCCGATTATACGGCTTCTGCAAGTTCGACTTAGGCAAGGATTGCTGTTATTTAAAGCTTGTGCCTTCATTTATACAGACCTAAGAAACCTACGATGTCATTTCCCGTCGTAGTAGTGCTTCTGGGTGATGTTGTTGGGTTCGTCGAGGAAACTGTTGTCGATGGACCTTTTGATGAAAAGAAGAAGGTGAATGAATGAATGAATGAATGAATGAACCCTACCTGATTAAGCACAGTGTCCCACAGTGTGAACACAATTTGAACAGACTTTGACAGAGTGTGCTCACATTGTGCTGTACTGTTTCTAATACCGACACTGTGAAAATGGATCATAATTCACAAGGGTCGTCTCCGCGAACACAGTGTCTGATAGGCACACTGCTCGACGACTGCGTGAATATGGCCCGTTTGCACAGTGTCGATACGTTTGAAGTAGTATTTCCACAGTGTGGGCATACTGACGGTGGGGGAACAGTAGCTATATCATACGACGTCGAAGGACAGATGATATCTTTATCTTCGGCCATTCGCAAGCAAGTATTAGGATACACAGAAAGAATTTGAAAACAAAAATTAAGAAGGTAGTACTGCCCATTTGGCCTGGTTGAGAACAGCGTTTTAAGCACTGAACAGGCTACTCGAGGTAAAGAAAACAAACAAATAAATAAATGATTAAATAAATATAATATTTGCAGATTTGCTAAACGTCTGTTCAGGGAGTACAATTCATTGGCTTGTGTACGATGGAGTTTAAATTTCACGCATGCACCAACGTCCCGACACATCTTGTGGGTTAATTTCATATCTGGCACTGATATTTGTAAAGCTAGTTTCACAAATAAACTGCTAGAATTGTAGAATCTTACCAGCGGTCGTTGATGCTGTAAAGGTAGTACTTTCCATTACATGTGTTGAGGATGTTGCTTGTAATTCTAAGGCTTTGAGAAAAAAAAATAAATATATATATGGTCATGTGTCACAAGTTGGGGTATAGTAAAAGGGTGGAGGCGTTACATTTTGGAGGAAAAATTATCACATTTTTTCACATAGCATGAAAATGATGTACAGTCATAAGCTGTGAAATAATTCATATTGTAGATAATTTATCAGGCTACATATCAGTGAAGTTTCAGCTTTGTTATGCTCATAGTTTTAATACAAAGAAACTTTTAGTGGAGTACGGTAAGGGGTGGAGGATCCTACGGTGGAGGATCCTACGGTGGAGGCACGTGTTAAAGCAAAGGGAATTCCCATTATTGTTCATTTCTTATTGTTTGCTGCGTTATATCTTTGCAGCCAATTGGTCTTATGGGTTTAGTGACATATCATTCTCTTGGGAATTTATGTGGTTCTAGATAAATGTGAAGCAGATTTTTCAAAAGTCATTTAATCAATTAATTAATCAGTTAAAACATACTTAATGCACACATCCTCATAGACAATGCGTTGCAGGCATCAACAATTGGCGCATGCAATTTTATAACAATAATTGTTATTTTTTCGCCATTTTCTTTGCATGCATGTAAATACACAATTAAGTGGAAACATATTACTTGCAATAAACTTTGTTTGAGTTGTAAAATTAGTGTAAAAGACAGGATTTCTGCCCTTTTTGCACTATTTTTTCTTCTTTTTTGACACCCTGTAGCGCGGTTAGAAAAAATAAATTTTGTATTACAAGTTTATATTTTTTAGAAGCGTAGCGTCTTATTAACACAATCCAAGATGATTCGTTTCATTTGGTGAAAAGATTAAGAAATTATTTGCCGGTAAAATTGTGAACTTTTTCAAACCATTTTTTCCTGTAACACTCTATATAGCTTTTATGACACATCTTATACAGGCACAAAATATGTTAATCATCTTCCTCTCAATCTCTGCTTTCAATATATATATACTTTTATACATGTCTGACTTACTACTAAGAAACTAGAGATGTTTGATTGTGACAATGTATATTTCTACAATTTTTTGGACATGTAACGCATTTTCCACCCAACTCATGACATGTGGCCATATATATATATTTATATAAGATGAAACGCATACATCAATGTAAACTCTCAAGCTTTATACTGCCACTCGTATGCCTTAGACTGAACATGAATTTCATCGAAAAGTGGATTAGAGAGTTACCTCTTCCAGGAAAATTCAACAACATAACTACTGGACCGATTAGTCTGTACCGTATTTTCAAAATTCATAAGAATTTACGTGTACATTTTAAACAACAGTTTTAAAGTTTAAAAAACTAATGAAAAACATATCAACAGTAAATACCCTCCTACCAACAACTGCCCTTTCTTGTTCATAAAGGTCTAATAATACGCATATCCATCCAATAAATGCTACAGTCACACAGACACTTACGTTTAGTTACGTTATTGTTGTTTATATATATTGTATATATATACATACAGATCCCCCACGTATGCCTTCCCGTCATAGTCAGCAGTGGAAATAATTATAATTTTATTCAACCAATAAAACAAATACATAAGAAATGATAGAATATAGATGAAATTATGATAAAACAATAAAAACGTAACTGAAGGTAAGAGTCTGTAGCATAAGGGCCTGCCCCACAAGAGGCGATCGTTGAGGCGTCAACCTACGAAGTAGCTGTCGCCATCATGCGCAGGTCCAATCGCCTATCAAGATCAAGATCATCTTGTTGTATTTTTTATTTAATATATCGTCGGCCTTATGCCAAAAGGGCCTTACCGTTTTTAGTATGTGTACAATATGAATGAATGAATATTTGATTGAAATCTAGCATACCAAAATATTGGAAAACGATCAAAGTAACAAAATAAACTCATTTTGCAATCAGGGATGGATCCCTCTCAAATTACCATAACAAAAGGGAGGTTCTCCGTTCCAAGATAGTTCGCTGCTGTTATCTGAAATCCCGATGCATTGTAGACTCTCCATTCCTACCAATCCATAACCTGGGGTGCAGCTAAAATTGACGACGTCTCCAAAACGATTATAGGATGCCGTTACGTTCCCATTAGTTGGAGCTGGTTGTGCATCACATAATCCATTTCGAGTGCTATAAACTTTTTTTCAGGAAAATGATAGAGGAAAAAAAGATTAGCAAGATCATGCGACGCTATCACTGGCGTAGAGCGGGATGGACTTTTTTTTTATGAACAGATCACCCCCCACAAAAGATATCAATGCATCTCTAAGCCCGTGGACACTACAAATTACTATCATGTTTAAATTGGGCCAATATGCCTGTAAGGCCAAATCGATTTTTTAAAAATGTAGCTTTTACACAGGTCCATCTTGTGTATAATGTCATTTTACCAGGTCCTCACATGCAAAAAGAAATTCATGTTTCTAGATTTATTGGACATATCAATTCTAGTCGTAAACTTAAGGGATAGAGGGCGCTACTATTCTACTCAAAGCGAACACGCCCATAGAGGTTTTTTTTTTGTTTTGTTTTTGTTTTTTGTCTTTTACGCGGTTTTTTCTTTATTGTGACGAGCAACTACCTTTTCAAAGAAAGGTTCGCTCTGATGAAGTACGCTAAGAGTCTGAATTTTTCAAAAATAGAAATGACGTATTGCAAAGGAAAGAAAAAGTGTTGTCACTTTTGTCAAATCGAAAGCCTAGTCAGATCAAATTCCTATACAATATGGTATATTTTGCTTTGAAAATAGCTCATGCGCTACATGGTTTTGATCCTCGATGCCGCATTATTCTATTGTAGCTTTATTGTTCGCAATTAAGAGCTTGAATTCTCAGCTTTCCGGAGTTGTTACATTCATTTTGATTGATTAAGAAAAAGTCCTTTCACTTTGAACATAATCATAAGAGACTCTTTCCTCGACTGGTGAATGTTTACGCCTGTCACATGCATATTGTGATTGCCATTGCGTACAGATAGGTAGTTCAATGTAAAAAAAATATATATATTAATGCACATTCTTCAGTTACTCTTATTTATATATCTCTGTATTTATTTATTTCTTGATGTATTTTTATACATCATTTTCACAAAGGAGCCTATAATGTAACAAGCTTAGCTTTTAACTTAGGCTCCTTCATATTTCTTTCTTTCTTATGCTACTGATGAAATTCGTTTTATGATTTATCAAATAATGTATAGTATTGAAATGACATATAATTGTTGTTTTTATTGTTTGATTGGAATATGTAAATAAAAAACTGAACTGAACTGAACTGAACTGATATTGCATAGAAATTGATGTGATTGGTGTCATCGCAAGATGTGACAAGTTCACTGTTTTTGCTATTGTTTTGAGCATCAATCTATGTGATTACAACTTCAGCATAATCATGTTATAAGCTTGCCCGAATGTGTATTTCCTCCATCTGGTCTGGAGAATCTATTAACTAAGACCATGACAAGAGTTCATCTATTTCTTTCATCTCCACGAGTAGTTTACTCAAACGAACGGACAATACCATTCCATTGCAGGGAAGTCTTCTTACGCGAGTTTTTTTGAGCTAATTAAAAAATGCAGCCAGCTGTATAAATTTCTGCGTCGCTCAGCCGTATTTCCAACGTCACTTTGTTGCGTCTCCCCTTATCAATAATGGACGTACGCGCCTTGTTCAGTAACGATTTAATGCCCCATAAATGTATACGTTAACTTTACATTTTACATAGAGTAGAATTGATATGATGAAATGTCATGGACTTGGGTCTTTTTATCTTATAGGTTTTTGAACATCGGCAATTGTTGTAATACAGTTCAATCTAGAAATAAATGCAAAAACTATCCGAAGTCCTCAATGGAAGCACATCAAAAAACAAAAACAAAAACAAACAAAAAAGGTTTTCTCGATTTACTAGAATTTGTCATGGACTTTGGTCGTTTTATATCGGTATGACTTGGACTTACACGTAAAGTATGGCCGTGATTCTGCTTCGCTCCTCATGCCACAGGCTTGTAGATGATTAGAGGCACAGGCCTCACTGCAACGTTCATCTGCTACTTGGTCCAGCTCAACAGAGGGCTGTTCAAACGTGCAGGAACACTGATAATTATCGAAAAGATTGAAAAAAGTTCAAATGTTATTATGTAACAAAATGTTTGATATTGCGACTAAAAGTTATTTGCAAACTAATTTAGCTCCAAAAAAAAATGGTGCTGATTTTAAAGACACTGACACCGTCCCATACATGCGCTCCAATCATACTAATGTATCACATATTTATATTTTCTTCTATTGTCATAATCATTATAATACAGATAAGTTGCATTATATTGTAAGGATTGATAATTGGTATCTTCATTATCAGTGAAACAGTTGCCTCTTATTATTTCAACCAACGCAAATGCGACCAGAAACTGGCGAACACAAATTAATGCCATCTCAGTCTTCCCAAATATACCCGTACGCAAAGCTTAAACACACGCGGTGCGTTTATGGTCGGAGGCATCGCGTGCGTATTAGAACTGTGCTGACGTATAAATGGGAGACGAAGGGGGCGTCAACCAGCATTAAACAGTTGCTATGCCCTTTAACGTATAGGGGAGACTGGGGTAATTATGGCCTAAAACTAAAAACTAAAATTATTTAAGATGAAATTTTGATTGAAACTGAAACAATAGGAACTAAAAAACACAACAGAAAAAACTTCCACCTGAATATCTTCAATAGTAGAGCTGTAAAGGGGGATCAAATTGAAAATGTCATTTGGGGTAATTATGGCCCCCAATGCATAAACAGTGTATAAGCGCAGATAAGCGTAGATGGGGACATTAACTTGTACGATTTTATACATAAATATATGTAATGCTATGATGGCAAAATTTCAACATTTAGGCTGAACCAATTATTGATTAAACCATTGTTGGTGGTTGATTAGTGTATTAGGAATACCCAACAACATTTATTATATATTACCATCATTATTTAGCATAATATCTTTGAATTCATACAGTCATTACAATAGGGACCGTAAATACCCCAACCCTGGGGTAATTATGGCCCCCCAAAGTTGTTAACATAAAGGGTAATTAATATGCAAATGAGAAATAGCAGGTTTATACTTTCCTTTATATATTATAGGTATATGGACCGACTGTATTTTTACATATTTAGAATATCATTGGACTTTTCATTTAATGGTAGTAATAGGAAATGTGAAAAAGGGGGCCATAATTACCCCAGTCTCCCCTATAATACTCATCACTACTCCCATCATGGACCTATATAGGTCCAAGCTCCCATGCACACAAGCATGATAAATGTGTAAACTTACTACTGCCCCGGAGCTCCCTGCATAGTCATAATACTCCCCACATCTATCAATGCACTCGTCGTTGCTTGTGACGTCAGATAGAAATTGCACAGAGTTCGGGACAATTTGCCCACCCGAACGTTGCCGAAAGCAGCCGAGATACCCGAAATCTGGTACACAATAATGTATGATGACCACAAATGGAAACAGAAATTGTTAGAATTTTTATCAAATTTTATAGGATAGAAAAATGTTGTTAAATAGCAAAATAAGACCTTTGATTTCATAGTCCAACATCAGTTCTTGATACCTCGAATGCTTAGTGGAACACATTAGTTTATAAATAATTCCTGATATGGTTAAATCTGCACATACCTACGCAACATGTTTATGCTCTATGTGAGATTTCACATGAAAATTGGAGTATCCCCTCCTAAAGCAACATGAAAAGGTTAAGGGTTCTCCATGTATTTTTGACACTGGATTTAACAGTAAAATATATATATTAATTCGTATCAGGACATCTCCCCCGGAGGACAACTCCCCCGGGGACAACTCCCGGAGGACAGCTCCCCCGGAGGACAACTCCCCCGGAGGACAACTCCTCCGCAGGACAACTCCCCCGCAGGACATCTGCCCCGAAGGACAGGTCCCCCGATGAAAACTCCCCCGGAGGACAAGTCCCACAGAGGACATATCCCCCGAGTACAAGTCCCCCGGAGGACAACTCCCCCGGAGGACAACTCCCCCGTAGGACAACTCCCCTGGAGGACAACTCCCCTGGAGGACAACTCCCCCGGAGGACAATTCCCCAGCAGGACAACTCCCCCACAGGACAAGTCCCCCGGAGGACAACTCAACCACTCCGAAGAACAGATCCACATGGACTAGTTAATTTTTGCTACTTTTGCGATTTTTTTTTTCTTCTTTTTTTTTTTTTTAAACCGAAATAGCCATTTATGGAAATACAAAATCTTTGTTAATTTTTGTTTTTTTCCGGGGAAGGGTGTTAAAAATTCGCAGCTGTAGAGGCGCACTGCTATTGGAACCGAATTTTATTGTTAGAAGAGAGAGAGAGAGAAATATCAACTTCAATCTTAAATCACCATAGGAAGATGATCTGATTAGATTTTAGAGTATGTCAGGCCCGTAACTAGGATTTTTGCGGGGGTTCGAAATTTGAAAACAATGATCCTTTTGAAGGGACGCTTTTTAAGCGCGAAGTGCGAGCCGAGAATTTTGACTAAAATGACCCGAAGCGGTATATTTTTTACTTTTATTTTTTTTTTTTTTTTTTTTTTTTTTTTTTTTTTTTTTTTAATTCTTTTACAAACGGTGACGACCACCTTTCTTGTAGCAAAAAGAAAAAAAAAAAGAAAAAAAAGAAGGGATTTTCGAGCGTCAAGTGGAAAACTTTACATCACACCTCTTATTATACAAAAATACATGTATAAGTGACGCATTGTATTACCGGACACTATCATAATTCCGGACGCACATATTACTGCGCACTAAAGCAATTTTGTGCGCGTTGGTCGGCGCAGTTAAATTCCACACACCAAAACATGGAACAAGATCGCTAAAATGAGGCAAAAAATCTAAGTTTTACCTTATTTATCTCTTTTTTGATAGAAAATGGTTAAATTTTCATATTGCATACCTTTACATTAACAATTGATATATTTTTTTGATGAAAAAAATGAGCCTTGTTTGCCGAATTTCAATCTCTCGGCGTCCACTTCGAATGTTGACGTGCGGTTATGGGGTGATTGATTCTAGTGCAGCCACGCCGGTATTCCAATCATGACGATCGCGCAGCGCAAGAGCGATAGATAGAGAACACGAACGTCGATAAACATTATCCGAAGTTGATAAGTTAATTGAAGCAATTATCTTTCACAAGGCTTCGATCACACAAAAAGACAAAGATTAAGAAATAAAGGATGAAGCTAAAAGGATATGTTTTATCAAACAAAAACCCAAAATAAATCCCAGATTAACTGCAATGCCAGTCTAGTCTAGTCAAGATCAAGAGCATGAAAATATGATGATCGAAAACAAATAAAAAACAACACGCAATTATAATGTTGCATCCCATAGAGGGCGCGCGTCCGGAATCATAATGTAATTTGTCAGGCGCAAAAATAATTGTTTTTCGTAGAGGGGTATGCGGCAAGCGCGATACAAAGAAAACGGTTAGTAAATATTAAAGATTTTTACCATTTTCATAAATTTGACAATATTTGGAATAACTAGTGAGAATTTTTCTTAATTTCATTTCCTCAAACTGTCCTTTTTAAAGCAGTAAAATAGAGGCGTCCGGTAATACAATACACTGCCATACATAATTTGATACAAGGGTTTTGTTTTGTTTTGGCTTGTTTCAGCAAATGTTTTAGAATTGTAAATGTTTTCATCGGATATGTTGACGGAAATACTGAAAAATTGGTTGATATTCCGAGATGTTTTAATTTTCATCTACTTCTGGAGTTATTTTCATACGAACCTGCCAACACTAGTTGCAATAACACCCTCTTATGATAGCGAACACACGGCATGAATGCAAAGCTTTGCAAGTGCATACTTATGAACACACACCATTCAGATATGAATATTCGGTTTGTTTTGGATAAAATTATGTAAAACAATTGTCTGTAAAATCGTAAACCCAGTGAAAATGATTGTATTACATTATTCCTTGTAAAACTGACAAAACAGGAGATGATGTTTGAATTGATTTTTGTGAATTTCTTGTTTGATAAATAAAAATTGTGTTCTCGTTTAAACTTATGCGCCGGTTATAATTTGTTTATGGTGTGATCAATTATTAACTAAAGCTTACTTATCGTGGCTAGCCCCCCCCCCCCCCTTGCTGAAGACGACTAGAGATATGTAAGCCAAATCGCCCTTCGTGCTCTTTTCTACTCCGGTAGCTTCATATCTGAGTTCCCCATTTAGTATCCTTCCCTTTTGAGATGTCCTGCGGGGGAGCTGTCCTCCGGGGGAGCTGTCCTCCGGGGGAGTTGTCCTCCGGGAGAGTTGTCCTCCGGGGGAGATGTATTAGAACCATATTTATTCATTTTCAAGCGTTTCACAAGATGCTTACAAATATGCTTTTGTTTGACACCTTTTTTACCGATATTACCCCTCTTTTTACTATTTATTTTTTATTCATTTAAATCCAGCATTCATATTTTTGGTTCTGAAAAACGTACAAATATTTGCATTTTTGGTAGAAAGGAACATCAGCATCAATCCATTATAACACTTACCTTGACAGATAATTGAAACCGTTTGATCAATAGAGCACGTCATTATACTGTGATTATTAGGACACGAAACAAGGTCAAATTCGTCTGGAAATATAAGTAAAAAGTCATGTCAATAATTCCTATCTAATCTAATAATTTGTTATTACTGTGATCAATACAAATTGTGAGGGGGAAAAAAGATATTTGATAAATTATCTAATAATTGTTCTTCCAGAGGTGAGCTATTCACCTATCGATGACTACCATTTGATTAAAAATATTATTTTCAAATTTCAAACAAATTAAGATGTACTATATTGAGAGAAAATAGCCTTGCATAGTTTTCATGCCCCCTGTAAACCTCCTTACAAATCGTAACCAGAACGCCCATTCCCCCCCCCCCAAAAAAAAAAAAAACAAAAACAAAAACAAAAACAAAACAAAACAAAACAAAACAAAACAAATCAAAACAAAGACAAAGACACACACGAAATATTCATGATACAACGTTGAAATTTACTAAATAAATTTTATTTTGCTTGGTTATTATACCTATGTGTAGGCCTACTCTACAAGTTTTAATTCTTACTTTTTGTGATTTTGTGATTATAGGTTACAGGCAAATTAGACTCATGTCAACATGAGGGGGGGGCCTCTTCGGACAAAATATTTTTTCGAAGTGAGTTCTAACCCCCCCCAAAAAAAAAAAAAAATAAAATAAATAAATAAATAAATAAATAAATAAATAAATAAATAAATAATAATAATAATAATAATAATAATAATAATAATAATTTTAATAATGATAATAAATAAATAATTAAATAAATAAATAAATGAAATAATAATAATAATAATAATAATAATGATAATAAATAAATAAATAAATAAATAAATAAATAAAATAATAATAATAATGATAATAAATAAATAAATAAATAAATAAATAAATAAATAAATAAAATAATTTTTTTCCTTCTTTTATACCTCAAAAGAGGGGTTTATTCAATAATTTCCTTCTGCATAACATTGATAACAATCAATACAATCATGGCATGATTAACAATGTAGGCTTTCTTTTTCTTTTACATAATTTCTCATTTACCATGATATTTTCGATTTCACTTTCAAAGATATATCTCAGTCTAAGTTTGCGAGTATCAAACATACATTTGTTTCGGTCAACTATTGTTTTATATATGCAAAAAAGAGCGATTGTCATAACAACGTCTGTTTCTGTTTCAATATTCGACTTAATTAAGTAAGAAATATCTATTTCAACATCAATATCGAATGTTAACTTGATAACTTCTTTGACAAAATCATAAAAAGGCTTATTCAAATCACAATTCAAAAAGGCATGAACTATGTCTTCAGTCACATGGCAATGAGGGCAGTACTCATCATCCGCAAAACCCCATTTACAAAGATTTTTCCTGATTGGCAGTAAGTTATATAGCAGTTTAAAATTAAATTCACGAAAACGATTCTCTCACGTGAAAACTAAATTCCGCTTAAAAACCAATGGCCAATCTATATCAGTTTCTATTTTATCTTGCCAAAATTGATAGCATTTGTTTGAGAATGTGTTTTTAAATATAATTAAATCATAAAATCGTTTGCTACTAACATCATTGATTGGGACAATTTTATTCCCAATCGTTTATTTTGGAATAGCTAAAACTGCTTCATGTTGATTTGTTAATGTATCGTTTTCAATCAGCCTGTTAAACAAGCCTTTGGGAATGGCTTTTCTAAGTTTTGCGTGGCTTGCAACGATCGTCTGCGTTCGCGGAGCGGGGTGGAGCGGGGATGGCCGCACCCTTTCGTGAACACCGGGGGGCTTTTCTCGAAAGGGTGGGTTGAGGGAGGGGAGTAAAATTAAGCACCCATTCGGGAACACCGGGGGGGCTTTTTCTCGAAAGGGTGTGTTTAGTAGTTTTCTGAACCAGTCGTTTTTATGAAAATTATTCATTAAATAATAATTAATATTAATAGATAATAATAATAATAATAATAATTATAGTAATACCCAATATTTCTATCGCGCCTTTCCCAAATATAATAGGAGAAATAGAGGAGAGCTTGCAATTTTGTTGATTTTGAAGTTCATAATTCTAGAGAGATAGAGAAATAGCGTGTTTCTATTCTGAATAAATTTACATTTGCATAGAAGTTTAGAAGCTCCGTCCAACAATATTTAACCAGCCTTAAATAGAAAAGTAGCATTTTTGTTGATTTTTTAGCCGTGAGGCACGGACGCTTAGTTGGACACAGACACACATACTTGACCCCTTTTTATATTTTGATAACCGAGCGGTTATCAAAATCATGGACGAATGTGACCGGAGTAGACTCGGGGGCGCGCCCCCTCCACTCCAGTCTAATGCAAAGTCTTTCGTGCAATCTGTTGATATACAAGGGAACCAAACAAAGTCCAAACAATCGTCGAAGAATGGAGGGGTGGGAGTAAGGAAATACATTGCTTCTCGAACGGAGTCCATGATGAGAATGATTTTATTTCAGACACAATTCTCCCGCAGATCAGATGCAAGTTTAAAGCATACGCGTGGGAAAGTGTGTTGCGCTTTGACGTTGAAGAACAAAAGAGACCGCGTTTCTATGATAATTGCCGACATGCGCGCGTATGACATATTTATGTAGATTAAGCGGCGCTTTGATTAGTCGTCAAATTTGTAAACAACTCAACAGTTGTTCTCTATTTAAATGCATTCTCCCACGATTGGCTTAGGTATACAATAACGCAAGGGTTGCTATCTTTTATTCTCAGTTCGACATAATATATTGCAAGATTTCTAACCTGACACCAAATAATCAAAACATTCATTTAATCCTCTAAAAAAATTATTCTTTCTTCTTTCTTTGTCATTTCATTTTTCGCGCTCGCGGATACTACATCATAATGCACAATTAACTCCAATTTTGAGCTCAAAATTTTATACCAATTCAGTAGGGTATAGACTGCACAATTAACTCAAATATAAAATCGTAATACTATCATAATGCACATATAACTCCAATATTTACCTCAAAACTTTCAGCTCGCCCTTCGCGCTCGCGGATACTAAATAGGGTCTGTAATACACAATTATCTACAATTTCTTATACTAGAAAGTGCCCCTTTATTCTATAATCTTTTAAAACCCAAAATTTTCGGCTCGCACTTCGCGCTAGCGGATATACTAAACCATAATGCACAAATATCTCCAATTTTGAACTAAAAAATTTCAGGTCGCGCTTCGCGCTTGCAGATACCAATAATTCAGTAGGGGTAGGCCTACATAATGCGCAATTAACTCAAATTTTACCTCAAGTTTTCATCTCACGCTTCGCGCTCGCGGATACTAGATATAGTTTATACTGCACAGTCATCTCAAATATTTTCGGCTTGCGCTTCGCGCTCGCTTTGCTTTTTTGTCATTAATGAAATACAAAACACATTCTGAAAAGCATCAATTAAAATGCAATTTTTGGCGCTCCCCTATTCATCCGAATACATTTCTCTTTATGCCTCTGGTCTCTATTGCCCCCTTTTCAGGAAAAATGCCCGTTTTCCATCATGACCCCCACTTTCAAATTCGTTCTACCGCCTCTGGCATAACAACATGGCTATAACTTGCCGTTCTTCCAGGTAACTAAATGGCAAATTTTGCACTCGCAACGTCTGATGTAATTCTTATGGGGCAAAAATCGTATTCATGGTGGCAATTTAAAATACATATTCAAACCACTAAAGTTTTGTTTAAAATTTTCAGATTTTTTTTTCCTTTTTGTTGCTAATATATTTTATTATTTTGTTTTCATAGGGGTAAAAATAAAATTGTTTAAATTCCCGTTTTAGGTCAGTATAGGCCTATAATTATATCAGGGAGTGTTTTAAACTCGCGATTCGCGCTCGTTTGCTCGCTCCGCTCGAAAGATTTTTTTACTGAAGTTGCCCCCCCCCCTCTGGAAAATCCTGGATCCGCGCCTGCCATACATTCGTGATTTTAAGCCCCTTCAGTCACCCCCCCCCCCCCAACACGAATAATGACGGATACAATTGCGTAATAAATTATTTAGTTATTGAGTATAACGGACCAATTTAAGAAATGAAACCTATTCTTTACCGGAAGAATTCGCCGCTGAAATAAATTTTTCATTTAAATAATTTTCAAATTTTCAATAAAGACAGGACGAAAACAATTGCGGAAGAAATTTTTAGTTATGGACTGTTAAACGGCCAACTTTAGAAACGAAACTAATTCTTTATCAGTAGAAGTCGCCGTTGATAATTTTGTGAAATAAATTCTCCGAAAATCAAAAAAAGAAAATAATGACACCCCTCCCCCCCCCCGGCCCCCAAAAAATCCCCCTTATCTGGAGGTCATTCATGGGTGACCAAAACACAGTCCCCAACTATCTTAATCCATTCGCTCTGGCAGTAGTAACTCAATTTTCGGAATAACGAACCTTTTTCTATTTTCGGAATAACGAACCTTATTCTATTATCGGAAAACCAACCTTATTCTATTTTCAGAAAAACGAACCTTGTTCTATTTTCGGAAATACGAACCTTTTTCTATTTTAGGAATAACGAACCTTTTTCTATTTTAGGAATAACGAACCTTCGGAATAACGAACACTACCCCCCCCCCCCCTGCGGACTACCGGACCTGCAGCGTGGCCGCGGACTATCGGACCAGCGGACTATCGGGTATAGCCGCTGGGGGGGGGGGGTCTAAAATTATGAACTTCAATATCAACAACAAAAAATGCAAGCTCTCCTCTATTTCTCCCATTATAATCTATTAATAATATATTGTTATTATTTAATGAATAATTTTCATAAAAACGACTGGTTCAGAAAACTACTAAACACACCCTTTCGAGAAAAGCCCCCCGGTGTTCCCGAATGGGTGCGTTAATTTTACTCCCCTCCCTCAACCCACCCTTTCGAGAAAAGCCCCCCCGGTGTTCACGAAAGGGTGCGGCCATCCCCGCTCCACCCCCGCTCCGCGAACGCAGACGATCGTTGCAAGCCGTTTTGCGTAGTCAAAAAGCACAGTCTGTTTACTGCGTTTACTTTCAAGCCGTGACAATATCTGATCAACTGATAACAGTTGGCCATTCACAAATAAGTCATGTACATATATTATTCCACATCTAAACCATTCTGCATAGTAAAATGTCTTCTTATGAAAAAGCAGGTTTTCATTATGCCATATAACTTGATCGAAAATGTCATTTTTGTCAATTTCAGTATAACTTTTCACATGGTACCAAGCATTTAAAACCTCAATATAAAAATCAGGAATTCCCAAATATTTAAAATCACTAAGTGTTCTTTCATTATAATTTCCATTCAGCAGAAGATTTATACCACCCAGTTTAGCATACCAATAATGGAATAAATCTTTCCATATCCCTTGACTATCATCAAGAAGTCTTCCAAGCCACTTTAGTCGAAAACTTAACACTTGTTTATCGATATCGACCATACTTATCCCTCCATTTTTATAATCCTGTGTGATGATACACCTTTTCACTTTATCTATTTTTGATTTCCAAATAAAGTTAAACAACATTTTCTTTAGTCTTTTTAATGAATCCGCTGGAGCTGAGTCTACTATTAACAAATGAACAATTTGGCTTATAGCAAGGGATTTCACAATTGTTACTCGCCCAAAAAGTGTTAGTTTTCTGATTCTCCAGTTATCTAGAAGTTTTTGCATTTTAGACAACTTATTTTCCCAACTCATCTTTTTTGCATAGTGTAAGTCTTGTGCAATAAAATGTCCTAAATAAAGTGCGGGTTTTTCCGACCAGGTGAGGTCCAGATCGGATAATGACCACCGTTTATTGAATTTGCCAATCCATATTAAAGCCCAAGTATAGTTGTTGTAGAGAAAATTGCATTTTTCAAAAAACTTACTCAACTTGTCCTAATATTGTCCCAATAACATATCAATACATGGGCAAGTAATATAACCATGTGCCATGCATGTCTTTTCATGATATGTTATAGTTAGCATAAACATGGGGAGATATTCATCAAAATGAGGCCATACTTCCTTCACTCTCACCCCAGAACTCTGGGCATGCCACACCACTGCTGACTGGTATGGCATGTGGGCATTCTGTGTGTATCAGTCTGTGTATCAATAGCATATACTTTGCACACAAACCACTGCACATTGCACTCTCCCCAGTGTGATCCTGTTTAGGCACGGCCCAGAAACAAATCGATTTACACAGTTTTGTTGCTAAATTCAGGTCTTAGAGTGGATTTTATAACAAATAATTTTGAACACAGAGGTTATTTGAGGTATTAATTCATATTATTCTGCTATGGAAGTAAAACAAAAAATATGTTCTCCCAAAACTATACATGAGCTTTAATACTGTTTTTTCTTTATTCAATTTTGGACCTGCGATTTTACCAAAATACACCAATTCTTTTATATTTTCTAAAGAAGATTTATCTCTAACAAAAAATAACGTATCGTCGGCATACTGTAATAGCTTTATTGTACAGTTACACCCTTTCAATTGAAAATTCCGAATTAAAGCATTTCTTCGAATCTTATTCGCCATAAATTCGGCTGCTAATACAAATAAAAGTGCCGAAAGGGGACATCCTTGTCTTATTCCCCTTTCAATTTGAAAACTTTTTGAAACCCAACCATTTATTAATACAGAGCTTGAAATATTACTATTCATTAATTAGACCCACTTTTGAAAATAAGTGCCAAAATTGAATTTTTTTAAACAAGTACATATAAAGGAAGTATCAATAACATCGAAGGCCTTGGTAAAGTCTACCATCATGAGAGCACCAGATTGATTATTCTTTAACATACATTCAATTACATCTTTAGTGAGACGCACATTATGTGCAGCAAGACGACCTTTAATTTAACCAGTCTGGTTCTGATCTATTATCTTACCGATTACCTTTTGTAATCTGAATGCTAATACAGAGGCTATGACTTTGTAATCACAGTTTAACAAAGTGATTGGTCTCCAGTTTTTAAGTTCTAGACGGTTTCCTTTCTTATAAATCAATGTTATGAGACCTTTCCTCAGTGAATTCGACATAATCTCATTTGCATAACATTCATTTAACGCATCATCTAGAATGTCTTTCAGGTCATCCCAAAACATTTGGTAGAACTCTACAGGAATTCCATCTGACCCAGGAGTTTTATTCTTCTGCATTGAAAATACAGCTCTTTTACATTCTTGCTTGGTTAGCAAACCTTCGCAAATATTACTATCCTCATTATTCAGACAATGTATATCTTGATGGTTTACGTAATCTTCCATTTATTCAAAATGTACAGAGTCTTTCTTATAGAGTGTGCCATAATACTTTACAACTTCTTTTAATATATCTTTTTCTGTCTTCAATAATGATTTTCCATCCTCGGATTTTTAATTGAGTAATACCTTTTTTATTAATATTTCTTTTTTCCAAACCTAAGAAATACTTTGTGCTCTTTTCACCTTCTTCAATCCATCTTACTCGAGCACGTACACCAGCACCTTTTGCTTCAGATTTGTAAATGTTTTCTAATTCCTGTTTTACTGATCTATAAGTCTGTTCGAGGTTACAATTTCTTTGAGTAACATTAATCAAACTATCAAGAGTTGCTAGTTTTTTCTCCAGAAACTCTTTTTTGGTTTTCTTTTTACATGATAATCTTTTACATGTTTTTTGAGTGAATTCTCTTACAATTATTTTAAGTAACTCCCATTTATCAGAGGCATTCAAATCTCTTTCACAAACATTATGTATTATGTTTCGAATATTCCTTTGATAATCTTCATTAATTAATATATTACAATTCAGCTTCCAATTCCCTGGGCCCTTCTTAAATTTCCCAACTCTTATTTTCAATGATATAGCATTATGATCGGCTCTAATGGCCGGTCTTATATCGGTTGTTATTAGTTTGGATTGAGTAGTTTTATCAATTAGCCAAAAGTCTAATCTTGATGCAATTTTCAAGGACTGATTTCTCCATGTATATTGTTGAGTTTTTTGGTGCACTTTACGCCATATGTCACATAGCGCAAATCTTCGCATAAGTTTACTAAAATTTGTTGGTTTTTTTGTAGTACGCACTATACGTACCTTGGACGTCAATTTTAGGATCTAAAACGCAATTCCAATTCCCCACCAAATACAAAGTTGGAATCAATAGCGTCATTTTTATAAACTCAATAGACAGTGATCTAAATTACGAAAAAATCTTTCTCTTTTGTTTTTCTTTGTCGGAGCATAGACATTAAGCAATGTAAAAGGAACATTTTCGATATTGATCATTAATATAATGTTCTTCTCATTATCACCTTGTGTGACATTAGTAACATCGATATCAAGACTCTGATCAAAAAGGATCGCAACTCCAGAAGAGTGGTTTGTCCCATGTGAAAAATAACATGGACCACACCATTCAGTTTTTAACAATATTCTCAATTTCCGAAGTCCAATACGTTTCTTGAATAAAGATGATGTTTGCTTTTTTGTTTGTAACCAACTAAAAATTTGACTTCTCTTCACTTGCTCTCTTAACCCCCTAACATTTAAACTAAAAAAGTGACATGAAGCCATAAACAAAGAGTAAATAAAGTAATACGAATGTTACTAGTATGTACAAAAGTCATTCATTTTTTCTTAAGAAGTTTCTTTTTCACTCGTAGCTTCCTCTTTGTAGGTATTGGCTGATCAGAGTTTTGTCTCAGTTCAGGCGATTCGACTGAGATATCTGAATACTCAGAATCAACTGGCTCAGAAAGGGCACTCTGAAAAGAAAGGGACGATTCTACCGAAGAGGTACCAGCCACAGAAGTGAAATTTGTAATTTTGGCTTGGCGTTTCGGACGTTCGTCGTGCTCGTGAGGGACGTGATCTAAAGGCGTAGCAATAAAAGACGGCGGGTCATCACTGTGTGCGTCGTCCACATCGCTATGTGCAAATGACTCGGAGTCATGATCAGCAGGATCAATGTGATCAGTATCACATGAAGATGTGGCAGCTGTAGCAGCGGCTCTCACTTGTTGAATGAAATTAATAAAATAATAATAATAATAATAAATAAATAAATAAATAAATAAATAAATAAATAAATAAATAAATGAAAATAGATGAAATATAGATTTTTTAAAATAAATATTTTTTTTATTATTTAAGAAGAAGAAGAAGAACAAGAAGATGCCTATGTATAATTATCCCGTTACAAATTACCAAAGTAAAATCAAAACATGATCAAACTTATCATAAATTTGGATGATCGTTCGTTTGAGGTTTTACAGGTATTTGAATAATCATCTATGTAGGGGAGACCGGGGACAATTGTAACACTTTTTTTCCAAATTTGACTTATCAACTTTATTATAACTAAATACTTGCTTAAAACCAGGTAAAACGAAATTTGGATATCTTAGCTTGACATATGAATAGGTTTGGGTTAAGTAAAACTATTTATTTTGAAGCCATTATCATTTCAAAACACGGGGTCGAGTGTTACAATTGCCCCTAAACCAGGGGCAATTGTAACAGACGTACGCGTACGGGGCAATTGTAACACTTCAAATTGTAACATTTTGCTTTTCTTTATTAAAGCTATGCACTTGACAGATCCGAGATTTAAACAACATTAACCACATCAGCTAATCATTATAAAACATGACAATGCTTGAATTAAGTTACATTATATTTTCCACTTGTTATATACATGGCATGAGATTATTGGAGCAATTTGGAGCATTGGAGCATTGCAGAAGTTTACGTGCTCTTTACGGGCGATGACAGCGCGCTGAATTGTCCCGGGGCTAGGTACGGGGCAAAAGTATTTCCTAAACGGCATTGTTACTATTGCCCCTGTGGTGGGCGACCATATTTGGAGAGATTTTTTTCTATCTTAGCTTAGGTATTCATCGTTGAAACGTTAGCAAAATATGGCCTAAGAACATAATTTCTAAATATATAAAAACGAAAGCCGTAGCTCATCCACATATTTGTCCAGAACAATGGGTAATGTGAAATATTACTTTCCTACTCAAAAAACGATTTTTCTGCTGTAGAAAGTTCCACGAACCGTTAAATCTGCTAATACTCAAACAGCATGAGGAGCGATGAAATGCGCATGCTCTGTACAAATTTTAAGTTTGTAGCGTGTTTCTGCTAGGGATGGGAGCCCCTGTTATAATTGCCCCAAGTTACAATTGTCCCCGGTCTCCCCTACTGAGCGAATAATTAGGCACATAACAATGCGGTACCAATCTCATTAGACTCTGCTTACTCAATGTGTATTGTTTAATTATAATAGATTACAGACCGTACAAACGGAAATTATTTCCGATGGCTGGAAAACAAAACACAAAATAGATAACGTTGAGGTTGTAATTATGTGTAAAAAAAATATTGCTCTGAGTGGGTGTTCACATATCAGTTGGTTGACTTAATTTGAAGACTAATAGTGCGATCATGGCAAAGGGCGATTCCATGCTGTTTTGTTGTTATCTCTTTGTTTTTCTGTTATTTCTGTGTCCCGTACATCACAGTACTATTTTTCATTTCAATTGTAAATGATGTGTTATCGGGTCAAATTAAATCTTGATTCTTGTGCCCCATCTGGTAGTACTTGAGGATCGCCTTCTATCAAGATAATATTTCTTTATTTTCATGTCGCAAATATGTAAAATGTTGTCAAAATGTCCCATACGACAAAGCATGGAATCGCCCCAACGGGAATTGTATAATCGAGTTGTAAAATGATGGGGATCTTTAAGAGCATGTAAAAATAAATATATATTGTAGTTCTAAAATCTGAATTTTCAGGTTTATCCGTAAATGTTCCAATATCATGAATATTCTGTGTATGTTAAAGGCAATTGATAATGAGATAAAAATATTTTTTAAATAGAAATAAATGATAGAAAATATATCATACTCGCCTCCCTGACATGTTACTGAAGCAACGTTATAAACAGGTTCGGTATCAGTACCAGTAGCTTTTACAAACGAAAGTCCGGAAGTGGTTCTGTAGTCTCGTACAAGACCCGGATATCCCATTTGACGACATAATACTTTGCTATTCTCGACAGTCCACATATCACCGCATACATAACCAAAGGTAGAGCTGCGATCAAATTGGACCTGTAGGTGACCTTGATTAGGTTGCATCCCTCCTAAGAGACGAGTTCCTTACATTTAAAAAGGGAAAATATTGATAAAATTGTTTTACAGTGTAACGTGTATAGTAAAAAAAAGGGCACCTTTGCCCTATAGTCCTCTATGGGTGACTTTTAAAGGAGCTAAACTGATATAATTTCATTCCATACAGTAATTCCAAAACGGAATAATATTTTACAAAGTAACAAGTGCAAATTGGGAAAAGATGAAACTAATAAACAATATGATGATGAGGTTTACGGTTCACCATGTGGTTAGTCCTAAAAGGACTGGTTGAGAAAGTAGAAGAGGAAATGAAGAGTTATAGAAAGTGAAAGATTAATAAGGCGAGATAGAGAGTAGAGAGTAGAATTAGAGTAATCTTTCGTGATTTAGTCCTGAAAAGGACTGTAAACCAGTTGAGAAGACGAGTGCGAGGAAGCTTGAGTATGGTAGAGAGTGCTCGACGTTTCCCAACACCCTCATCAGACGAGCCTACCAACTCAGCGACAAGCAACATCTTCCTCAAGAACTCCGACATGTCACTCAAGCCCTCACCACCATCAACCATACCCACGCCGGACTATCAACACCCAAGCCTCCTCAACCAGAACCACCGATAGCGCCACAACGACCAAGCTCCGACTACCAACCCTCCTTCAACAGTTGTACTCCCTACATCGGCAAGATCTCCCACCAACTACACGTATCCTCCGATCGGCCAACATTCAAGTTAGACACCGCTCCTCCACTAAGCTACACTCAATCCTCTACTCACACAAGGACAGGAACCCAATCAACAAGCAACCAGGTTTTACCGCATTCCCTGTGAATGCGGTAAAGTGTACATCGGGAAACAGGCCGCAACTTCGACACCAGACTCAAGGAACACAAAAACTGCCAACGACTCAGCGACTGGGACAAATCCGCCATTGTCAAGCACGCCCAACAGAGAACCACCGCATCAACTGGGACAACAGCCACCTCATCACGACCATCCGCCACTGGAACTCAAGAAGGATTAGGAAGCTATCGAATCCATCGCCAAACACCGTACCCCAAGACACAGGACTCTACATCAATAGCATCTGGAACCCAATTCTCCACAACGAACCAACCCCACCTCGACCGTCTTCTTCTACCAGCGCCACCTCTGCTTCAACTTCGCCGACCGACACCCAACATCCAGTCACCTCACCCGAGAACCAGCCCACCGCCACGCCGACAGCTACGCGACTCAATCCAACAAACTTCCGCCACAACTCCGACCCCGCCGCGAAACGCAACGCCCAGCCACGACTCTTCGACCACAATAGGACACCGCCTCCACGCCAGCCACACGGCCTCGATTTCACCAACGTCCGCATTCGACACCCGACTTTCCCGCCAACCAGCCACCCACGCAGCTACAACAATAGAGCTCCACCCACGCACCGTCCGGCGTCGATGCTACTCCTACGTCCGCACATCAGCTATACATCCCGCGCATCTTCTACACGAGTATCTATGGCGAGTATCTACTCGAGTGTAGTCGAGTGAGGTTCCACCGTACAATCTCAATGGCACCAACATAGACCTGATTCTATCGGCATTTGATATACGATTGCGCCTCATCCGCCGGTCCGGTGCCTGTGAGCATCGGTACCTGGGGATACCGGTACCTGACAGGACGAGAGCTGAGCTGAAGACCACGCCCACCGTATATACTTCCATCGAGAGACAGAGAGAGAGAGATTTTTCTGTGAATACTGTGACTCCTGTGGACCGCTGTCCTGATAGAAACTGGGAAGGAATATACTTATCTTCAATAGTTGAATAGTTGCAAATTGGCGGTAAGACCTTGCCATACCGGCGTCTTCTTTTATTACACCACCTTATCATATTTAACACTATTTACTAATATTGAAAACCCAATTAATACGATTGCCTCTATATCCTTTAGGTTTATAGCTTGAGATATGGGGACCCGGGGGACATCTGATGAAGAGCATATGAGGAATTTGCGACAGCAATGTACAGTCAAAATTCGGGACAAGGGACATCGGGTCCCCCTTCCCCTGTAAATTAATAGATAGTGGAATGGACAAATCATGGACACGTTTATTGGAAATGACACTGTAACAGAAAATGATATCACGAATGATGGAAATGGTTGGAATACAAAAATGGGTCAAACAAGAAAGAGGCCCAGAGTCAGTAGTACAATACTTGAATCTCCAAAGAAGAAAATTATGATTAACAGTTACAGTGGAAGGAATAGACTCAAATATAGCACAAATCAATCCAGTAAAAATGGCAACATTTTACATCAAGAATGCGGAAATAGAAAAAGTAGAAAGAAGAAGAAACAGCTTGAAAATAATTTGCAAGATGAAAGACAAGTTTTGAAACTAAAAAATCAACGGATTTGTAGGGAAAAGCAGTAGAATTAAACAATTGACCAAATGAGTTCAAAAGGAAAGCTGTAATAAGAGTAACACAGAAGTAGAAGAAAAGGAGATTCTAGATATGTTGCAGAAGATAAGCTAGTGGCGGTAAAACGTTTCAAAAAAAACAATAAATGCGAAGTAAGGAACACCCCCTCGGTTTTTAACGTTTGAAAAGAAGAGAAATTCAAGATTCATTTCATTTGCATACGAAAGGTACGAAGTGTTTGAATACGTCCCGCCAGTATCTCGTTGCTTCAATTGCCAGAGATTTGGCACGTGGCCGCAGGTGTAGGTCAAAGTACGCTGCGTACGCTGCGGTGAGGATCATTCTTTGAACAATGTAACAAAAAGGATGACCGTAAATGCTGCAGATGCGGAGCAATCACTCAGCGCGCATACCAAGGGTGCAAAAATTACAAAGATGCAACCAAAATTCAAACAACAAGCTACAAGAAAAAATCTCGTATGCAGCTGCGACAAAGAAATTCCACGATGCAGCTCCTATAGCTAAACAAGTTCAACCAAACAGAGATATGTACAACCCAATAATCATGCCCAAATAATGAAAGAGTAGATAATCCCGAACCCCAAACATCTTAGTCGAATGGTTCCTGAACAAAGTGGAACTCGTTCCAGTAACTCTAATGGCCACCCATGGAAAGAAAACAAACAGACAAGCATGATGCGCGACAGCTGCACCTCAACAACCTCATAGACAATTAAAAGAGCAAGAGAAATTCAATCAAACCTAGATTAACGGAAAACACTTTGGATTTTTGTCTTTTTTGTATTTGTTATTAACAATATAGAGCATGAAACAACAAACTCTAATCGTATAAGATTGTTGTAGAGCGGCTCGTTTTGTCTGGGGTTAACATACACCCTCAAATGATCAGGAAAGATTAAAATAATAAATAGGCACGTAATGGGCAAATAAACATCTCTTTGCCATGCCCTAGCCTATTGCTCTTATATTTATTTCATTTCATTCTCTCAAGAGAACCCCTTTTTTGTTCTTTCTTTTTTTTTTTTGCCACAATAGCAGCACCCTTTTTGGTACTCATTAACACATTTGGGTGCCTATTAGCACATTAAGGGTGCTCACCAGTACCCTAAAATGCTTAAGGTGCTGATGCGCACCCTTTTTTGTACTAAAAGGTGCTAATGAGCACCTTATTTGTAGGGTGCCGCTATTGTGGCTAAAAAAGGTGCTCAATGGAAACTTTTTTTCTCAGAGTGATATTTCTTTTGTAAGGATAGAATCCTTAACTCTTTCTATACCACCAATCGATGTACGCTAAATGTCGATTGGTCATTTACGCAGCTTATTTGCAAGCTAGTACCTCTGACGTAATCATTCTAACAGAGGTTTGACTAACATACCAACCATTACTAGTCATAATAACTAAGGTGGATATCGTATTAAGCGCTATAAATGCAACTTTTATTATTATTATTTACTCCGGCGTCCATTGCTTCTAGCCTTATTTCATCTAAGATATAAGGTTAGGGTTGTTAAGTTAATGGTCAGTTTAGGGTTGGGTTTAGGAAAGGGTTGAAATTACCGGGGGGTCATTCGATTAATGAATATTTACTATGGAGTAGCAATCGTCGCCGGATCAAATGTCATGGAATCATTAACTGCATATCACAATATAAGTCATTAAAACGTGACGTCAATATCTCCTAGGCCTAGATACCGATAGAGACCACTTGGTCTGAAGGCTTCCGTTCGGGTTGGAAATCGGAATTTATCCGGTGTTTGACTTTAAGCCACATGTAATACGACTAAATTTATTTCAAGGGGTCTCCCCAAAAGGCCGAGGGTCCACGAGGCCGAGGGTCCACGAGATCACTTTTTCTCATATCGTAATTTCTTTTATCAGCAGACAAACATCCTAATAAAGAAAATACGACATGAGAAATAGCGGCCTCGTGAACCCTCGGAATCGTGGGATAATCTTCGGCCTCGTGAACCCTCGGACTCGTGGAAAAATCCTCGGCCTTGTGGACCCTCCCCGATTTCAACGAGGCATACATGAACGTTAAGTCTTTGCTTTATGAAAGGGTTAATTCAATCTGATATTAATTTTCTAATAAAAAGATACCTTTAACACTTGTTTCTATACTATATGTGCCATACAAAAATAAATTATTTTAAAAGTGCAAATAACGATTGCACTGTGTACAGAATTTAATATTGAAAGAGGATTGACAGATTCAGATTAGCATTTTATTTCCGCCTCGAAAGGTCTACTATACATGTATAGGCTTGTAATCATTCAAAATACAAAAACATAATGTCATGATATAAAACAGTCATATATGATATTTATAAATGGTTTAGCATGATTGGCTATTAAAAAAAGAAAGAACATGCAAAATACCGTAAAAACTTAAAGTAATATAACAACAATAGCAACATTGCCGGTCGAGCTCATGGATGGGGTAGAATGCGCTTTTCTTGTGTACTAGATCATAAAGATTATCAGTTTTTATTAGTAGCTTTTTAAACATAATTAAAGTCGGTTTTATTCATGAGGTATTCTACTTTTTAGAGTTTTTTTTTCAATAAGTGCTCATAAAAATGTTTTTCCGTGTCAAATATTATATATGAGAACCTAATATTCCGCCAATCAAGATCCTTTTTTTTTACTTTTTTTTTTTTTTACTTTTTTTTGGAATAATTAAGTGAATCGATTTTCTACCCCAATCACACGTTCATTAACAAATATTCCGGGATTTAAGATCGATTTTTTCACAGCTTTAACTTTTACCAACTATTAATTTTATTGCTTAGAGAACATAGATGGCAAGTTTATGTCACTATTTAATTTACATCACAGCAATGGAGAGGATCTGTGTTGCTCAAAGGTCACACTGTCTTGTTCACCGATGCGGAAATTTACTCTATAACAGGGGATATCTTGTGTCCCCGATAGTGCTACAGTCACACAGATACGTTTAGTTACTGTTTTGTTATTTTATTCTCATTTCAACTTCTATTCTATAATTTCTAGTGTATTTCTTTGTTTTATTGGATGAACAAAATTACCGCTACTTTCACTGCTGACTTTGACGGGAAGGCATCCTTGAGGACCCGCAGAAAAGGGGGGATTTTTGGACGCAATGCCGGACATAACTCAACGTAAGTGTCAGTGTGACTGTAGATGGATTTATAATATTTTTTTTTTTTTCATTTTTTTTTTTTTTTGGTGCCATTAGGAATAATTTTGTTTTTATGATAATGCCGAAAATTGCCGATGTACAGACGGGTATACCCTTGGGCTGACATATATAAACTTCATGAAGTACAATGTACAAAGATCTTACATTATAAAGAAGAACTACGTCAAATTATAACGTGAACTTATGCATAACAACAATAGTTTGCCCCTTAATTATTTCATCAGTGTCATGGTAAGAAAAACTTTGTCATTCTGACCCCCCCCCCCCCCCCTCTTCTCGCTTTCCGAAATTTGCTATTTCAGATTATTTTTTTCCCCAGATGTTCACGTGAAAGGTATTTTAAAGTTATACATAGTATACACATCTACTGTCCAACGTCTTGACGATGAGGGCGCGGTACCATTGTCTTTTCGTTCTTGTAGATGGGTGGGACCAAAGTATCATCGTATTCATGTTGGTTCTCCACCTTGTGATCTTGTGGATCAGGATGCCGAGGTCTATTGGCGACCTCACTGATATCAGGGATGTATGTGTATTCTTTGCTATCGCGGTCTTTGGCGCCGGTTGCTCCCTCGTCATCAATCACCTCAATGTAGGTATTAGGTCGATCCGCAGTTGAAGGCAGACCTGATCCCTCGTCGGGTAAGACTTCCAGGTAGCCGTCACTCCCTTCGGGTTGCGCAGAAAGCACCTGGAGGTGCTCACCTGTCTTGTTTTCTCCATGATCAGAACGTACTTCGAGGTAGCCATCTTTCTCTTCTTCTACCTGATCAGAAGGGATCTCGAGGTGTCCTACTTCAGCTTGCCCGATGTCACCTGCGGCTCCCAGATTCGACATCTCATACGACGATTCCTGGTCTTCGCTCGGGTGGCGTTCGAAGGTGAGATCCATTCCACCCCCAATGTCTTCTCCTGGTGCAATGTAATCGTCCAGTTCCTCATAAACTCCTGTGTATTCTCCAGAAGTTCTTGGAGAAGCAACGGTTAGAATACCAACATGAGCATGAGGGCGCCCTGTAGCCTGCGGTGTTGCTTCCCGTGGTAATGGCCTTGTTAGCGGTGAGGCTGATAAGACTGATACCCCAATGTCAGAACGTTCCTGCTGGAGGATGTGTGTTTGGATGTTCGATTGAGTGTTAGGGATGGCGTCTTGTGTGATGGATGACGATAAAGGTTCAGTGTCACCTCCTTCAGGTTTTTTTCGCAACTTGCGACGAATTTCACTGAAAGGTAATAAATTAATAAATACATAATAAATGAAAGGAGAAATAATCTAATCAGCATAATTATTACGATAAAGCATTCATGTTTCTCGAATACGTACTTTTCACGTTGATTATTATACATTGCATTCCAAATTTAGGAGCAACAGTGTATAATTATGATCTTAAGATAATATGCTCACCAACACACAGCGAAGAACATAGACAGAAACACAATGATCGCTCCCATCGCACAAAATGCAATGCCAAGAGAGACTGCAAGATAATAAGAAAAATTAGATTACAGATACCATGGACTTTTGTTTTTCCATCCCACCAGTTTTTACATGCATGTACCTTTGTTTTTGTTTTTGCACTACCACACAGTCAAAAGCTCTATTTACACCACTTTTGGTTTGTTTCGATGCCTACTTTTTTTTTTAATGACGAACATTTATCAACATTGCTATATTTTAAAATATTTTCTATTGTCTTTTATCCCTCCCAAAAAAAGAAAATAAATAAATAAATAAATAAATAAATAAATAAATATGAATAAAAAAATAAAATAAATAAATAGATTAATAAAGAATTGATGATAGATAAATACAATTCTAAAAAAAATATTTGGGCCGCGACGCGACAAAAGGGCCCTTAGCTCAACTGAGCTGAGCACCTAATTATATGCGTGCTAAATCAACAATGACGTCACAATCAAAATAGTGTGCGCGCTCATAGCTACTTCTGACACAATTTAGTGTAGAAGCCTATGTAGTTTTGTGTGCAAGTTATGTTAATATTTGGCAACATAATAGGCCTATGTGATTGTGTTCTATTAGATCCGATAATCAATATGATTATGTATGTTGTCAAACTTTTAATTGCCTTTTTGTTTGTGACCCAAAATAAAGAGGCAATTTTGATCAAATTGTGTTAAATTCGGTATCAAATTGTAGCTATTCAAAAATCAGAAATGAACAACATTATTATGACCTAAGAGCAAGACAGGATACTTTAACAAAGCAATCGAATCTAATGATACCATGAATAAATCATTAAGTGAATAAATAAATAATAAATAATCAAAAAGTCTTAATTTAAGCAGAAATAATTGACTTAAAAATGACGCCAAATTTCAGAGAAAAGTTAGGCTTGTGGTAAAATGAGTCCATTTTCTGATTGTTAAGCATTAAAGCCTATAAATTGAACTTGACATAATTTCCTGGTCGAGTGTGCCAACATAATCATGCTGGTAGGATACAGTATTATTGATTACATTTAGTTACAATTATAATATTGTCTATTCAATTATATACTAATTTGAAATTTGTTTAAAACAATTTGGTTGCGTGAAAAAGTGATAATAGACTTTACTGCTGGTTTTGAATAGCTACAATTTGATACCGAATTTAACACAATTTGATCAAAATTGCCTCTTTATTTTGGGTCACAAACAAAAAGGCAATTAAAAGTTTGACAACATACATAATCATTTTGATTATCGGATCTAATAGAACACAATCACATAGGCCTATTATGTTGCCAAATATTAACATAACTTGCACACAAAACTACATAGGCTTCTACACTAAATTGTGTCAGAAGTAGCTATGAGCGCGCACACTATTTTGATTGTAACGTCATTGTTTATTTAGCACGCATATAATTAGGTGCTCAGCTCAGTTGAGCTAAGGGCCCTTTTGTCGCGTCGCAGCCCATTTATCTAATGTTTATGTTGCGAGGTTACATAATAATGTGTAATGCGGCGGTCACAACTCGTCGTAGGCTACGGGGCACGTGCCATCGACGTAGCCTGCGTTGCATGTGCAATGCACGCGCAGGTCCTAATTCAACTTCTGCGATTCCTGCAATTCTATAGTAAGGGTATTGTAAAAACTTTCTGCACGCCGTACATGCATTGTACCTGCGAGGTACCTCCGCTGCACGATTTTTTTACGAAATCCATCGTAGGGAGTTGCACGTCGAAGGTACGGCGAGTTGTGACCGCCGCATAAGGAAACTTAAATTTGACAGTGAGTTCAAGGTCACAATCATCAATACAAATTTGATGTAGGGGAGACCGGGGATGGAAGTTACACGGGTCAGTTGTTATAGTTCTCAGTGTGCTTAGCTGGAAGGAGAGAGGGTGTGCTAACTGGCATCCTTCTACAGCCTACACATAGCTGTGATGAACTGCCGGTCGTGAGGTCTCTCCGTTGTTTTGTTAAAAAGTTAATCAACAAAAACCGTTTTTTACAGTTCAAAGTAAATTTTTGACAAAAATTGAAATTTGTAATAGCTCTTACAACTGAAGGCACATGATGATAGTCTGGTATTGTAAATATGGTACATGAATGTCACTAATGTATCCCCGAGCCCGTATCAGGACATCTCCCCCGGAGGACAACTCCCCCGGGGGCATTTCCCGGAGGACAGCTCCCCCGGAGGACATAGGGTTAGGGTTAGGGTTAGGGTTAGGGTTAGGGTTGTCCTCCGGGGGAGCTGTCCTCCGGGAATTGTCCCCGGGGGAGTTGTCCTCCGGGGGAGATGTCCTAGAACCCCCCGAGCCATGCCCTGTAATTATGCCTAATGGCTGTGCTACAGTTGATTTTTGTGCGTAAAATCACCCATGGGGTAGTGTCGATGTAACTACTTACCCCAATTACATTATATATGTAAAATTATATTTTGTCTCCATTTTCAGGTGTTAATATTTTTATGTTTCTATTATTAATTTTGTATATTCTAGAGCTCTACTTGATCCACTGTTAACGATGCCAAGAAACTGGAAAGTTGAAACAAAAGTATGGTATAAGAGATTTACACATTGTCAACTTACCCCGTATGTTTACATATTGTAACAATCTACCCCGTATGGTGTAACAACTTACCCCGTATACGGGGTAGGTTGTTACAAAAAAATGTCTTCATTAATTAAGCTGTAGTTAATTAGTGTGTACATGTTTTCAAGTTTTATATGCCTCAGGTTTTAGCAAACATAATAGGCTAACTATAAACTCAAGATGGAGTGTGTGGGTTCTTCATTAGAACTATCTGGCCAAAAATGTAATGTAAATGTCCATCCCCGGTCTCCCCTATTTTATTATAAAATGTTTCTTGAAACTGAAATTTGAAAATGTATGTTATGTTTGGTGTAGATGAGACAATGCAGCAGATCTGGATTAAAATGGTCCTCGTATATGAACTGATTTTCCCAAAACAAAACAGTACAAAAAGATACTCACCAAAAGTCTTTTCTTCATTGTTGTAAAAGCGCCGGAAAGATAAACAAGAGGGATATAGAAAACGAAACAAAGATGAATGAGATCATGGAGGAAATAACATGCTGTCACTTCAGAAAGAAAATGAGAATAAAAGATTAATCTTTGGCGAGGTTGCTTTCCCGATACCAGAAGAAAAGTATAAGGAATGTTGAACAATTATATAAAATGTTTGTGAATATTTGGAATATTATTCATGATTTGTTATTTTACACAACTAACTTACTTCCATTCGACTTCGTTTATTTTTTCCACTCACCAATGCATTCTGGATATTCTCCATCCCATTCCAGAGCAGCAGCAGAGTTGCCAAGACATTGAATAGCTTTGTTGCCGACAAGCTCGAAACTATTCGTGGCACACTTAAACTCTACAATGCTTCCGTACCGCGTCGAATTCTTCGTTGCGTCAACCAAGAACTGTGGCTCTGGCTCGGCACAGAATCCCACGTCCGTGCGAAATACTAATCAACATAAATTTGAAGGGAGAATATAAGATCAGGAAGCTGAGAAGATGTAATAACAAAAATAGCAGAATAATACTTTCTTTGCCTGAGCATGATGTTACCGCTTCCCATGTACCGTACACAAGACGGTCATAATTGATTAAAGTCGTTTTTTGATTATCAATATAAAACTGAACTGAAATGAAATAAACCTCGGAAGATAGATACATATACGCACTAATTGAAAGACAATGGCTGGTTGGTTTGGGACTGGGTTTCAGAGGGCGATTTGGGTTCTGATTTTCTGCTATAAATGATATACGCCTAAAACAATGAAGGTCTCTCTTTTATGTATTAAGAGACAGTTTACATACATGTACTAATCTTTGAAATTCCTACGTTTTTATAGGAAAGCTACACTAAAAAAAACTCCTGCAAGTCATACCCTCTCCGTTTTTGCCTGAACAAAAGTACATGCCACTTTTCGACGAAAATCCGCCATAGACGTTTGCATGCTGCACGTACAATCTGTTGTGATCACTGCACTATCACATTTAGGTAATATATTATTTTATATACCTGTAAAATAATCACTCCGTTTGCCACAAGACTGTTCTGGATTTCCTGGACAAAGGCTGCTGCAAGGAAAATCATAGTCCTTCCGGGTCAATCCTTCCAAGGAAATGTGGCAAAAGCATGTCGTCTCGAGCAGAATTGCATAATAATTTACTCCACGAGCTTTACATCCTTCAATGCAAAGGTCGTTTGTCATGCGACTATCATTGAACGAGTATATGTATGCCGTATCGAATCCTGATCTAAGGTAACAACCGTTATAGCCAAGGTCTGTATTTAAAAGCAATTAAAAAAAATATTTTAAAAAATCACATCGTAAGAATTTCATCTCTAACGCTGTTTTCATCATGAACATCAATGTGTTGAAAAAATACAACACAGTCATTATTTAACCTGTCAACTGTTGTTTATTTCAACATATTTTGGATGGTCCATTCCCAGGTTCATGAAAGACAACTTGTTATTTAACCATGACTTCCTTGTATATTGTTTCACTATGGTCTTTTAAAACTTTTGTCTTTGTTATTTATTTACATACACTGTTGATCAATAAAGGTTGGATATTATTTTTATTTATTTTATTTTGTTTTAATTTATTTCATTTTTTTTTTTTTATTTATTTATTTTTATTTATTTTTTTTTTTTTTGCTCCAGCCGCATAATTTTGCCCCAGCTTACTTTTGTCCCTGCTTTCACTTTTCGAGAACATGGCTTTTTCTTGGACGTTCCCACAAACCATCCCTGGGGATTGAAAATTATTTTTAAAACAAGTTTGTCAAACTCCACAATGCCCATGTTTGCATTTTTTTTTTCTCATTTTGGGGCCCCCCTTTTTTTTACCATTTTAGCAAATCCCCCTTAGTCCTATTAAACCTTCCGAAACGCATCTGAGGTGTAGAATTGTTATTGTTCTTTAAGATAAACTAAGGTTATGTACACAGCCTCAGATCTATTGACTTTATTGGGGTTCATACTTGATATTATTCATAATCATGAAAATTTCTAACTTCTCCAAAAAGTATATATTGTAGAATCTCAGCAAAACATAAATCACAATGACAAATAAACGTTAGTTACAATTTGTAACCTTGTCATGTATACTGAAGAAAATGTTGGCAAAAATTATCATTATTAAGGTTTTAAGGTTATTTTTTATTTCCTATGTTTTTACCATAAATGTAGAATAAAAGTTCAGTTTTCCACCATTCACACTCTTTACTTCTCCCCTTTTTAAATGAACTACTCTCTGGTTGTGGGGTGGGCCTGATTGACCTATATCTTACGTTCATTTATTCATATGTATATATATTTATATATATATATATATATATATATATATATATATATATATATATATATATATATATATATATATATATATATATAATTATGCATATGAAGAGCTAACATGCAAAAGGACTAAATTCACTTTTTTAACTTCAGAGGAAATGGCATTTGTTTCAGGCGCGTATCCAGGATTTGGCACCCCGGGGGGCCCGATATGATTTTGATTTTGGCGCCCCCAGTGGTGGCTCCAGAAAGGTTCACCCTATTTTTTTCCCCCGTTACACCGGGCGAGCCAAAAGGTACACTTTAAAAAATTTCACGTCACGCTGGCCGAGCGATAACGGGCGGGGGCGGGGGGGGGGGGAGGGGGGGGCTAGGTGTTTGAAATTTTTTTCGGCTTTCGGCCAAGCAAAAGTCATATATCAGCTGTAGGGGTAGTTTCATAGTCTTTTGGCTCATTCATGTATATTTTTCTTATTTATTTTTTTTTTTTTTTTTTTTTACATTTGGTTAGTTTGGCGCCCCTCAGTCAATTTAGCGCCCTTTTAGGTCATTTTGGCGCCCTTTCGGGGCCCCCACCGGGGGGCTGGCCCGTAAAGCCCCCCCCCCCCCCCCCCCCCCCCCCCCCCCCCCCCCCCCCCCCCCCAGAATACGCGCATGTGTTTACCAGTTTTTGTACACGCGTCTTTGGAAAAGGGAAATTACAAAATGCATTTTCTTACAGTTGCAATCAACATTTAAAATATCCTTTTGTTCACAAAGACGGGTACGTACCTGAACAATTGCCTGATATCAATCATTCAATTTTCATCAAAAGTGGATTTAGTCCCTTTTGCATGTAACCTCTTCATAATTAGACCTACCCTGACACGTTATGTCAACATCTAGTACGCGTGTGCATGTCGCTGAAGTACGACAGTTAGACAAGATGGTTTCATCTGTAATAAGAACACGTTAATAATTATTTTTGTTTAAAACACATGTTTCATTAGTTTTTTGTTGTTTGAATTACATAAAAGCTATTTTAGGAAGACAGTCATTTTTTATAAGGCATGAAATCATTTTGTTTTAAGAACGTAATCAATTTTAACTAGGCCAATGTGGTTGTCTTATATATCAATGTCATGGGAAATATTGTTGTTTTATCATTTATACAATTAAAAAAAACATATTCATTATATAGAATTCGAAATATGTCAATCATGACAATCCGTATTATTGAAATGGATCTTACTAATTTCGTTCATTTGATTGAGCTAAAAAATACCTCCCATTAAAAATATATCTGATTAATTTCTGCCATTCAAAATTATGCGGGTTAGTTTTTTGCTCGCTGCTGGAAAGCAGTGCGCTAGGAACTATTATATTCTCTTCAAATTAATATTTTTTTAATGCAAACTAGGGTAAGTTATGTTATGTGACCCATGTTAATTATATTTTCTTTAAATTAATATTAATGCAAACTAAGGTAAATTACGTTTTCTTGCCCGTGTTTATTTGCATAATATATAAATTTGGTTCATTTTGATTGAGCTAAAAATGCTCTCCATTGAAAATTTATAATTTAATGAAATACTGCCATTCAAAATTATACGCTTATATCTGCTGGGAAACAGTGAGCTAGGAACTATTATATTCTCTTCAAGTTAATATTAATGCAAACTAAGGTAAATTGTGTTTTGTGCCCCTTGTTAGTTTGCATATTTAAAAAAAATGGTTAATTTTAATGACCTAAAAATTTATCATGTAATTAACTTTTGTCATTCACAATTATACGGGATAGTTTCTGACTCTCTGTTTAGTGCTGGGAGGCACCCTTACTTCCATAGCAGGAGAATTCCCCGGGCGTGATGACATCCCTGTCCCCTACGAATGGGGTCGTCCCGGTTGAGAACTTTACTGCACCAGGGAAGCCTAACTGACGACATACAACTTCTGTGTTTTGGTCTGTCCAAGTGTTTCCACAGAGCACACCCCTTCGGCCGTCTTGTAGAACCTCGAGACGGCCCTGGTTGGGTTTTGAACCTCCAGTCAGCTGGATATCTGATATGACGTTAGCTACAGAAATGATATTAGGTAAGTTTGCTGTAATAGGCCTACGTAGTTAAAGCTTGATAAATATTAGGGTCGATGTCTTTTAGTGGGGCAAAATACAAAATTTATATGTCAAATTGAAAGCCAGTAATCAGATAATCATCTTTGAATAAAAGAATAATCTCGCATCTTTAGATACTGTATGCCGCAATATAAAACAAAACAAAAATAAGCAAAATGCTATGATAAATTCTCACTGAATTATCTTTAAGAGAATCATCAGTATTAATTCTTTGTGTATGGGCAAGTCCATGCTATTTGTTCCCGAGATGGTGATTTTTCGACTTTTTGACCATTTTTGTGTCAAGTGTGTCAGTGGGTTTGTAAAGGTATACATATTGGCCCGAATTCACAAACGTGGTTTAGTTAGTCCATGGTCTAAATCAGGTGGTTTGTGAATACCAAAATTTAGACCATGGTCTAAATCCATGGTTTAAACAATTGATTTAGACCATGGACTAACTAAACCACGTTTGTGAATTCGGGCCAATGTGTCATATATCACCATAAAGGGTATGAAATGAACTGAATGCAAATGAGGTCAAAAAAGTCATTTCAACGTCATATGACGTCACAAGGCTCATTAATATTCACGAAAAATATATAAAATGCATTAAAAATGCTATTTTTAACCATTTAAAAAAGAGGTTTTTCATAAAAGTACAACCAAAAAGTAAGTATTTTCTGTTTTTAAATTTTCTTGGCTAACTCTGGTGAAAATATCACAAACCTAGCACAAAGCTTTCCATATTTTTAGACCTAAAATATTCTGGTCTCAGAAATAGTCTCACAAAAGTTACTGAGCTGATGTAAAATCATACATTTTTATTACCCACCCTCCCACCTTTAGAAATGAAGCAAAATAAGTTTTTCTTAGATTTGTGTTTTGTATTATGTTTCTTTTGATTTATCAAAGAGATTTTTTAACAAAAGATGTTGCTACGTCTTGGCTACACCAATTGTTTAATAAAAATATTATAGGGAATAATTGTCCCGTGTGTTACTGTCCCGTTTGTTACCTGACATAGTTTTTAAAACTTGACCTTTGCCAGAAAACTCGAAGTTGTATTAACTTTAAAATATGTCTTTACAATGTTTATTACATATTTAAGAGGATATGACTCTGCAAATTTAGATCTACTTTTGAAATTCAGAGTTATATGTGAATAAAGTCAAAATTTCAAAACACCATTTTTTTGCGGTCCCGTTTGTTACCGACGAATAAATGATCATAAATTAATTATGAACTGAGTTATTACACCAATCTTTATATTTTTGTTGAATATTCTTAGTACCTTCAGGAATATACCAAAGGATTGAGATTTCATTTAAGATTTTTTCAAATAAGCCCTATTTTTGGCTCTGATTGTCCCGTTTGTTACCGCGCAAAATAGCTTGGACTTGCCCGTATTCAAAATAAGTGTGTTCACTCGAGTAACGTAATCTTTTATTACAATTGATGTAAACATAAAGTTAATCAATTATCTCATTCAAAGATAATTACCTCATTCAAAGAGAATTATCTAATTGTCATCATAACATTTAACTTATCTTTAGTGTTTTTTACAAAGTGGTTTCCAATAAAAACTATACACTTTCGATATGGCTGCCAAAAAAAAAATACATGGCTCTTGGGGTAAAGAATTATTTTAAAAAGCTCATTTCCTCAACTATCATTATGACACAAAAGTCCGAAAATTATTCATGCTTCAATGATCACCCACTTTTATAAAGGACACATACAATGAGACTGCACAGAAATATAGCTGCCCTTTTATCAGCTGCTATTGGGTCGCCATAGGGGTCAACATTAATGATGAATGAAATCAGCTAACACACTTTTTAATTAAAAAAAAAAATTTTAAAGGTCAGAAATAAACACTCAATATTATGCAAAAATGTAATGGTTAACAATTTTGTTTTTATATTATGGATGTTTGTTTTGACTTTTAGTGTATTTTGTCTTTGTAAGCAAATTTATGCCATTCTTGGCTTTGACCGATGCCTCAAATTTGTGGCATTTACAAAAGTGGGCATTGCTTACTGAAGCATGCGTTATTTTCGGACTTTCTTGTGGCATATCGACAATAGAGGATTTGAGCTTTTTCTACATGTAAACCCTTTCCCCCAAGAACCAAATTTTTTATTCGGTAGATATTTCAAAAGTGTATAGTTTTTATCAAGACGCACTTTATTTTGGCATGCAGCATCTAATGAAAATTTTCTAATTATGCATGTATATTATGTATATTATGTATATTATATACATATATCCCAGTCTATATTAATCTTAACCGCTTTGAGACGGTTTCCAAAACATATTTCGGTATGCTAATCCATTTTCGTTTTAGTATCATATTAGGCCAATATGTTACACAGAAAAATAAACTGATACCATAAATCAATATAATGCAGACAATAATGTGTTATTGTGATACTTACATACGCTTGCCACATGTGCCACATACAGTGAAATTATAATCACGGAAGCTTGAATTGCCTGGTGAAAATCCATCATTCCAAATACTAGTATACTGGTCCCTACATGCTTAGCCATATATTTAGATATGTGCATGGATATAGGCCCACTGTATATTGCCTTTTTTCTGAGAAGACAGTGACACCGGATATGGCGCATCCTTGTCACATGACCCACTGGAGTTTCCCTCTGCAATAACCATATCAGTCCAGTCACATCGCGAATTATGTACCGGAAAATTGCAAGTAAACATGATTCAAGACAGTGAAAGTAATTTTAGGATTGTCTCCCTCCTATCGATGTGACCGTGGTATATAGAAATATTGGCTTTGTTATTTGTCACGTTATCTCTCTTTATACGTACATGTATATTGATTTTCCTATACATGTAATTCCCTTTTTTTTCACCTGATCAATTTCCTAAACTGATCTCTCTCTCTCTCTCTCACACTCTTTCTCAAAAACATTTGCTAGGCATTCTTTCCATTCATTATCAAGATTCATTTCCTTTTTTGTAGTAATAATGATTATAAGCCTAGATGTTTTCTTTCTGTTTCCATTAGGCCTAATATAAAATGCATTCTCTCTTTTTTCTCTCTCTCTCTCTCTCTCTTTCTCTCTCCCTTCCTCTGTTTTCTTTCTGGTATTCTTTCTTCATCTCTCTTTATCTCTTTCTCGCTCTCCCTCCTTTTTTTTTTGTGTTTTTTTTTTGTTGTGTGTTTTTTGTTTAATCTTTATCCAAAATTTTTCCGGATTAGTCTCTCGATTTCTCTCACTCTCTATTAATATACCTTTTGCATATAACGTCATAATCTCATAGCGCCCTCCCTCAGTGGATATAGGAATACGTGCAAACGGAGTTGTCAGAAATGCGCCAGCTGCTTATCACAAACCAAGGCAATGGCCTCGGTCCCCAACTGTAAAGGGCTATGACGTCAATGCATTAAAGGTCTATATCAAAATTTATATATCTCATTTAAAGAATCTTGAATAAGCCTGTCTTCTGATTGGTTGAAAGTGCAGTCATGTTCAGTTTTACCATGACATAGAGTTCATTTCATATAGTTCTTTTTCAATGGCTATCACGATCCCTATTTGTTTACGTGCAAAAAGTTGCTTTGTGCGATGCGATGATTACGATGATGATCTTAGACACCTTGAGCGTCAACGCGCATATGCGCAGCGTTGACAAATTCCTTCGTCGCATACTATTGATAGAACGGATCCCTATAAAATTTAAGATGAGCGTCTAGCCCATTGTTTCCACTTTTTCCAAAATTCGGGAAATTTGGGTATTTTCAAGGAAATTTTCAGGAAGTAAAATAATTCCTGGAAATTTCGGGAAATATAAAAAATTAAGATGTATACAATATATGGGCCGCGACGCGACAAAAGGGCCCTTAGCTAAACTGAGCTGAGCACCGTATTATATGCGTGGTAAATCAACAATGACGTCACAATCAAAATAGTGTGCGCGCTCATAGCTACTTCTGACACAATTTAGTGTAGAAGCCTATGTAGTTTTGTG
>CALNVZ010003429.1:13028929-13049940 GCA_940671915.1 Paracentrotus lividus
CCTGTCCGGGCGTGGTCGCTCCTCACTCGGCTTTGAACGCGGTGAGTATGCTAAAAAGCTAATGCTTGGGCATTATAAATTTCATAAAAAAGGTCTAGAATCTAGACTACACTTCCGGTGGCGAAAGGAATAAAAATTATTCAACATTTTAGTTGGTCCTCCTTCCTTTTCAGATTTCATTGTTTTGTGGAGTATTATTGTATTTTATTGTTATTTACTGTATGATTTGAAAAATCTAGGCGGTGTTTCATCAACTTAAATCGATATCAAACTTTAAAATTGATTTCAAATCGATTTCAAAGGTTGATGAAACAAACCTCAGGTAACTACTTTTCTTTTTCTTCACTTTTACCGAGGCGTTGTACGTTTGTTTTATTTCTAGTGCAACCTGCAGACAGGGTGATGATCGGACAATAACGGTCATGGAGAATCGCAATATCAATGGACACCAAGTTAAGCTGAGGCGGATCGACGAACCTGATCAGACTGTGACTAATGGATATGGGTGGTTAACATAAGTTTAGAGCTCTAGAATTTTTCGCTCGCGCTTCGCGCTCGCATTGTATTATAGGTTTTAAAATCATTCGAGGAGGACCCCCTCAAAATGTTTTGAATTATTAATTTCCTACTGAAAAGAATCCGATGCATACAACTCCTATAACAATTTGTGCAATAGGCCTTTTGACACCCCGAAGGTAAGGCATTTTTTTTTTTTATTGTACCTCCATTGATAACGAAATCTGTTATCATGATTCTTAAATGCAAGATTCGAGTGGTTCAAGAACTCAAAATTTTCCGCTCGCGCTTCGCGCTCGCATTAAATCAAACTAACTGTAGAAAAAATAAAAATTGTAACTACGTGTATGTATGGACAGCAGATCATCCCAAGATCTGGGTAAATGTATTTATGACACTGGTACAATAAACTAAAACAAATTGTGGAGCAGAACTGGAGTAGACCGGGGGGCGCAAAGTCAACATTTGCCCCGGGTGCACGTGACCCTAGATACGCCACTGGACAGGGCAATACAACAAAACGTATTACCGCTGATAAGATTTTCATTTTTTTTATTTTTTTTTTTTTAATTGTGTCGTTGCAGAGGAGGATTTCGCCGTATATTGCAGAGACGTTAAAATAAATCTCTCCTTGGGTTTCTTTTGAACCGATATGTCACATTACACTCTTTTCTAGATGTGAATATATTATGGTTTTACTCATATTTATTATATTTTGCTGGATAATCACTGCCTCTGATATTGGTGTAAGACCACACGAGTAACGGCACAAAGAAATATATCCTCTTGGGGGCCATGTTGTCTTCACTGCCCTTGTCTTGGCACTATTCTTTCTTTGGGGAAAGTACCTGTACAAACCAAACTGTAAACAGTTTTGGGAGACATATCCCCTTCTCCTGAAATTTCATTTTGGGGCACTTTTGTTTCTTTTTTCTCCCTTTTGTGAATATATACAGTGTTCGTCATAAAGGTGGAATATTCTTTTATGGCTCCAGTGACATTATGTTGCTCCGGCTTCAAATTTTTGAAATGTGTTTGTCATCGCTTTCGCTTTCCGGGATTCTGGCTATATCTTGGACGTTCCCTCAACCCTTCCCGGATATTTTTCTTCCAAAAAGTTTATCACCCCCAAAGCTGGCCATTTTTTTTTTTCTTTATTTTTTTCTTATTTTGGGGGCCCCTTTTTGTTTAGGCGACCCACCAAGGCCCCCTCAGTCCTACCCCAAAGAAACACATCTGAGATGTAGATTTGTTATTGTTCTTTAATTTGAATCTAGTTTTATGGTAACAGGCTCGACTCTTTTGTCTAGGGGTGGGGTCAAAATTTAATTTGATTGGGGTTCAACATTGATTCTATTCATTCTTATCCCAAGTAAATGTCTATATCCCCAAACTTGTACTGTAAAATCTCAACCAAATGTAAATCAAAATAAAATACTATCTCTAGTGACCATTTACAACCTTGTCATCAAGGCTTTAAAAAAAAATGAGGGGAAAATTATAATAAATAAGGGTTAAATGTTGTTTTTAATTTTTTGGGTTTTTAACATAAAGGTGGAATAAAATAATTACTCCGAATTTTCCCCTATAGAAGAGACCTATGCCTGTCCCCATAATTATATATTTAACTTACAGGATAATATTTTGGTGACCACTCAAAAGTTAACATGCAAAGGATTCGTCTTATTAAAGGCCATGGACAAACGCATATAACAAGATTATGTTTGTTGTTTCTTTCTCCTTGTCTCAAAGTGGAAATAAATATAGATATATATATATATAGTTGAGACCAGAAGTTAACATACACCCAGGGAATTCAATGAAAATTGTTCACTTGCCAAACATCATAGAATTATATCTTCAAAAATATAAATACTACCATCAGAAATTCGGTGTCAATTAAAAGAGCGTATAATCTCTTTCACATGACCGGGATGCCGAACATGCCGAAGGGATTATAAAACATTTTAGGTGGAGTTTTCTTTGTAGAGAAAAGTAATATTTGTGCCAAGTGTATTCTGAAAATTGATTTTACCAATAAGCCCCCCCCCCCCCGCCTATTTTTTAATCATAATTTTGTATTCATTTATTGATTCTAAACCCCCACCCCAACATTTTTTTTTTCTTGATTACGATTCTTTATTTAGGCCTACAATTCTGAAAACAGTCTGTAAAAAAATTATATTTATTAAAAGAAAAAATTTTAATACAAAAATTGGGGCCCCCCCCCCAAAAAAAAAAAAGAAGATAATAATAATAATAAATAAATAAATGAATAGACGAAAATATTTTTAGGATTGTGGAAAATATATATATATATAATGGCCTCCCTCAAAAAAAAACAAAAAACAATTAATATCTCCGGTTATCTTACTTTCAACTAAGGGGATTCACCCTCTTGCTGCCCAATATTTTTAATATTGGGCAGCGAGGCCAAAATATTGGGCGAGTTCAACGAACTTTGGTAAGTTGGCCTCTAAAACCCTCTACATGTATATGGATAATAATGGTATATATATTTGGCCATTATTAATGTGCCAGCCATATAAACGAAACCTGTAAAACAATTTCGAAGAAATTTGAACCATGTTTCCTGATTCATTCACTAATAATCCTAACCTCGCAAAAATTTCATTTTATGGGCTTCTGTTATTTTGGCTTCCCCTTTGTTTTAGAAATGACCGTGGGGTGATTCACTAAAACTTAAAATCATATGGGCATATGGAACTAGGTCATGGCTATTGATCCTAAAATTTATTTTATCCCAGTTGAGATTGTGTTTAGCTGTTAGTGAATCCCCCCCCCCCCAGGTTTGATCGTTATATCCACTGCTCTCAGAAATGAACAGAGACAAGATTACTCTTACAGAACATTAAAAAAATGGTTGACGATAATTTATATATAATTTATGAATGAAATATAACAGTAGGGTACTGGCAGGTAATATAGGCCAGCAGGTAATATGGGCCTCCTGAAGCAAATCATGTCGTGACCGTCGACCGGTGTGAGCGCCATAATGTTGTTCATATGAACTGTATATGAAAATCTATCACTGTGAGAGCATCTGATGCCGAAATTTCTCTGAGAAAATTGATGAAAACCATTAAGGTAGGTCAAACTTACGGCATTTTTTTACCCTGATGTAAAATTTGATATTTCACAGAATGTGATGGTGAAAGAGTGTTTGATGGGGTGACCTCAATTGTTTGTACATTAAGTAAGCTTATAGTTTCATTTTGATCATGCAAGCGTGTACAGGTAAATTTGTTGTAGTGAAGGGGTGATATGTGGCATTGAATGCTTGCCTGACATAGCAACATCAGTGCAGGTAATATGGGCCGTCCAAAATGGCGGAAATGATTCTGGTACTCTGTATTGGGATGAGGCATCAATCTCTTTGCTACGATTTTTGTGGGTAATCACCGTACCCTATACAGTCCGTGTCAAATAAAATGGTACAGTTGGGAAACATTTTTTTCATTGTATGAAGATTAGTCACAACCTGACAGTGATTGGTATTTATATAAAGAAGACGAAATAAGCTTTCTTCTGCAATTTTTTTCATCACATTTGTTGCTGTACTTTTTGAGATAAGACTAGTTTTCTACAGTCAAGAGAAATCCATTTTCGCACGCCGTCCTATGCCTTTGTGTGGGTTGCGCATAATGGCCATGAATTCAGCGCTCCAGAACAATAGAAGTGCATAATTTTGATTTGATTCTCGTCTCACAAAATTTAGCATAACTTTTGTTTTACGAAAGCATATTATACAGGACAAAGCGCATCAGCAAGAAAATATTTTGGCTTTAATTTGATACCACATACACACATTATTTGAAAAGATTTCACACCTAAATTATTTTTCCCCGACTGTACCTTTTCTTTTTTTTTTTTTTTACACAGACTGTACAGGAAGGCTCGTGAAATTAACTGACTTAGGTACTTAGGTGCATAGGACAAGGTATATAATGCAGGACAATTTGAAAAAATAGGAACAACCTTGGCACCTTCTTTGCATTTCTTCTTTATTCTTTCTTTTCTTTCGATTTGTATGAAATATAGTATAATAAAAATATAAACAATATAATCTTATATGAATAGTGCATGCTCTACCATGCAACATAATAGATTATGTGCACGACAAATACTAAATTATCCCGAGGGCATCTTTATTTCACCTCGGCCTACGGCCTCGGTGAAATAGAGGTGCACGAATGGGATATTTTAGTATTTGGAGATAACATAGTCAGTAATGTTGCACTATTTATTTTAGTAAATAGCCCCCTAAAATTAGGCAGCCCCCCCCCAAAAAAAAAAAAGTGGGCTCATATTATTTTCTTCCAAATTTGAAATAATAATTATAGGAAAATAAATAAATAGATAAAATATATGTCCGTATGCCCCCCCCCCAAAAAAAGTACAACCCCCAGACATGACCCCATCCATGCGAAAAAATAAAAGTAGGTCTGACAAGTAACTTATCCACCTCTACGGGATTCCCTATCCTTCAACATAAATAACCGTGCAACATAACAAAAAAGCGTGCAACATACCAGAATGTTGCACGACACGTGACATTTCAACCAATCACAGCTCGTAAAATACTACCACTATTTACTATAATATAATATAATATAATATAGTATAATACAATATAATATGATATGATATAATACAAAATATCATTGAATTTAATATTTCTGCTTCGTAGAATATTTCAATTTTAAAAAAATCGAATAAGCTTACCTTCAGCTGCTGCAGTTATTGGAATACAAAGACAAGGTGCGCAGAAGAATCCCAACAACACAAAGAATTGTCTGAAAACCATGGTGAAATGGAGTTAGATGGAGAGTCAATTTACAAGTTTCTCCAAACACAACCTCAAATGCATTATCACATGAAACCTGTGTGAGCCGAAATATTCATAACTGCTCATTAAAAAGGCATAAAAGTTTATTTATATAGGAATGATACATTGTGGAATGGTAGTGAGTGTGGTTTTCTGTATTGATTTTTACTTTACAGTGCGTCCCAAATAAAAGTAAACCCAACTTCCAGAGGCTTGTATTAAAATTATGTGTCATTCAATTTTTATATCATGACAAAAAAGTAAATCATATTCTATCCAGTGATACTTTTCAAGGATGACTGAGCACTTGAGTTCTTAAAAACTTTGGTCAAAAACACCTTGTACCAAGTTTTGTCAAGAGTAAACCTGGCTTTCTAATCATTCATTCGTTGTTTGAGGTCAGCCTTCCCGATTCCATTCATAAGGGACAAACGATTGCAACTTTTGCCATAACTTGGTGCAAGGTTGTTTTTTTTTTTACTCTTCTTTTCTCAAAGACCAAGGGTTTATAGTAATCCATTACAAAACATGTATAAGTTTGGTAGCATTGAACAAAATATTAGTGACTCTTTATTATGAAATACATATTAATAACATTTTAATATGAGACCCTCAAATTTGGGTTTACTTTTTTTCTGGGGCACACTGTATTTTGGGGAAATATTTTTTTATTTCTGGTTCAAGGTTAAAGTGCGGATATAATTGTTTATCTATTTAGTACCATTTTTTTTTTCCAATCAGAGTGTTTATCATTTATCATTACCAACACTTCGTGTTTTTTAGTAAACCGAACAAATTGGTGATGTTGTTTAATTTAAAGACTAATTCCCGTTTTAAAAAGGTGGCAAAATCTTTCTTAATACTTTCAACGTATTTGCTATCAAAATAGACATATAGACTTAAAGCAGTTGTGAAAGTATTTCTTCGTATTATAGAATATTAAGCAAATGAGAGGTGGCAAATAATTAAGTTCTGGGGGGGCGTTTCATGAAAGGACTTGTCGGACGTTTTATCCGACAAACTGTGATAAGCTACTGAAATTCTTGCATCTGATTGGCTGAAAGCAAATTTGTCGGATAAAATGTCCGACAAGTCCTTTGATGAAACGCCCCTGGTCCATCTTGGTCCAGTAATGATTGGTTATATTTCTGTGCCCTAAAACGATGTACACCAATAAAGATAAGATGTAATTTCTCCCTAACTTGACCGTCGACGAGTGCTGCGGATTGGAGCGATTTATTGGTTTCCTGAATAAATATTTCTTTATTGTAATTATTCAGTCTTTGAAGCAAATGCCAATCATGCACGAACCATGACAAATATAAAAAAATGAGTCAGGAAATGTAACGCATTCCAATGCCCTTTCCGATATTAAAGAGAATCTAGTGTAGTGGGAAAGGTGAACCATGGGTCAAGAAAATAATTGTGAACTTTCAAATTATTTTCAAGGTATTTAGGAAGAATTATATTGTAGAAAGTTCCACTAAAAAGGATTGCTCTTCAAATGCCCTCATAATGAAAATATGACCCAAAAAGCTGATATGTTCGGGTCCCGAACATGTAAGCACATGTACATGTAGTCCCAAGACTCCCATACATGCATTTTTTATTGCAGTGCATGTTACTCTTAGAAAAATTTGGTAAATCTTTAATAATTTTCTTTATTCTAAAAACCTCAATGCTTACAATCCTTAGGTGCATTGTTATCAACTTTTCAAATCACTTTGCACTACAACACTAGATTAGCTTTAAAACTAGTAAACTTTTTTAAAGTTTTTTTTTGTGATAATTGCCATGGTTATTTGTTTTGAAGAGAAAAACACATGGTCATGGTAACATTGTTTACCTGGAGGTTGTGTTGCTAAACACACGTATCCATTTCAACGCAATTAAACAATGGAATTTACACCGTTTGTATAATTTGTCACGGTCGTAGTAATTGGGAAATATCCATAAAATCCCCTTTGAATTATTTATTGTAATAGAAAGTGCGTGATTATAGTCGTGGCGTATAATAGGCACGTTGGGGGAGGAACCGCATGAAAAGGTTGTGCGAATAGAAATATTATTTCTCAAGACATTACCACCCCCCCCCGACCACACACACACACACACACACACAAATACATACGTAGTATCAAAACTAACTGACTGAGAAGTCTCCGGATCTCACGGAATTTTAATCGACTATCTCCGTTTTGTATCAAAATGACAAAATTCCAGGATAAAAGGAAAGTAAGCCAAAGGAACAAGCTACCTTGTGTGAAAGGAATAAGATTAATGAAAAAATATATTTTAAAAATTGGACAAAAAACAGAGAAAGTTATTAATATTTGGATTTTGAGAAGGTGTATTGCATTTCCTCACATAGAAAGAACATCTTATCTATACGTACTAACTTGATTAAACAAAAAACACACACATACATACATACACATACCTGCACATAGTCACCCACACACACACACACACACAATAAAAGTGCTAATGAAATTTTTCATGACATGGTTTTGCAAGATTTTTCGAGTGGCTATTCAAATTGTTGACAAACTCTCTTTTTTTTTCTCTCTTTTTTTTTTCCAATAACCTGGAATAATTTGGGAACTTGTAAGATATAGCCAGGGTCCGGAAAAGTGAAAGCGGGACGAACAAATATTATAGGATTAAAGCTGGAACAAAAAGATGTTGCTGGAGCACAAACAAAAAATCCAATCTTCAAGAGCAACAGTGTACCTTGCATCTGTTTCTGATATAGTCTTGTTTTTAATCTATCTATTTTGTTATTTCTTTTTTTTACCAGTCGATAGACGGGCACGTGTTTCCCATTCCCCCTCCCTTTTGACGCCACTTATTGTTATGTTCAAACAGCGTTGAGATGATTATTGCAGGAGTTTATTCCGTTAAACCATTTAAACATGATAATATCAATATAACATTATCAACGCAATAAAACAAATGTTTTACACCGTTTGTTTGATTTGTCACGGTTGTAGTAACTTGAAAACAACCCATAAACATCCGTGTAGAATTGCTTATTGTAATGCTACAGTCACACAGACACTTACGTTGAGTTACGTCCGGTTGCATCTAAAAATTGTTTTCTTTTCTACGGATCCCCACGGATGCCTACCCGTCATAGGCAGCAGTGGACATATTGATAATTTCGTTCATCCAGTAAAACAAAGAAATACATAAGAAATGATAGAGTAGAAGATGAAATAAGATTTAAACAACACAAACGTATCTATACGGAAGTGTCTGTGTGACTGTAGCATAACACAATGAAAGTGCGTTGTAATTTCCGTGTTCTTTGAAATAATTATGGTCGCATAAATTCAATTCAATTCCTTTTGATCTGTATGCAGTATGGAATGTAACATCAAAAGAGGGGGCGCTAGATAGGTAACACGGGTAAAGAGAAGTAACCAGATTGAGAATGAATTTTTTATTATTATTTTTCTTTCCTGCATGCTTCAAAGTTTTTATGATGACGAGGTTATAGCAATTGAATAATTAGGTTGTCATAAGTTCCTCTTTTAAATCTGGCGGTACCAAGAACATAAAATTATACAATGTAGTAGAATAGCCCCGCAAAGTAGGCGATGTACTGATATTAGTGATTGCCGAACTATACGAATTTTTGTTCTCTTCTTCTTTGTTACAGATTTATGGCCTATATTAAAGAAAAATGTAACTTTTAATGGATATGTAATCAAACTGATGTTTGGAACAAAACAAACATACCAATGAATATTCATGATGTTAATTAAACGGCAACAATTTTATAAACCATAAGCACATATATACTATACTATACCTCTGCCTAAGTTTATACACTGTTAAAAAAAACAGCAAAGTGATGCCAGCAGAGTCCTCCGTAAAAAAATGTAATCTAAAAAAATAAGTTTTGTTGTAAATTTCTCCTCTAAGAATTTATGAAAGTGAAGGGGAAAAAATTAAAGTTCTATTGCTAATGTTAGTTTTTTTTTAAACGGAAGAAATGTGTTACTGCTGATGTATATTTTGGATTTCTCACGTAAATTATTTTTAAAAGAAGTTTACAACAATTTTTGTTTTATTACATTTTTTTTATAGGCGACTCTGCTGCCAGCAGACCTGCTGTAAAAATACCAAAAAAAATACAGTGTATGCATGGTATGTATTTGTCTCCCTCTTTTGTTATTTATCTAAATCCCTTTTTTTTTCGCTATTTTCAATATTTTTTCCTCTGCATCCGTATTTTTTTATTATTATTATTTTTTTTTTTTTTTTTTTTTTTTTTTTTTTTTTTTTTTTTTTTTTTTATTAATCTTCCAATTTTTTTTTTTTATTTTTTTTTCAGTTTCTCGTTGTCTCTCTCTCTCTCTCTATCTCTCTCTTTATCTGTGCTCAGTACGCTTTTTATTTTCCTTATAAGTTTTCTTGATGGTTTATCTGTTGCTTTTCCGTATTTATATACTATTTTTTCTCTTTCCTCAGAAGAAACAAACACCGAGACTTACCTTTGCTGGATTATACATCCTGTACCGTGTCGTACGAGACGCAGAAAAGAACATAGTAAAAACAAAACACAAAGTAGCATTCCATCAACATGAATTCACCCTACACTTTGTTCTTTAGATTCTTTACATCGTTTGTGTAGATCTACATAATCTACTTCTTCATTCGACCATTTCTGTTTCTGCCCACAACTCTCTCATCCTGTTCTCCCTCTCTCACTTTCTATCTCTCACGTATTTTTATGTCTATCCAAGCTTCTCTTTCTATTATTGTCTCTTTACATCTTCTGATATTAGTTTTCAATACATCTACATTCGTTTGTTTTTTTCAGTTAATAACTAATATAAATATTATTTATTTTTAAATTACAATCCACATGTCATATCTATCATTAAATAATACACAAGAAAACGGGAAATTGTTTAATAGAGTCGAACATACCCTATTTGTGATTTTGTAAAAACATCCGTTGTATGGTTTTCAAAATATTTTCCTTCATATTTGTATGGATATTGTTGAATAAGTTATTAGTGAGACAGTTCATTGATAAAACAAAACTAACCTTAAAGGAACTCACACAAACCAAATGAAACAAATGGCACGAATATTTACGTCCTTAAATAATTTAAAGGTAAACATTATAGTGATAATGATTTTGATACCAACGTACCCACGGTCTATCTCGATTAATCACAAAGACCCGTATTCTCAAAAGCCATCTAACTGTAAGCCTAGCTGAAATCTGTGGTTTAACTATGGCTCACTAAAAGGAAATCAATCTGTCTATTTTGCATGTTCCTATCACCTTCACTGAATTCTGGAACCGTGTATTAATTGTAAGGGAAACTTTTGTACTTAATATCATTCCAAAGCAGTTTTTAATAGTTTCACTACCAAAAATTATCAATGATGAATTGAACATCCACTTTTCAGGATTGAGTCCCTTTTAGCAAGCCATAGTTAAACCACAATTTAAGCTAGGCTTAAAGTTAGGCGGCTTTTTAGAATACGGGCCAAAGAGTTTAGTTATTGGGCAACAATATATGATTAACAATGTTGACACACCATTTTTGTAATAATAATAATAATAACAACAATATCTAACATTTATTATGTTTATGTAGTGCGTTATACAAATATCATTTTACAAATAGCATTGCCGATCCTTTTACTTTATTTTAAGAATGATAAATCATCTTATTTTCCTTCTTTTTACAGATAACAAGGGGATATTTAAATATAGTTATGCGTAATCCTGTTTCATTATTGGTATATTTTTAGTTGATGTTTACCGATTATGTGCGATTTGGTTGAAATAAGTTAACCAAAGTATAAACTCGAGCCGCTTTTCATTCATTTTAAAAACTTTAGAAGCTACTTATAAATAAAATTAAAAAACAAAACAAAACAAAAAACAAAAAACTGCCGTAATGGTATATGTGGTTGTTGTTGTTGTTTTTTTCTTTGTTTGTTGGTATTTTGTTTTACAGTTGAACTAGATCGATTACACATTTTAAATTCATATTTGCCAACAGGAAAGAAATTGTTTACATCATATCTTAGGGATTCTGGAGATTCGTTCTACGACTCGATGATTCACATATTGCTCATCATCTGAGCTATGAGATCCTGGATCGGCGGTCGAGAATATCCTCGGAGGATCCGGGATGACGCGGTCACCATGGGAACGGGAGGAAGTGTTCGATGTTGCTAGAGGAGGCTCTGCATAGTCATAGATCGGCGAGGGGGAACCAACTGGTGGTATTGGTAGCTTGGAACGGTTGAAAGTATCTGTGACGTAGTGGTAAGTAGGTTCCCTCTTTAGGGCTGTGCTGGGTTGCATGGTTTCTAGAAGACCATGTCCACCAAGAGGAATATCCATATGATGACGGTCTACTCCGCTTCCTGGATCATGTGCAGGAGGCAGGGGCATTAAATAGTCTCTGTCCTCTTGAATATCCCTTTCAGGATCATCCTGTCGTCTATTATGTCCATATTGGAGTTTTGGATCAAGTCCCCCAGCTTCTAAGTAGGTGTGATTCAGGGGTTCATCGTTGTTCTCTGTGACCTTGTCAGGGTCACACGTTTTCTGCGCAGCAGTTAAGGGAATCAGGTAATCAATATCCTCTCCAGGCCCACTTTCAGAAACACATCGTCCATCTACTCCGTGTGTGCCATTTTCTTCGTTTTGCATGTCTGTGAGAATTTGCGTCGTTGGACCACTGTCTTCTCCAGGACGTAGGGGCACCATGTATTCTTCTGGTTCCACATAAGCATCTCCAGCAGGCATGTCACTTTGTTCATTACCAGATGCATCGGAGGTAGATTTAAAGAGTGGCTTAGGAGGGGGTGTTGGTTTTTGGACTAACATTGTATCATTTGATGGGTGAGTGGGGTATTCGTACGTGTTTCCGTAGCCAACTGGCCCTGTAGCTGTGCGTCCTTTCTGGTCGTAGACATGATTCATTGGTGTAAGGTACTCATCGTTTTGGATCTCGGGTAGCTCTCTTTCTACCATCGTTGCTTCATGAGCTTCCTCTGGGATTAGTTTAATAGTAGCTTCTGTTCGAAGAATGGGTACGTCTGGGGTGTTCCCTGTAATGATCTGATAATCAATTATTGGGGGAGAGTCTATAAGGTCATAGTATGGTTGTGCCTCTGAAACGCAGGCTCCAGCTCCACGAATAGAACTCTCGCTTTCTCTGTTTACCTCCCGTTCTCCTTCCTGCCTAGAAAGACCCTTTCTAGAACATCTGCGTATGGCACTGGAAACAATAAACGAAATGAAATACTAACCATGCTAACATTGCATGAATTTCATAGGTAGGACTTCATGAATTTATGCCTGTCCTCTGATGACTTGGAATTCTCAAATTTGGTGTCATTCCCTAAAGATAGCAATACAGTTTAATATTTTAAAAAATATATTTATATCTATCAAATAACCGTTGAAGTTTTATAAGATCTGTACGAGGATAAAAGTGGGTAATCGTGGGGAGAGTTAATGTCACGTATCAGCTTAGCGTTCCATTTATTCCTTATTTCATAAGAAATGTAAAAAACGGGATGAGACAATATGTTTTTAAATTACCAAAGTTCGTTTATGAAATTCCAAATTGAAGACATTCAGATAAGACAGTATACGGGTTTTAAAAACTCATACTTACCAAGCTACAGCACAAACTATTGATGTCACCACTATGACTATTCCTCCAGAGGCAAGTGCAGTCCCAACAGTCACTTTACAAAGACAGGTAATAACACAAAACAAGCATATGAATATCAATTCCTTTGTAATGATGATGAAATTAATAACGAGTTACGAATGGAGACGTAGCTCTCCTTTTTCTCCCTTTTATTACAAGCTTTCGGCCATATATCCGGCCTTCATTGGGCCTACAAATTGAAATAAAATTTTAAACTATCATAAGTTATTGTAGACAATCAAAAATTTAACAGATTTCGAATATGTTTACTAATGTATACTAAATTTAATTAAAATACAGTTTCAGGAAAATAATGCAGAGAGAGAAAGAGGAGGTGAAAGAGATGCTCTTATAACTTTTACTACTCTCTTTTTGGTTAAATGTAACTTATGCATCCTGTGCATGTTCAAATTTATTTCTCTTCTTCTCTTTATCCTCCCCTCTTTCTCACTCCTTTCGCCCCTCTTTCTCTCTCACCTCCTATTTCTCTCCCTACATTATCTCCTTTAAACTGTATTATGAATATATTTAATCAAACTTAACATAAATTTAGCATATCTCATAATATCTGTTAATATTTTGATTGTTTACAACAGCTTATGCTCGTTTCAAATTTTATTTCAGTTTGTAGGCCTGGTGACATGGATAAAAGCCGGATATGTGGCCGAAAGCTTGTAATAAAGTTTTTAAAAAAGGAAAAAAAATAAATAATAAAATCACTGCACTAAACGTTCGTTATATACATTGCGTTTCTGATGACATATGTAGCCATAGCAGTAGGTATAAAAGTGTTGTCAACGGTCCGATTGTTGATGATCTCCCGAAGGCAATCGAAAGATTAGATCTGAAATCACTACTAAAACGACAACAGACAAGGAGGAGCTGAAGAACACAGATCAAGGTTCACAGGGCAACATGTCAATTAGCAAGTCATCTGACAAGGAAGACATCAAGACCGTCAAGAAACGCCACATGCGTAATGGACGAGCCTTTTTGACCATCTTTCTGTGGAACATGGTCGTCTTTATCTCTTGGTTGCCTCGTATCATCTTCTACACCCTGGAATTTCGAGGTGTCGTGGTCCCACCTATCTGGAAAAGTGATTTGATGATTCTTATCATGTCAACCACTTGGTTGCATTGCCTAGTCTATCTAGTCACCAACAAGTTGTTCCGTGAAACAGCCAAGCTTATGCTCCAGCAACTGTGGACCAAGTTATCCTTTTAAAATTATTAGAGATTATTTTACCATCAATAGTTTTTCAAATGTGTTTTCCCCACTTACTAAAATCCAATGCAGCGATTCCACCCCTCACTTTCGTTATGTTGGACGATGTGATTATATAATATAGGGCCATGTGTCATGAGTTGGGTGGCATTTGTTCGAGTAATGATTTGCAGTTTCCCGCGTCAATGGAAAATTTGTCGAGGTGTTAAGCTTTTGAGGATTGCCATATTTCTGGTAGTAGATGGCCATCGGAACATTTGTCCAAACGGTAGCAATCTGGGGCAAGTTAATTGTCCTGATACCAGTGTCCAGGGTGGATTTCCCCTATGCGGTATAGAGTCCAACATAGGTACTAAAATTTAGTCTCCTCACGACCATATTAGAAGTTTGTCCAGGCAAAGAAAGAGAAAGGAGAATGATCTGAATTAGAGAGGCAATAATATCATGGATTAAACCAGCCATGAATTATTAAGTAAAACAAGTTTTTTAAGAGTACTTTTAAAACATCACAAAAATTCAGTGTTAGCATTTAAAGGTCATATTTTCCTTTGACAACACGTACGTACCTACCGATGATAATAAATTAATCTAAAAGCGAGCGTAAAATTTTCTTTAAAAAGTGATATTAAAGCCAGAGTAACAATCGATAAACCGAGTTGCCGATTGGCAGTCAAAGAAAAATGAGTGTATGTGTTTTTGTGCAAAGTTGTGAAGCATGAAAAATTGTCATGATGGTGTCGAGACGATAGCAATCTGGTGGCAGTTGTCCAGATAAAGTCCAGGGGTAGAGTCCAATGTTTTTCCAGTGAGGCAGATTCCAACATAAGTAGTAAGATTCAGTCTCCTCACAACCATATGGGAAGGTTGTCGATGCCTAGAACAACAGAGGAAAATGATCTGAATTAAAGCGGCAATATCACAGACTGACACAGTTGACGGGACGGTAGCAGTCTAGAGGCAGTTGGTCATATAGTAATTGGGAGGTCGATCCCCGGCATACCAAAAGACAAAAGATGTTAAAAAATGGGAGTTGCTGCTACCCTGTTTGGTGTTCAACAAGAAAGGGATAGAGCAACGTCGATGCTCAGTCGGTTTCATGGTTATATCAAGTTACTGGCTTTATACATGTATATGAAGAAGTTTGATTCCAAAAAGGGTAGGTCCACTTTTGATAAAAATTGAGTTATTGATACCCGACCATTGTTCAGACTGGTACCTGTCTATGAACAAAAGTTAAAACCTAAATTCAGGAAGCAGTTATTACCAAATGTACATTCGGGGTCATCCCGATAGTCCGCGGGTCCGATAGTCCGCGGGTCCTATAGTCCGCGGGTCCGATAGTCCGCGGGTTCGATAGAACCTTTTCTATTTTCGGACTGATGAACCTTTTTTTCTGTTTTCGGACTAAAAAACCTTTTTTCAATTTTCGGACTAATGAAACGTTTTTCCATTTTCGGACAAACGAACCTTTTTTCCATTTTCGGACTAACAAACCTTTTCTATTTTCGGACTAATGAACCTTTTTTCCATTTTCTGAATAACGAACCTTTTCTATTTTCGGACTAAAGAGCCTTTTTTTCTATTTTCGGACTAAAAAAACCCTTTTTTCAATTTTCGGACTAACGAACCTTTTCTATTTTCTGACTAATGAACCTTTTTTCCATTTTCGGACTAACGAACCTTTTTTCCATTTTCGGACTAACGAACCATGAGAGTAACAAACATCACCACCCCCCCCCCCCTCGCGGACTATCGGACCCGCGGACTATCGGACCCACGGACTAACAGACCCGCGGACTATCGGACCCGCGGATTATCGGACCCGCGGACTAACGGACCCGCGGACTATCGGGCTGTAACCGTACATTCAATATCACTTTCCCATAGACACCTGTACAAAATTTTGTAAATAAATACCTTTTTCTCAGAAGTGACAGAAGTGATTTAGCGCCTTTTAGAATCAAACTGTTCATATGTATCCAAACGTTTTCCATTAAAATTTAGGAACATCTTCTCTATTTATGACAGTATATAGCGACTCGATCATCAATCATAAACAAATATTGGTTTAAACCATGTAAACACTGTCATGACCGTGGGATAATTGCTAATGGATTTGTGATAGAATAGGTACAGGATTCCATCAATGCATCTCGCTTTTCACAAGGATGTCCAAAAAGCAGACAACGAACAAGCACTATCTTCTCTAACATGAGTGATAGAGGAGTTCCTTAGATGCAATTATCAGATCTAGGGACGTTCACATATAAAGCTTGTAGACTGAAGCCATAAGTTAGGTTGAAACACAATCATGTAGAATCCGTTTTTATGGTAGCCAATCAAATTTCTGATTTAAAATTTCCCCGGGCAAGATAGTTTTACAGGGGTAGTTGTCGTGATGATAAGTTGTCCGGAGAGCTTTGTCCTCGTAGTAGGTTTCTGGATGGTAGTTGTCTCTTAGGAACTTTCTTCAATGAAGCCATATTTGGGGTGGTAGCTTTCCCAGGTAGTGATGATTGAGCAGTCGACGTGATAGTTCTTAACGACGCAGTTATCCTTTTTGAATTATTGCTTTAGTTGTCTTTTTCCAAATAAAGCATTTGTCTAGGAGCATTTTCCAAGGTAGTGACGCAAGGAATGTTGCCGTAATGGTGGTAATAGCTGTCTATCAGGGCAGTTGTCCGGACGGTAATATACTCTGGGGCAAGCGATCCTGGTGGCAGTTGTCCAGGGGAGATTATCTGGGGTAGATTTTTAACTGCGATTGGTTCTATTGTATACTATAAAGTAGAACGTTAAAGATTGTCCATGCAGAATTAAAAAGAAAAACGACCTAATTTAGGATGGGCTTTCAAGCGTTATATAGAACTTTCATTATGATACTTGCAAATCCAATCTTATAGATTAGATCATGAATTATTGAGTGAAAACACTATTCGGGCAAAACTGCGGAAGGTCATTTTTAATGACAAAATTCAGCGTCCGTTTGGGAGCTCTCCTTTGAAACACGTACTTCACGATGATAATTATGATCTAAACACGAACTAGAGCATTTCTTTAAAGATTGACATTGGAGCGGGAATATTTCTTTCACTTAACAAGCGATTACCATGATCTTTATGACAAGGATGTGATATCATTTGATAACCTACGGTATATTTTAGTCTTTCTTTCTTTAACGTGGTCATATATCTCAAGATCTTTGATATAAAGACTGAAAATTTCGTGAACCTGAGTACTTATTTTGCACAACAATTGTGAATCCATACTGTAAACAAACGAGGAAAATGAAGTGGTCATACATCGAGAATGATTCGTCAGATTCATCGGTGGAATCTTCATATTCCGGGCAACTACCTGACTTCCCTGAGTTACTAGATGGCACCTCCTATGTGATACCCACTTACGACCCCAAGTTAGCGGCAGTTTATTACGTTCTCCTAGCAGTAGCTCCTGTGGTACTTATAGTTAATATATTTACTTATATCATTCTTAAACGTGAGACAGGTGGTTTCGACGAAATAACAAAGTTGGTTCTGAAGGTGTTCACGGTGACTCACGCAGTTACAGGAATCGGTGAGGCCTTGGTAGCATTGTTGCAGGTGCTTCCGCTAACCAATGAGGTGAAATTCGACGTGTGTATGTACCACGGTCCATTCATCTATTTGTCTTTCTTTCTGAAAATAAATCTGACATGCCTTCTTAATATGAATCGCTATATTCTAGTGACCAGGCCTCTGAAATATCACCTGCTTGCGACCAATCGCAGAGCTACTCTGATCATCGGGTTGGCCATTTTTAAATCTACTCTCCTGTCCATCACTATGGCACCTTTTCCTGGGACACCTGCAGAGGAGTTTCAGAAAGACAGATGCCAACAGAATGTGGACGAAACAAAGGGTAGTCTTTATTTCTTGTTCCTGATGACATACGTAGCCATTGCGATAATTATAACAGTGTTGTCAACGGTCCGATTGTTGATGATCTCCCGAAGGCAGTCGAAAACAATCGCTGTTATGTCGAGGGTTACCACTAATACGACAACAGGCAAAGAAGGGCTGAAGAACACCGAGCAAGGTCCACAGGGCAACATGTCATGTAGCAAGTCAAATGACAAGGAAGACATCAAAACCTTCAAAAAACGAAACGAACGCAACGGACGAGCCTTCTTGACCATCTTTCTGTGGAACATGGTCGTCTTTATCTCCTGGTTGCCACGTATCATCTTTTACTCTCTGGAATTTCGAGGTGTCGTCGTCCCACCTATCTGGAAAAGTGCTTTGATGATTCTAATCATGTCAACCACCTGGTGGCATTGCCTAGTCTATCTGGTCACCAACAAGGTGTTCCGTGAAACAGCAAAACTTGTTCTCCAGGGAATGTTGAACAAGTTACCCTTTTAAAACCATCAGCAGACGTGTGTGGACGAATACGATTCGAATCCCTAACACTTCACTAATATCCTTTGGCTATATTGATTGTTTATAGAATTGTTTGATTGATTGATTATAGAATTGTTGCTAATTTTATTGTTTTTATCCGAGAAGAAACATTACCTCGGTGAAAGGCTTAGCGTCTTCGCACCCGACGAGCGCATGGTTAAAACAAACACAGCTTGCGGACATATATATAATTCCTATTGACTCTGGGGCCAATATTCTACTACGGTGACTAGAGTTGTGCTGTAGCACTAAAATAGTACGGATTTTGAAACGAGAATATATGCAACGCTGGTTTGCACGCTTCTCTATAAAGCGTCAGTGAAGCGTGCATCTAAATGTACGAATGTAGTCTACGATGACGTAGTTGGAGACCAGATATGTACGAACATTTGTAAAGAATTCTAAACCAGGGGTATAGGTGGTTTAAAATTTGATATGGCTTTGCGAGTTTTATGTCGGAGGTAGCTAATATCACTATTTTCTCGTCACTTGAAGCAAAGGTTGTTCAAACTTTGTTTTAAAATGAGGTGCAATATTGACCATTCCACAACGATTCGATTAATTGCATGTTTATCGTCGTGGCATTACCTTGGACCAACGTTATTCTTGCCGCTGGGCCAACGTTGGCACAACGTTGCACGTCAAGCGCGACCACATGCCGACGTTTGATCAACATTAGTTGTATACAAAAGTGCGACGTCGCGCGCACTCAAAATGCGAACGTTGGTCCAACATTGGCATATGGTCGCGCTCAAATTCCAACGTTGTGCCAACGTTGGCCCAGCGGCATGAATAACCTTGGCCCAACGTAATTGCCACGACCATTGCCGATGTTGGCCCAATGAAACCTTGCTATCTGGGTCATGACAAAAATAGAACATGTTTAAATCACATGAATGTTTTTCGTCGCGCAGACGTCTCAGAGAGGTCTCTGAGATGTTTCCGCGAAAGAAAAAACAACAACAATTATTGGAGACGTCCTGGAGTGTCCGAGTCGCGGAGACGTCCCGCGAAGTGAGATACCACCCCTCAAGGTACTTGCCATGAGACGGATTCGAGACTAGTTTTGGACTGGTTTGATACAGTTTTGATACTAGTCGGGGAAAGATCTCAAAGTGGTCTCCTGAATCTCCGCAAAATCTCATGAGTCACGGGAAAATAGAACATGCTCACGAATGTGTCCGAGTGTTCGAGTCGCAGAGACGTCTCCGCGATGTCAGATACCACCCTTAAGTCCACAATTACTTCAGAGGAAAAAAAAACATTATCCTTTTCAACTGAAAATGTGAGCTCATGTTTTGTTCCAAGACTACTGAATTATTAGTGGCATTTGACAAAAAATAGGCCCACCCGATTTCCTTTTTTGCATATATTAGTGTGTTGCTATGTCAGACAAAAAAACGTGTTTTTCAGACATAGCAACAACTAAGATATGCAAATTGGATTCCAAAAACTATACGAGTAGTTCATTCAGGCAATTTTGATCCTGGTTCCGCGCCTGAATATTCAGAGGGAATAAAACTGTTATCCTTTTTCAGCTGAAAATTTTCCGGCCTTTTAATTGTTCCAAGGCCACTAAATAATTAATGAATAGGGCATGATATTTAACACTGCATGACAAGCGCCTTTAAACCAATACAACAACAACATACAATGGTTAGCAAAATTGCCAAGCGGCTACAAACAAAAAATTGTTGCTTCATTATTTCAATGGCTTTCCGAAGTTTTGAAGTTTCCTTTCGTACCGGGATTTTTTTCTTGTACGGTGCTATTGTGCGATCCTATTGTTTAATGTCGTACAACTCTAGACTCCATAGTAGAATACGGGCTTGAGTGTTTAATGTCAGTTGTAGGCACATGAACGACGCCAACGGCAATTCAGACAAGGTTCCCCCGCTTTTTTTTCTATATTTCAACCATTTCTAGATCAGATTTTCTCTAATAAACTGTGGATATTTTTAAAATTAGTACTCTCTAAAGGTCGTAATATGTAGTCAATTTCATTCCAGCCGATGAAGTTGTTAGATATCCAAAGCGCCATTTCTCCAAATACTAATTAATGATAATGATCCTCCTAATTTCCTTGAGTGATTGACATTGCAATCTAACAGTTTAATCTGTTATTTACTCATTTTGTTATCGAAGTTCGTGTTTTTCCCCATCCATAAATTAACTCTGGACATTCACGCCAGTCACAGGTCTGTCAGTTCCTGCAACAACCAATAACATGTGAATGATTTAGGGAGCAATAACTTTCAAAAGATGTTAATC
>CALNVZ010003429.1:13053056-13075044 GCA_940671915.1 Paracentrotus lividus
ATTAATCATCAACATGAAATCATTGAACGTTTATAACTGATATGTCAAAAATATTTAAGTATGTATTTAACAACAAAAATGGTAAAGTCGGGGGGAAATGTTTAAGGTATTGAATGTGGTTTCGGTTTTTAAACAATCGCAATTCAACAATCAATTCTGATTTTTAAACATTGCATTAAGATGCTATATAAAACTACAGTATGTAGGATGAACAGTCTCAATTTTTTGTTTGGGGGGGAACGAAACGAGACAGTAATTTTGGCCATACATTCTAGATATTGTCAACTTTAATTAAAATGGTAAACGATTATTTCAATCTTATTACTTTTTATTTTAAGTTTGATCACATTTATATAAGGGCAAGTCCAAGCTTTTTGTTCCCAAGGTGGGGATTTTTCAACTTTTCGACCATTTTTTTGTCAAGTGTGTCAGTGATATTTTAAAGGTACACATAATGTATCATACATCACCACAAAGAGTATGAAATAAACTTAATGCAAATGAGGTCAAAAGGTCATTTGAAATTCATATGACGTCACAAGACTCATTAATATTCATGAAAATCGATAAAATGCATTAAAAATGCTATTTTCAACCATTATTTCTGAAGGTTTGTTCTAGGACTACAACCAAAAAGTACATATTTTCTGTTTCAATATCACTGTGACTTCCACTGGGGAAAATATTACAAACCTAGCACATAACTTTCCATATTTTTATTCTTAAAGTATTCATGTCTCAGTAGGAGTCTCACAAAATTTACTGAGCTGATGTAAAATAATATAATTTTCTTACTCGCTCTCCCACCTCAAGTAATGAAATACAATATTTACTTTTTACAGTAATGTGTTGTATTATGGTTCTTTTGTTTTATCAGCGGGATTTTTTTACATAACATGTTGCTACGCCTTGGCTACACCAAATATTTAATGGAAAATATTTCATGGAATAATTTTCCTATGTGTTACTGTCCCATGTGTTACATGTCATAGTTTATCAAACTTGACCTTGCCAGAAAACGTGAGGCTGCATTGACATTAAAATATGTATTTACCAAGTTTATTACATGGTTAAGAGGATATGACTATGCAAGTTTTTATCTGCTCTTTAAATTCCTAGTATCATGTGAACAAATTCAAAATTGAAAAACACTATTGTTTTTCTGGTCCCATGTGTTACGAATGAATCAATTATCATAAATTAAAAATGAATTGACTTATTTCAATTATTGTTTATGATTTTGTTGAAGGTTCTTACTACCTTCAAAAATATACCTAAGGATTGGGATTTCAATTTAAGATCTATCAAAAAAGCCTATCTTTGTCTCTGAATGTCCCGTTTGTTAAATTGCAAAATAGCGTGGACTTGCCCATAATATATTATATATATATATATATATATATATATATATATATATATATATATATATATATATATATATATTTCTCCCTTTCACGTTTGTGTAGTATTTGCTTTTGATTCACGGCTTTCTGTTTGATTGTATCCAACACATACAATACCGATGTGGTTTGAAATAAGTTTGTTATAAGTGCTTTTACAATTGCCGATGATAGTCATGATAGTGTATGCCTACATCGCGAATTACTTGTATGATAGCATTAAAAGGGTCGACAGGCAAGACAAATTGGGTGTATTTTTCTTATTGTGTTTTTGCATTTATAGCCTATTAGCATGATAAATTGATTTTTGAAAATCATAATTTTATATTCTAAGATTAAAATTCGCAACTTCAAGACTTCAAGAGTCTGTCCAAAAAAAACATACCCGGTGGATAATTACCCCCAGGACAACCCCCCCCCCCTTACAACAGGGTTAGGCTTAGGTGTAGAGCAAAGGCGTAGACTTTTGGCGTGGGTACTTGTCCGGGGGTAAATGTCCAGGGGCAGTTGTCCAAGAACCATTTATAAGACTTACCCTCGTCTTCGGTAGCAGCAAAGCATGGTGTTAAGATGGACAGCAAGAATCCCAAAACAATTACAATCCCATGAAGAGTCATTTTCAATCAATTCCAAGTGCACAGCTTTATCGTAATTATCGCTTAAACATTATACGAGTCATAGACGACCATTAGTGCAATATGACCATGGCCAATAAAGAAGACGGGCGTAATGGAGACAAATTACAAATAAACATTTATTTTGATTTGGCATCATAAATCGTTCTCAGAAATAACGCGTGATGTCATCAACCGCACGGTCATTTTAATACAAACGATACTAGAACTAATAATAAATAAAGGCCGACTTATGAAAAGCAGAAATATCTTTTAACCCTCAACCTTGTAAATTGAACTGATTTGGCAAAAATAATTTGTTAGTGTTCGACCACTCGTAACCGTGAACCAATAGGTAGGTCACGCTTTATGAGTGCATCCTGGTTGAGCATTGGGGTGACTGCTTTTAGGTCTCTCTTCATTCCATATTATACTTTTTGTCCTTGTTTTGTTTACATTACCTTATGCTGCAGTCGCACAGACGCTTACGTTTAGTTACGTCCAGTTGCGTTAAAAAATTATTTTCTTTTCTGCGGATCCCCACGGATGCCCTCCCGTCATAGCCAGCTGTGGAAATGGTGATAATTTCGTTCATCCAATAAAACAAATAAATACATTTTTAAAATGGTACAATAGAAGATGAGATAAGGATAAAACAACGAAAACGTAACTAAACGTAAATGTCTGTGTGACTGCAGAATAACATTTTACTATGTTTTATTTGCATGTTAGCCATTATCATGATTATTGTTCCGTTATTGTATTTCCGGCTACATCTCGTTGTTCCGAAAGTTCATTTATCCAAAGGTTCGTTGTTCCGAAGGTTCGTCTGTTCTAACACGTAAATTTCCTATACCTGGATGTTCGTCCGTCCGAACATTTCATGCATTAATCCGAAGGTTTATTCTTCCGAAAATGAAATTGGGTTCGTCTTTCCGAAAATGAAATCGGATTTGTTAATCCGAAGGTTCGTTTGTCCGAGGGTTCATTCGTACGAAAATAAAAAGGGATCGTTGTTCCGAAGATTCGTTTGTCCGAAGGTGGAATGAGGATCATTCGTTCGAACGTGAAATGGGGTCATTCAAAATTCTTGAAGAAATAAATCCCTTTTCATTTTTTGACGAATGAGCTATATTTCATTCTCGTACAATTGAACCCTTTGGAACAACCATGGACACTGTCCATGGAACAACCGACTGTTGATACTTCAGCACTTAGCACTCAAGCAGCAGTACGAAAATACACCACTTGTGGAATGTACTTAACCGGAAGAAGAAGAAGAAGAAGAAGAAGAAGAAGAAGAAGAAGAAGAAAAAGCATTCTGTTTCATTTTCGGACAAACGAACCTTCGGAATATCGAACCTTCAGACAAATGAACCTTAGGAACAACGAGCTGCACCGGCGTTATAATATAGACTGAACTTTTTACCGGAAATGGAATGCCACTCTATAAGCACAGACAACATCAAATCATTCTTGTTTAGATTCTTAACAAATATTTCATAAATAGCTTTTTGCGCTATCGTTTTTTTTTTTTTTTTTTTTTACTGTAATTTCAAGCGTATAGGCAATGCACAAGAAAATTAAAATACAAATTTGTTTAAACTCAAAAAGCTGAATTTAAAGATTAAAAGATATAAATTCAATGGGAATAAACTTAAAGATTAATCAAATTTAGCAGAATAAAGTTTGTATTCTTCCACGAAATCAAAGCAAATAAGAATTTTATTAGACTTGAATATATGATATTAAAGATATGTTTTCATTTTTTCTGAAAGATCGACATGAAGAAGGAGAAATATTAACGAAAAAAATTTTTTTTAAAGGAGAGTAAAGCAGAAATCAAAATGTATTTATTTCTGTAACCCAACAGCTATATTTGTTTACTATGTACAGATATTATGTAGAGAATCTGCTATGAGTTGAAACATAATATCAAATAATTTTTTTTTTAAATCCTTATTTATGATAAGAACACTGTATGTGTCATGACTTTAAAAAAGTAGAAGAAAATTCCATCATTTATATAGTTGCAACCAAACCACCAAAATACTTGCAGATTACGTTAAAAACATCAGGTTACAAATAAGCTATAAAATAAATAAAGACCATTGATATTCTAAGTAGGGCCTATCTTAGAGTCAGTTGCATTTTGATACTTGTTTCTCAGACCCCTGTTATAATAAAGGGTTTTATTCAAAACGCGTTAAATCTTTTTTCTTCTTTTTTTTTTGGGTCAATTTGAGATACTGCTGAGTTAAGTGACTTACTAAAAAAAAAAAAAAAATTCTCATAAAATGCAATATTACACATGTGACTTGAAAAGTAAGATTTGAAAATCATTTTAGATTTTACCAGATTGGCTGTGTCAGGATGGCCTATTCTTTTATAGCTCTTTGACATGGATTAGCTAAATCTATAAAATGATCTTTCAGAAAGCTCAAGGGAAATAATATACATGTCGAATAACGTAGAGGGCGCTAGATCTGCTCTAGCGGACTTCACGTGCAGAAAATTTTTGTAACGGTCATTTTGATTGTTTTACGGGTTGAGTGAAACGAGACAAACATAATTGATATTATTCAATGTTACCAAAATCATAACCTTGTGGTTGTCCGCCATAGCGCACCCTGAAATGTTCTATCAAGAACGATTAAAATTTCCTTAGAGCTGACTTTAGAATCATTTTGATCTTATGGCATATTGGGGCTCTAAGAAACATTTTAAGGGTCTTGTAATTAAAACAAAATATATAAAATCAGATGAACAGTTTTTCATGGGCTTATATCACGGGACAAAGAACGTTTGAACGACCTTTTTTGTGTGTGTGACGACAGTCACCAATGCAAGTACTTTAAATATCGAACTGAACGGCCTAATCATATTTGAAAGGCACCACTCTCGCTCATGACGAAAGTGAGATGTTAGTACTGCTCACATTATGTCATATGAACTCATTTAATTTGTGCTCGACGACCTTTCGGCTTCAACATCTTGTCGTTATTGTAATGATTTGTAGTTGGTTGACGGGCGATACCTTGGGTCAAAATACCATTTTCTACATAGGTATATTCGTCGTCACTGCAAATGTCATCATCATTATCATCGCTATGTACTGCTGCGTATTCGTTTTCTTCAATCCCTTGATTGGATGTAACTATGTGGCTATCTGCTGAGGGCATGCCTGGAGGCAGATCTGCGTAGGCGTAGTCTCCGGGCTGATCATCCAGATCAGAGACATTACCGGAGTGCTCGAATGGGGTTGCGTATGGGTTACTGTCAGTAGCGTCTCCTGTATGCCTCCCAGTTCCTGCGGTTCCCTGAGGAAATTCTGGCATCTTCAAGTTATTCGGATTATCGCGTGCCACTTGAGCGATGGGATTACGACCTTGAGTTTTGTTATCATTGACATAGATGTTATCCTGCACCTGCAAGGGTAATGTAGATGCGTCGTCATAAACAGCTTCGGCTTTGACGCCATCGACACTGTCCCTCTCCTGATTTTGATGTGTAAATACGTGAGTGTCAGCGATAACACTGGGGATTTCGTAAGTCCTAAGTTCAGTTGGTTCTTCCGTGAGTTTTCCCTTCCAGGACATCTCACCACCACCATTTGGCAAAGAAGGTACCTTAATCTTACTAATGCTGTCGGTTCCGACGAGAAGAGTTGGGTTGGACCTTTTCCGTCCCGTAGGAGGAGTGTTCATGTAGGTGATGTCCTCCCTGGGGTTATCTGTGACACCTTTGGTCCCATCAGGCAAGGTACTGTTTAGTTCGGTTTCGACCATATGAATAGCGTTGTCCGGGTTCCTTTGAGTTCCGTCCATGGTGATCGTCGTCGAGCCGTTCTTGTCATGTGGGTGGATTTTATCTTCCTGGGGAAATAAATCGACGGGAGAAACTGGGAACTCTTGAACTATACTACGGCATAGCGACTGCCTACTCTCTTTTCTCCGACCCGGAGAATGGTCCGCGTTACGTTTGTTCAGTCTACGGTAAACCATCCTGTGAATATAAGAACAACAAAAAAATGGTGACCAAAAAAAGCTGATAATTAATGGAATCAGTTAGCCGTAAAAGATAATAATAATAATGTAGGTTCTCCTGGTCAATTTTAAACTCTTGACAATCGAATTCGTTAACGTTCCTTCAATTTAAACGATACTTAAATTAACAGTTAGGGCAAGCGATTTTGTTTTTTGTTCTGTCATATTCGCCAATGAGCTCTAAATTTTGTATGCAATGAATTTCGTCAATGTGCATGAATGGACGGATTTGAGCGACATTGAAGATAACTGCTCATAATATCAAATTGATCGACGCAATTTGCAATTTATTGGATTGAACGATTTTTATTTTGTTTGTACATAAACGAATTCGATTGCAGATTTTTAATCGCGATCACAATACAATTATACGGGAAAACGTATAATAACGGGAACTTTCTCTGGCAAACCTGAAGAACCGATTATGTTCATAATTTGATAATAAATTGATAGGGTAATCGTATCTTTAAAGTAAAAGGTCGCGTTTACACTGAAAACAAACTACTGCACTGTACAAAATATTTGTAATTTTACAGCAAATATGCTGTCAGCAGAGTCGCCATTTAAAAAAAATGTAATTTAAAAAACAGTTTTGTTGTAAATTTCTCCTGCAAATAATTACATGATAAAAACAAAATATTCATCAGGAGTAACACATTTGTTCCGTTTTAACCAAATATGTACGCTATAGAACTCTAATGATCTTTTTTTCCTTCTCTTTCATAAATTCTTAGAGGATAAATTTACAACAAAACTGTTTTTTGAATTACATTTTTTATGGCGACTCTGCTGACAGCAGATTTGCTGTAAAAATACAATTTTTTTTTTTTAACAGTGTGACTCGTTCCGAGTCAATTAGTGCTATACGTCATCATTAGCCCCGGAATAGTGTTTATTCGGACTCATATTTTTTTCAAAGTTTACATACACGTTGAAGGGATAGATCACAAGTGGTAACCGCAAATTAAAAAGTATTGAGAGTATAGTCTCATATTGCTCTCTATAAATAGTATAAGTATAAATTATATGTGTGTAAAATTGCGTGATATTCCTTCAATGAATTTGAATGTACTATTTTGTCCGACAAGGAACTCACTATAACAATAATAATATATCTCCTGATCTTCTTCTGATATATCCATTTAACAGCAATTGCTTTATGATATCAAAAAATATTTATTTTTCTTACCGGCAAAGGAAGAACAGAAGAAGAATTAAAGCTGTCACTCCAACCAAAGACAGTGATACGAGAAGTCCCATAGTTACTGCACAAGTAAACACAAACAGCGATAATTATTAAATAAAATAAAAAAAGATAGCAAAACGCTACACTGTAAAGAAGTGCTATAGCTTTTTTAAAGTTAATTAATGGTAACTCTGCCATGTCTGCTGTACGGTAAGTTACTGTAAATAACAGCACATTTAACTTTTTCTGTAGCTTGTTGGAAATTACGGTATACTGTTGGAAGTATATAGCTTAATTTAAAGCCCAAGTATAGTTGTGGTAGAGAAAATTGCATTTTTCTAAAACTTACTCAACTTGTCCTTATATTGTTCCAACAGGGGCCGCGGAGCGATTTTGAAAGTGGAGGGGCTGAACCAAAGTGGGGGGGCTGAACAGGCTAAACATCACAAATGTATGGTCATTTTTTGCATTTTTGTACACGTTGGCTGAAAAAAGTGGGGGGGGGGCTGCAGCCCCCCCAGCCCCCCCGGCTCCGCGGCCCCTGTCCAATGACATGTCAATACTTGGACAAGCGATATTACCATGTATCATGCATGTCTTTCCATGATAGTTAGCATAAACATGGGGAGATGTTCATCAAAATGAGGCCATACTTCCTTCACTCTCACCCCAGAGCTCTGGGCATGCCACACCACTGCTGACTGGTATGACGTGTGTGCATTCTGGGTGTATCAGTCTGTGTATCAATAGCATATACTTTGCACACAAACCACTGCACGTTGCACTCTCCCCGGTGTCATCCTGTTTATTCATGGCCACTCAACAGATCGATTTACACAGTTTTATTGCTAAATTCAGGTCTTAGAGTGGATTTTATAACAAATCATTTTGTACACATAGGTTATTTGAGGTATTAATTCATATAATTCTACTATGGAAGTAAGACAAAAAATATGTTCTCCCAAAACTATACATGAGCTTTAAGAGAAAATTACAGGAATTAACCGTGCAGCAGAGTTGCCAGTAATTTAGTGTAAAAAGCTACAGCAATTTTTGACAGTGACTTACTTTAAAACAAAGATATCGTCGGCTTGGAGCCAGAAGGGCGCTATTGCAGATCAAGGATGTTCCGTTGGAAGCGAGAAGGGCGCTATTACCATTGACTTTGTACAGTAATAGCGCCCTTCTGGCTCCCAACAGACGAATTATACAGTTACTTTGAAGACGTTACGATTCGCCATATTATGGTGAGTCCAGGGGAGCATTTCATCAAAGGACTTGTCAGACATTTTATCCGACAAATTTGCTCTCAGCCAATCAGATGCAAGCATTTCAGTAGCTTATAACAGTTTGTCGGATAAAACATCCGACAAGTCCTTTCATGAAAACGCCCCCCAGAAAGGGGCAGTGAGCAGGGCGTAGCCCAGGATTTCCCAGGGGGGGCGCAGGAAATTTTTATCGCCGTCAGGGAAGGGGGAGGGGGTTCTTCTAATTCATATTGTACATGAATTCCACATTTTTTCAATTATCACAAAAGTTACATAGTTTCTAACACCTAAGACATGTATGTTGCGTAGAAACCTTTTATGTGTGCATTATATACCCTTCTGAATTGGAATCTGCGAGCGCGAACCGAGAGTCGAAAATGTGAGGTTTTTAAAGTTATATGAAATAAATAAAGGGCATTTTCTAGTACTAGAAAATGGTAGTTATTGTGTATAATAGACCCATTTAGTAATCCGCGAGCGCGAAAGCGCGAGCTGAAATTTTTAGGTAAAAATTGGAGTTATATTTGTGCATTATGATTTGGTATCAGCGAGCGCGAAGCGCGAGCCGAAAATTGGGGTTTAAAATTTTTTTAAGGTAAAATTTAGAACTATTATTGTGCATTTGATTTGTGTCAGCGAGCACGAAGCGCGACCGCGAAATTTTTGGGGTTTAGAATTTTTTAAAGGTAAATTTTAGAGTTATTATTGTGCATTTGATTTGGCATCAGGCGAGCGCGAGCGCGAGCCAAAAATTTGGGGTTTCAAAAAGTATTTTGAATTAATAAAGGGGTACTTTCTAATAAACCCATGAGGCCACTATGTTTCCAGGAGGCCGAGGGCCCAGGAGGCAGAAGGGTTCAAAGAGGCCTCTTTTCTTTGTGAAATTTTGAAACTTTAGTTTTAAATATTTTTACTTTTCGTCACACTAATGTATTTCTTTTTCTTAAAAAAAGGGCGTTTGAGCAATTATTGCAATACAAATATGAGAAGTCGGCCTCGTGGGCCTCCCCCAGCATTAGAAGGCCTTAGTTTATGGTCGTTTAGAACCAAATAAACAGGCTATTCATCGGCTTGTTTATGATAAGTTTGGTGCGAAAATTGTACAACAAAAAGTCGGCCTTATTCCCTCTCTTTCTATCTTATCTTTTCTTACTATTTTCTCTATTCTCGCTTCTTTCTCCCTTTTTCTCTTCTTATTCTCTTTTTTTTTTTTTTTTTTTTTAGTCGCAATGGGGGGGCGCGTGCACGTGTTGCGCCCCCCCCCTGGATACGCCCCTGGTGTAGACGAAGCTAAGAGGAAATTGGGAGTTGAGGAGAGTAGAAATGGAGATACAGTGTGTCCCACAAAACATGCTAATGGCATTTTAAATGGGTGTAATATTAAAATTACAAGATTATGCTGTTTATATCTTTACACCCGTAAACTACAATTCGTTTTCTACAACTGGATGAAATTTTATGTCATATGGTCCAAGAATCACAAAGATATGAGCATTTTGTTATTACACATCAGGAAACCTCTCCATCCAAGTTTGTATTGAGTAGTACCGGATGTGCCGAATAAAACAAACCCAAGTTTGATCATGAATACTTTGACAAAAATTTCAGTAGTAATTATGAAATTTATATCACTGTCAAGTGCAACTCATTACCATTTCAATGATACCTCTCTCAGCTCACCAATATCATGTATCACTGAACCCCATTGTTTTAAATATGTCTTGCAAAGTTGTGAGTGGTTCACTTTCACGCTCATTGATGATCGAAGTTGGGTTTCCTTTTAGGCACCTTTGAATAACGCATCTCACAGAGCATGAAAGTGAACACTCACAATTTTGCAAGATTGTTCAGTACAATGGGGTTCAGCGATGCGTGATATTGGTGAACTAAGGGACATCATTAGAATGGTAATGAGTTGCACTTTACAGTGACATAAATTGCATAATCACTACTGAAATATTTTTCAAACTATTAATGATCAAACTTGGGTTTCTTTTATTCGATATACCCGGCACTACTTTATACAAAACTTGGATAGAGAGGTTTCCTGATGCCTGATAAAAAATGCTCATATCTTTGTGATTAATGGATCATATCACATAAAATTTCATCCAGTTGCACAAAATGAATTGTTGTTTACGGGTGTAGAGATATAAATAATATAGTATTGTAATTTTAATATTATACCCATCTAAAGAGCCATTAGCATTTTTTTGTGGAACACACTGTAGAGAGCATAAACTAGAAAAGAGGAAATCTTTCTTCATAGAGTCCTAAAATGAATGTAAACCAGTGGGGTGTAACACAGAGACTTACGATCGATTAAAAGTTGCGATTGATTTTTTCTATGTAGCCTCCTCATGGACAGGATACTCCGAAGTTGATGATCTTAATCCTAACCCTAGCCCTAACCCTATCATATCCAAATCCTAATCCATGACTGTATCTGGTTTCCACATGAGGAAACCAAGAAAAAATCAATCGTAATTTTTTATCAGTCGTAAGTCTTTGTGTTACAGGGCACTGATGATGGAAAGACGAGAAGCGAAGAAGTCTTGCATGTCTTGTACAAGTTGTAAAGAGTGCTCGACGTTCCTGAAAGCTTGACTTTCCGTCTTCACTCCTGGAGACGGAAAGTCAAACTTTCAAACCTCATCACTCACACTGTATCTGAATTCACCATGTAAGCCTCTACCTTCAAAAATATTTTGTTTGCAAACTTTTGATGCTGCGATATATTTTTTTACATAATGTATGTTCATTAAATGCTTCTTAAATGCAACATTAATTTAAATACTGCTGTTTTTTGTTGTTTTGTTTTGTTTTTGTTTTTGTTTGTTTGTTTTTTTTTTTTTGCTCTCGTTACTGTACAAACAATCTACGTTCTAAACATTCTGAAAGTTCCAAGGTTAACCATTTAAACATTATTTATTTCCTGAAACAGGATATCGATTACTCATAAAGGACATTTTTATTTCCAAATATTTGGTGCGTAAATGCTACCAATGATTGTTATTGTATAGCGCATATTACATATTTATGCGCTTTTAATTTTTTTTTTTTTTTTTTTTGTATTATCCTTACTCAAGGTCTAACTGCTGCAACCTATTCACAATACATCGTGCACTTTTATGAATGAAGGGTTGTTTCACTAAGTCGTGAATGATAAGCCAAATCATATGCCCAAAATTCTCTTTGAAGTTTGACCATTTGCCCCTAATTTCCATTTAATTGTAGCTAAAATACCCTTAATATTCAAAATAATTTTAATTATGATAAAGAAGATCTAATACATGTATATCATGTATATGTAAATATATTTTGAAACTTTCAGCTAGGGAAATTAACAAATTAGTTTGGCTCCCCGGTTTGGCTCTTGATGCTTCAAGGCGTTCATAAAGTTCTTCATAACTTCTGAATGACTTGGTGAAACACATCCCCTGGGTGGAGTGCGGCAACTTTGCACTCGTATTTTGTGATCGAGTGTCAAGTGGCTTATCCACTAGATCACAACATATTTATATTCCGATGGTTTTTCTTTGACTACGAAAGATATGAATAATAATTTCAATGTTTTAATTCTATGTATGTCATGTCATGAAATGTAATCATTGGCATGATTGGTAAATCAAATCAAATCAAATCAAATCAAATATTATTTCCCAAAGTTTGTATGCGAGTACGAAATGACTCTTGAAAATAATACTTCAAGGCCAGGTAGAATTTTTATTCGACACTTAAGTTAACCCGAACTCTGCCTTTTAAAATGCCTGTCGCTTGTCGAATTTTCGATTTATTTCGCGGTGTCCCGCATTTCCATTGATGTATTCTATTAGACAACCGTGACCATCGCATCTACCACTATCTTGTGACAACCATGAAATTCTTCTATTTCCAAATAATTTTTTTCCCGGTTAATTTTGCAATCGAATGCATTAATGTCCCTGCAGTTTAAATACTGACAGAGTGGTCATTTAGATTAAAGCTTATAGAGCAAGCGATTTTGTTTTTCTTTCTTTCTTTCTTTCTTTTTGTACTTTGTATTCGCTAATGAGTTCTTAATTTCGTTTTTGCGCGATCAAAACTGTTTATATGCAATGAATTTCGGCAATGTGTATGAATGGACGAATTCGGAGAGTATGACTGCTCACAAAATCAAATTGACCTTCGTAATTTGCAATTTGATTGCCGGTTTTTTATATTGGCTGTTCGTAAACGAATTTGATTGGAGATTTTTAATCACGATCACATTTCGGACGAAATTGATCGAAGGAAATGTCAAATTGAACGTAATTAGTTTGAACTTAACCGGGAAGACCTATATTAATTTAGGGATTATGATATTTAAAGGAAGTGCCTAGCTAGTTTTACCCTAAATCAAAGTAGATAGTATATATATTCAGATGTCACGAGCCTGGTTTGTTTGGCCTTGTGGTGTTTGTTTGGTTTCTCGCTTAGCTGCTTGTATTTATTCTGTTTTTGGTGCGATGGGTTTGTTTTTGTCTCTTTTTTTTTTTTTTTTTTTTTTTTTTTTTTTTTTTTTTGTGGATCCCCACAATTGCCTCTGCCATCATAGCGTACGTGCGATGGTAAATTACCAGTGATTACCAGTTAGAACCCGACGAGGGCCTGATACTGGAGATATACTTGTTGATTTACGTTCCCCTGTATCATGGAAATGTTACCAGCATGTTTAGTCACTTATTTGAGCAAGACTATAAAACTACAACTTGGGCAAAAATTATTGGACTAAACTCTTTTTCATAAGGGTTTCAGTGTTTCAATCTTTGCAATGAAATCAAAGACAGCATGCTGGAACACAAGCCATTCAACAAGAGAGAACTTATTGAATTATTGAAGTAAGAATGAGCTTTAACGTCTAACCATCACCCCATATACAAGATAATAGAAACCTTTATGAAGAAGAGGTTGGTCTAATATTTTTTTTCCAGAGCTGTACAGTGTGTCACACAAACAATGCTAATGGCACTAAAGATGGGTATGGTATTAAAATTGCAAAATTATATTGTTTATATCTTGACACCCGTAAACTACAATTCGTTTTCTACAACTGGATGAAATTTTATGTGATATGGTCCAAGATTCATAAAGGTATGAGCATTTTGTCATTACACATCAGGAAACCTCTCCATCCAAGTTTGTATTAAGTAGTACCAGATGTGTCGAATAAAACAAACCCAAGTTTGATCATGAATACTTTGAAAGATATTTCAGTAGTAATTAAGGGATTTATATCACTGTAATGTGCAACTCATCACCATTTTAATGATACCTCTCTCAGCTCACCAATATCATGTATCACTGAACCCTATTGTTTTAAATATGTCTTGCAAAATTGTGACTGGTTAACTTTCACGCTCATTGATGATTAAAGTTGGGTTTCCTTTGAGGCACCTTTGAATAACGCATCTCAGGGAGCATTAAAGTGAACACTCACAATTTTGCAAGACTTTTTCAGAACAATGGGGTTCAGCGATGCGTGATATTGGTGAGCTGAGGGACATATTATTAGAATGGTAATGAGTTGTACTTTACAGCGATATAGGTTTCATAATCACTACTGAAACATTTCTCAAATTATTAATGATCAAACTTGGGTTTCTTTTACTCGATATACCCGGTACTACTTAATACAAAACTTGGATGGAGAGGTTTCCTGATGTGTGATGAAAAAATGCTCATATCTTTATGATTATTGGACCATATCACATAAAATTTCATCCAGTTGCAGAAAATGAAATGTAGTTTATGGGTGTAGAGATATAATCAATATAATCTTGTAGCTTTAATATTATACCCATCTAAAGTGCCATTATCATTTGTGTGGGACACACTGTATTATGGTTAAGTGAAATTCCTTTAAAACATTTTTTTTTTAATCGCACGTTGTTCATCGATAGAGCTTTCATTTGTCTTTTCTTTTCTTTTTTTTATTTCTACGCTTTTTATTCTCGGGGTGCATTAAAAAACTTCTAAATAACATGATCAACATTGAATTTTCTTTCATTTACTTAAAATAAAATGTAAAATTGTTTGTGAAATGAATTATTTACCGGGTGTCAGTGAACCCACTGGTTGGTCAGGAGTGGTCGGTAAAGTCATCTGAGATGGCGGCGTTGTATTTCTTGCACTTGTTGCCATGACGGTTGTAGCAGTTGGTGCCATAGTGGTTGCTGTAGTTGGTGCCACAGTGGTTGGGCTTGAAGTTGTTGCCATAGTGGTTGGGGTTCTAGTTACTGGCAAGGTGTTTGTTGTAATTGCCACTGAAAAAAAAAATAATGCAGAGATAAATCCTTAATATTGATTATTACTGATTAGGTCATGTAAAGTGTCACCTTTAAGATACGCTTACTCCATGCGCGGATCCAGGGGGCCTCTAAACCAGAAAATTACAAGAAATTGCCTAAAATTTAAATTTCGGGGTCCTTTGCCACCCCCTTTCCAACCCTCCCGCGGACCTAAAATAAAAATATTCGAATGGACCCCCCCCCCGGACTTAATTGGAATAATGATGTACAAGCCCAAGGTTTGATGAAGCAAATAAATACCAAATTACACCTTTTTCAGCACAGCAATTTTATAACCACTGAATTTTGACGCCTCTTTTGCAAACAAAATAGCCTCTCCCCCCCCCCCCCCCCCCTTTAAAGGGATGCAGTAACATTGAATGATATTCAAATCACAATTTCTTGATTTAGCTCATTTTGTCAACATAATTATAAACTTATAGGTCAGTCTGGTATCTCTTCAAAATTACAAGTTAATCGCTTGCTTTACTTTCGAGATATCAATGATTTCATACTCAAATTTAGTAAACCATCTCGTGGTGGAAAACAAATTGCCATGTGCTTTTCAAGACACCCCACTTCCTGTCGTGTTCCCCCCGACCCTAGCGGGCTGGAGGGTTTGCTGCAAAGGGGTTGAAAATTCACTCGCGTTTGGCTGTTACACTGTTTTGTGGTAGTAAATGACTTCCATTTGATCTGAAATTTTCAGTAGTTTGTTTTTACTGTTAGAGCAATATAATTTTATTCATCTTGATCTAATTGCTCTTGTTTTTGAAAGTTACTGTATCCCTTTAACTCAGGATTTGGTCCCCCCCCCCTCCATTTCATCACGAGTTGGTAGAGCGGTAACACACTCTCTGCATCAGCCTGCAAACTGCATGGAGCTGACCCACGTTCGAAACCCAGTCATGTCTCTCGGATGGCGGCAGCGTTGCCAGGTTCAAGAAGTCAGATTCCTACCAGAGCCTCAAAATTATCGTACATGCAATATTCAATGGCAATTCGCAAAAAAAAAAATCAATCCCTCATCGGGTGATGATCTCGAACTCTAAGTCCGGCAAGTGCGAAAAGACTTTGAATAAAAAATATACGGATCAGGGAATCTTCCATATTTTCATGGGTGGGGGTCTTTAAGGCATTTTGTGGTTTTATGGGCCAGTTTTAAGTGATTTTTCCTATAGATTAGTGTTATCTTATGAAATGCGCAAAATTATCGTACATTTGCCATTTTTTGCAATTATTGATGGTACATCGTACAGAGGGCCAAATTATCGTAAAAAAACGATAATTATCGTACGGCTGGCAACGCTGGATGGCGGTGTTACAGGTCGGTCCAAGACGTAAATAATAATTTCTAATCAATACACGTCTGTCAAAACCATATACCCCATTTCCCCAAGAAGAACAAGCAACGACAACAAAACAAAAACAAACAAACAAACAACAATTAAAACAAAATTAATGGAATGACTCACCCAGTTCTGCAATCACATTCATCAGAATCATCAGCTGTAACATCAACTGAAACGAATTGAATTCCAAAGCCATCATAGTTCTCGCTTTTCCTCCCCTTACATCAATAAATGTCTTCATGTTCACAATTACCGAAAGTGAAACCTAACACAGAACACCATCAATGTTTTAGAAAACGATATCCTAGATAAATAAATAAATGTACTTCGAAGACATAAAATGAAGTTCTAATATTCGTAACCCAAGTTAAGCAAATTAGGCGATTGATCAAACTATCCGTTAGTAATCACCAAGCTGGGCTGGTGTGGTTTTAAACGACATGAAATTGAAGACGATATGTTTATGAATCATATTCCATAATTCGCTGAAATAAAGATGGGAAGTGAGGAAAAGTACAGATCAAAACCAAATTTAGCTCAGCGTCCTTCCTTCCCGATAAACTTTTTATCAATTGAAAAGGTTACAAAGCAAAATGGTACATAACCGTGAAGTATTATTGTCAGTAATCATGGTAATGGTTATGTCACGGTCGGAGAGCAGGGAATTTTAATGAAGTATTTCCTCTTTCATGTACTGCAATAGGATCAGGGTAAACATGGTAAACAACACGTTATGTGTGATTTCACGTGAAATCATTGATAACACACAGTATGTATTTTCCCCTTTCCCGTGCTGCCGTTTTTATTGTTCGGACAAAGTTTATATTTGTGCTTTAATAGACAAGGCAACTCTTATCAGGGGCCGCGGAGCGTTTTTGGAAGTGGAGGGGCTGAGCCAAGAGTGGGGGGGGGGCTGAACAGGCTAAAAATCACAAATGTATGGTCATTTTTGCTTTTTTGTACACGTTGGCTGAAAAAAAGTGAGGGCTGCAACCCCCCCCCCCCCCCTGGCTCCGCGGCCCCTGCTTATAGTATCATAAACCCCAATAATGTTGATAACGTTTTCTCTGTGAATATTTCTGCGTGTTGTAAGCCGGGGGTGTAAGCCTAACGAACTTCTGTCAGACAATTATTATTCAAGGTATTTTAGTTTAGCATAGAATGGATCTGTAGGCCTACCCTTATTAGCCAAGAGGATGGGGAAAAAACGTGGATAGAAGTCGAGATACCCACACAATCATGACAATAACCACACATACTGCTTCCCATCACCAGCCCCACCCCTTGATCCCTCCCCCTATCCTTAAACATTATTGGGATGCAGTACTGTTGGTGATTAATTTCGGCTCTGGTGTCCTCCAATACCTCCCATATGGTTCATTTTATATGTTTAAAAAAAATATCGACGCTATATACATGCCATAGTTATTTCAAAGTATATATGCACTTCAGAGAAAAATGATTTTCAAAACATTATGTGGGTTAACGATTGTATGACGTATGAAAAGCTCATTTGACACATAATAAGCTCAGATAATTTGAGTATAATCGTCATGAAGTTGCATTCTATGAAACTCTATTTATCATTCATATCATAAACGGTATTTATTACATAATTGGTTACCATGAATTTGATCCGTATCATAGCTGTAATACCAACATGACGAACGGGTATAGATTTTGGATTTATAGTAGCCAATTGTTTGCTTTACCATGTTTACCATGATTCATATTTGAAACAAAACCTCCCCAGAACTAATGCACGCGTGGACAGCCACCACACATGCCATAAAATATACGAAGTTCGTGGTGTATTATCAGTTTATTTGACTTAAATACAATGGAATTAAGCTGACCTTCGAGAACTGTTTACTTTGCAGTAAATTAAATGCAATTAACCCCATTTAGGTTTTGTTTTCATCGTTAGCAGTAATTTTAGAATGATATATATACTATAGGAAGTTGAATGGTTCTTAATTGTAATGATTGTGAAGGGGTCCTTTTCATTTGCTGTATAGTTCATTATGAGTGTGTAGCAGGGTCAATACCTCCATATTGAAAAAAAAAAAAATTCAATGCCGTCACCATGGTTTCTAGAGGAGAGATGAAAACAACCTATTGAAGAAAAAAAAATCTTAGTTTGTAGACGACAACTTTTTTATTAATGCTTTATTTCAAATATCTATAAAAAAAAAATTTTATGAAAATTCATCGGTATACATTCGTAAAACAGGCTTTGCATTTCCTTAATGCGGCGGTCACAACTCGTCGTAGGCTACGGGGCACGTGCCATCGACGTAGCCTGCGTTGCATGTGCAATGCACGCACAGGTCCTAATTCAACTTCTGCGATTCCTGCAATTCTATAGTAAGGGTATTGTAAAAACTTTCTGCACGTCGTACATGCATTGTACCTGCGAGGTACCTCCGCTGCACGAATTTTCTACGAAATCCATCGTAGGGAGTTGCACGTCGAAGGTACGGCGAGTTGTGACCGCCGCATAAAGGGAAAGTTCACCCTGGTTTAAATTTGCCTTAGAAAATACAGAAAAATAAAAGAAAAATATGGGTGAAAGTTTCAAGAAAATCAACCAAAAAATAACGAAGTTATGAATATCTAAAGGTTTGATTCTGTGACGTCACGTGCGAGCTGCTCTCCTATTATGTATGGTGAATTCCATAAAGTGTCATTTTTTTTTCAGAAGAACATTAATTATTTCACCTGAGCGGTCGATATATTATCTAACCTATGTTGATATACATGCCTCTATCAAATGGACTCATTATTTTATCAAAAACCATGCCAAGACAAATTTATGGAATTTACATACACAACACATGGGAGAGCTGCTCGCACGTGACGTCACAGAATCAAAACTTTTAATATTCATAACTTCGCTTTTTTTGGGTCAATTTTCTTCAAACTTTCACTCATATTTTTCTTTTATTTTTCTGCATTTTTTAAAACCAATAAAATTCCAGGGTAAACTCCCCCTTTAACTATTTACATAAATGCGGTATTGGTTGTTATTTCAAGGATAACCGTATTCATATTGATATTTCTGCGGTATCCGCAAAATGTTGCCATTTCATTTTAGACACGTACATCCAATGTATGTACCACATGTTACCACGGCTACAGCCCGATAGTCGCGGGTCCGATAGTCCGCGGGTCCGTTATTCCGCAGGTCCGATAGTCGCGCGGGGGGGGGGGGTGATGTTTGTTACTCTGAGGCGTTCGTTATTTGAAATAGAATGAGGTTCGTTAGTCCGAAAATAGAAAAGGTTCGTTATTCCGAAAATAGAAAAGGTTCGTATTCCGAAAATGAAAATAAGGTTCGTTAGTCCGAAAATGAGTAAGGTTCGTTTATCCGAAATGAAATAAACTGATTTAGTAAAAAAAAAAAAAAAAAAAAAAAAAACACCGTTATTTAGTTAAAAAATGATAGGATATTATGCAATAATAGTCTCAGTGGTTGTTATTGTTTAACAGCTTCTGCTGTTAAACTGATAAAGAATTAGTTTTGCTTCTATTATGAGGCCGTTAAACAGTCCATAACTAAATTATTTATTCCGCAATTGTTTTCGTTCCGTCTTTATTTAATGAAGAATTTATTTCCCAACGTTATCGATGGCGACTTCTTCCGAAAAAGAATAAGTTTCGCTTAATCGGGCCGTTATCACCCCTGTCTAAATAATTAATTCCTCAAATATATCCACTTCGTATTTATTTCATGAAGAGGTTATTTCGAAACATTAGGCTATCCGTGGCGACTTCTTAATCTTCCGATAAAGGTTAATTTTTGTAGATAATGTTTTTAAATAATTTCTTTCATAAATAGATACGGAACGATTACATTCGCGGAATCAATTAGTTAGTTTTTGAGTGATAACGGCCGTCGATAACGTTGGGAAATAAAATATTCATTAAATAAAGATGGAATTAACGAAAACAAATGCGGAATGAATAATTTAGTTATGGACGGTTTAACGGCCCGATTAAAGAAGTGAAACTCATTCTTTATCAGTAAAAATCGCTGTTGATAATTTTGTGAAATAAATTCTCCGAAAATAAAAATTCAACAGCAGAAGCTGTTAAAAAAAATGACATCCGCTGAGACTATTATTGCATAACATCCTCTTAGTTTGGAATTACAGCACCATTTTTTTTTTATTATTTTTTTTTTTTTACTTAAATACGTTTATTTTAATCGCTAGAGGGTATTCATTTGTCTCGCAATCTACTATGGTCAACAAGGAAATTCGTGATCCCTCTCGCAAAAAGTGATCACTAGCTTACAAGTTCACGAGCTTTCGAGAGCCGCTGCAACTCTTTATTTTATTTTCGAAAAACGTTTATTTTATTTTCGAAAAAACGGGCCTTATTCTATTTTCGGACTAACAAACCTTTCCTATTTTTGGATATAACAAAAATTCAGAATAACGAACCTTTTTCTATTTTCGGACTAACGAACCTTTTTCTATTTTCGGAATAACGAACCTTCAGAGTAACAAACATCCCTCCCCCCCCCCCCTGCGATATTCGGACCCGCGGACTATCGGACCCGCGGACTAACGGACCCGCGGACTATCGGGCCCGCGGAATATCGGAATGACCCCGTTACCACAATGCTTGCTATCATAAATTTGCACTTATTTTTCATGGAGCTGTTCTTCCGGTCTTTGCTCATGTTATATTTACTGCAAAGCATTATTCTTTCTTTTTTTTCAAATATAAGAAAATCAGCATACCTTTTATTGATACAAAAAAAATAAAGAGATTTGGGGTAGGTTTTCAATAAGGAAAGAAGATATTTGACAATACTGAAATTTATGCAAAACATCATTATCATTCTCCTTTTATGCAGATGCATAAGTGCAAGAATATAATTATGTTCATCAATTTTGGGCGAAGTTAATCATGAGTTTTAAGTTAACAAATGAAGTGAACATTTACGATAAAACAATATAGAACACATTTGGCGAGTACAGCATCACAGCCTTTGTGACCATGTTGCCAATTTGATATACCGATTAGCCTTTGGGGGGGGGGGGGCAATTTCTCTCAATTTTTCCTCTTTTAATAAAATCAACTTATCTTGGGTACGGACTTGCCTTTAACTTCACAAATCTTCCTTTTTTATTTCCCTCGTTCCTCCGCTTTCCAGTTTCCATCCTAATATCATATCTTATTTTTTCTTATCAGAACAAGGGGAAGTAAATATAATTATTAGATAATGTCGCGAGGGGTATTGGTTATACAGTCTGTGTCAACTAAAATGGTACAGTTGAAAAACTTTTTTTTTAAGTATGAAAATTAATCACATTCTAAAAGTGCTTGATATTTCCATAAAGTAGGAAAATCAGGCTTTCTTCTGCAATTTTTTTCATCCCATTTGCTGCTGTAGATCTTGAGACATGACCAGTTTTCTATAATCAAGAACAAAATGTACTTTGCGCATGCTTCTCTATGGGTTTGGCACATAATAGCCATGAATTCAGCGCACCGGGACAATAAACCGATGTACGCAATTTAGATTAGCTCATCGCTGCACAAAAGTTAGCATAACTTTTGTTTTACAAAAGCAAATTATACAAAACATATTGTATCAGCTAGAAGAATCGTTTGGCTTTAAGTTGGAACCACATTCACAAATCATTTGAGAAAATTTCATACCTAAATAATTTTTTCCCGACTTTACCATTTTTTTTACACAGACTGTAGTATAGGTTTTCCCGGTCGATTTTAAACTCTTTTCAATTGAATTCGTTAATGTTCAGTCAATTTAAACGATACCTTCCCGGAGCGGGGCTA
>CALNVZ010003429.1:13082848-13140473 GCA_940671915.1 Paracentrotus lividus
TCCTGAAATCCTGGATCCCCCACTGCCGTTGATACAATTTCTCTTTGTGCTTTGTATTGCAGTATATCTAAATAAAAATGCACTCTGGTATCTGAAATGATTTGAAAATTAAATTATTTTCAAATAGTAATAATTAAGCCTAACTTTTCCCGAAAATATACTCAAATTGTTTGACGTTATGTCACAGTCACATACACACTTACGTTTAGTTACGTTTTTGTTGTTTTATCCTTATTTCATCTTCTATTCTATCATTTCTTATATATTTCTGTTTTATTGGATGAACTAAATTATCACTATTTCCACTGCTAACTAAATGACGGGAAGGCATCCGTGGGGAACCGTAGAAAAGAAAATATTTTTTGGACGCAACCGCACGTAACTCAACGTAAGTGTATGCTACAGTCACACAGATACTTACGTATAGATACGTTTGTGTTGTTTCAATCTTATTTCATCTTCTATTCTATCATTTCTTACGTATTCCTTTGTTTTACTGGATGAACGAAATTATCAATATTTCCACTGTTGACTATGACGGGTAGGCATCCGTGGGGATCCGCAGAAAAGAAAATAAATTTGTGGACGCAACCGGACGTAACTCAACGTAAGTGTCTGTGTGACTGTAGCATTATGCTAGTCACACAAACACTTACGTTTAGTTACGTCCGGTTGCGTCCAAAAATATTTTTTTCTTCTGTGGATCCCCACGGATGCATTCCCGTCATAATCAGCAGTTTAAATAGTGATAATATCATTCATCCAATAAAACAAAGAAAAACATAAGAAATTATAGAATAGAAGATGAAATAAGATTAAAACAACAAAAACGTAACCATACGTAGGTGTCTGTGTGACTGCAGCATTAGACTTGAAGTCAAAACAATGTTCATCTGTGTTACGTAATACGTGTGTAGGGTGTGAATTCTATGGACTCTTCCATTATAATTCTAGAGGGGCAAATTACGACGAAGTTGGTGTCTTGCGTTTAATCAAAAACATTGATGTTAAATTCTCAGCGTCAAAATATATTAATAAAAATATTAAAATACAAAATAACGTATAAAATTATTTATTTAAAGGGTATTACGCCAGTAATTAAGCTTAGCGAAGCAGCTTTCCCCTAAAAATTATCGGCGAGCCTTTGAAAACTTTTTTCTATTTTGATACCAATGAAGGTTCGTGTACAGCAGGCACGTCGTACAGGTGGATTGGAGTGGTTTCAGATCGGGACCCAACAACGTGTTGTTGTATTGATAAAGCCAGCAGCAGTGACGGAATGCGAGAAAACTATCGAACCGAGAGCTATTGTTAGCACTTCTATTCTCATTCAAATTTCACCCTTTTACAATTCAAAGCACCTGGTTCAGATCGAATCCAGTGTATGTAATGCGGTGTAGGAAAACACAACAGACTTCGATGGCAAAATGGAGAATACTGGACACGTAACATCTTGATCAAAGTTATAAAAACTTTAGAGTTTTTTTTTTGGAGGAGTGGGTGAGGACAGCGGAGGTCCCTTTCACCCTCATCTTTGGCCATAACTTTCGGACGGAACCTCTATCAAGATGTCGCTGATTGTACATGTTCAGAGTGCTCGGGGTTTCCATTCCAAGGGGGAACGTTTTGCCAAAATAACTTTTAGAGGTAAGTCGGCCAAGGACTTTCCTTGTTTATTGATCGTTGTGGTCCGGTGTGTTTACCACACATATTATATATAACGGCATAGCTTTTATGCTGCCTTTAAGCTTATAAGTAAGATATTGATCCAATAAATGCCAAGACAATGTTCTGAACATATCAGTTAACACGATAAGTCATTGGGGCTGTTGTGGTAATGCAAGTTTAAGGAGTTATGTGTTGATTTCAGTTTTCATTATTTTAATCACATGTGATTGTTTTGGACCTTTAAATGCAAACAAACAAGAATTTATCTAAAGAAATAGTTTTTAAGTTAGTGGCATTGTAAAGTAATTGATTTTGTTACTTTTGGGGGAACAAAATTGATGTTTTTAAATAAGAATGAAATTATTGAACAAGTATTCAAAAAATAAGTTATAAATCAAGAAACCCACAACCGTTATGGCGACAGGGCCTTTTCAGTTTGTGCACCCCTTCTATGGAATTCACGTCCTACATGTAGTTATATTCAGGACTCACCTACCACAGAAACATTTTAAAAGACTCGAGACTAGTATATTTGTTAACAACATAGTTAGGTTAGGTTATATTTTTATTGATACTAAGTGTGTTATGTAACTACACTAAGTTTGTAAGTATTATGTTATATTTATATTTCTTTTGCAGTTTAATAACTTCGTGTTTAAATGTTTTAGATAATTTTATGTACATGTAATAGCGCTTTGAAACTTTTTTGTGTATTTTACGCTTTATAAATGTTATCATTATTAGTATAATTATAATTATATTAAGTTTCTTCTTTTTTGGGGGTGGAATAATATATTCACCTGTAAGAAAATTTATAATATATATAAATGCCTTTTAAATTTATGATCACTAACCATTCTCAACTGATAACATCAAATTGTGTGAAAAACTGTGATGTACATTTTGTAAGGCCTACAATGTACAAGTACATGTACATTTAGAGTTTACAAGAATACCTAGAATATAATTCTTAATTCTTATGACTTTTGATGGATACATTATAGTTGATGGTTAATTGCCTTTTGACTTTTGGCAGCATTATTCACTGCAGGTCCACAAAGATAAATCATGTCAAAGCTTGATAAAGAATTAGTGATCGGCTTGTAACATAATTTTCACAAACAAAATGGAGTTTTTAAAAAAATGACATACATGCCACCCCATCCCCCCCCCACCTCTTTTGCAGCCCAATATTCATTAAGATAATACTTTTGGTTAAGAACTGATAAATTATTATTTAAAAAAAAAAATTAAATAAAAATCAAGTGCTTTCTCCTTGAAGTAACAAAGTGATTTCCAATAACATGTACAGGTTCTACATTATGTATACACATGTACATGTATGAGCCACTTAAAAAAAATTAATTTACTTATAACACTGTTCATTAAGACTTAAGTTCATTCATCATTACATTTTGGGATCACTTTTTGTGCACTTACACCAATTCTGACTTACAATGTACACTGTAAATGTGCTCTCATTATATCAAGAGGATTTAAGCTGTTTCAAGAGTTGTAGAAGACTAACCAATTCCACTTGTCTTTGCCATGGATTTGAAATTTGACTTGTGTTTGAAAACTATACATGAGTTATATTGGAGGAAATCATGTGTGTGATACATACATGTGCATTTAATGTCATTTAATGTCTACATATTTTATTCCTTTTTTAACTTGTTCAATTTTGAAATTTTCCTGCAAATATGTTCTTCGGACCATCAAAGTAATAATTAATATTAGCAGTATTTACAAACACCAAAGACATCATTCTAATTTGAAAATCATGCCTTAAAGACAAACAAGGTAAAAACACAACTCTATCAGCAGCTTCTAACATATGTTTTGGTAATGGTATTTAAAATGGTAACTGAGTCATTTCAGTCCTCTGCACTTTATTGAGTTTGTCATATGGTTATATTATGGTACATATTGTGTCTATTGTCCAAGAGAAAATCAATACTGTTCTTTCTAGAACAGTTATAATACATTTGTAAGGTCTGCCCTTAGACTTTGTCTAATTTAGTGTGAATTGCAATAATATGACCCTGTATTTCCAACTACATGTAGACATATATTAATATCTTCTGTTGATTAAACTGGCATTGTTTTGTTTTCATTTAATTATTTTTTTGTTTGTATATGGAAGAGAAAAATGTAAACTGGCTCAACTTTGTTTTGGATCCACTTAACCTTCACTGTTTCGCCAAGAAGAAAAAGAAAATGTTTGCCAAACAAAACTCAAGATAAACTCAGATGTTTCATGCAATGCATCTAGGCCTTACAACAGCTACAATGTACGTGTATATGAGATGAGCCAGATAAACATCATTAAGTTTTAATACTGTGACACTGGAATGTGTTTGAAATTTTAAGGTTGTGGTGGATAGTCCACTTTTTAATCCTTTTATGATTTGAAAAGATGTATAGATCAAAGAAAGCTCTTTTGTCGCATGCCTTTCCAATAATCCATGAATTGTGTGTGCAGAAAAAAGGTTTATTGATATTTAAAATGTCGAAAAACTTGAACTGTCAAGAACTGTAGGTTAAATGTAGGATTATAAAGTAAACCCTTCATATAAAACTGTTGTTACAGGCAATACAGAATATTTGAGTTCTGGACAAATATATACATGTATGCATAGTTTGTTTATTAGAGGTTGTCAAACATTCCCAAGGGATCTCATTTCAAGAAATTACTTGAAAAGCTCTCAACAGAAATGTCAACTGGTCATATTGAAACTAAGTGGGACATTTAGCTGAAATTGTAATGTGGCGCTGTACCTTTGAAAATTCAAATTAGGATCTGAAATCAACACAAAAAGCTTCTTTACAATACAACCAATTATTGAAGTTCAAACATTATGTGATCCAGCTTTCTTTCACTGAATAATTGATCAAACAGGAATTTGCACATATGGGACTATGGTGCTTTAAATGCCTCTTATTCTCATATCTACATGTAGTTACTTTTTTCAGATTTTTTTTGTTTTTTTTGCTTAAAATAATTATCATGGACTACTCTACATGTACATGTAATATGGCATATACACAGGTAATTTTGATCTAGTTATTTACTTGAATTGTTGCATATAAGGCACTGGTCTTGTCACTCACGTTTTGGATGTCGTGTCTCTCACGACACATAGAGGTGGACCATTTTCCACAGAGAGGGAATGATTGATAAGGACAATAAATGTCAGAGAGGTACACTATTCATGTATGTACATGTATGCCAGCACTTATGGTACCCTTAGAGATCTAGTTGGGCACAAATCCAACCATGACCAATGATGGTCAGAAACCCATGTTTTTTGTTTTTGTTTTTTTTGTCGTGTCACTCATGCACTGTTTTGTAATCATAATTTCCAGGACCAATTGTAAAATTCAAATCCAACTGGTAATGACACATGCTACTCCTACATTATACATAATATGGTAGTCAAGATCCATTCATAACCTACAAGTGCAAAGATATGCGCCCTTCTATCAGTCCAAATGTCGTGTCACTCACGTTTGAATATGACCAACTGTTAGTTTGTTTGGAACTCAGATTGCTGTTTTGATGTTTAAAAGAATTAGATTAGAAGTGGGAGAGATGACGTTTTGGGTATTCATTAACTTAGTCAAATGGAATAAAATTAAGTACCGCATATATGTTATGATCTTAAAATTTTGAGTATATTCACAGTTCATTTGAGTAAATTTGATCCAGAAATTTATGTCTAAAGTATTACAAAAGAAAAATCCTTCAAATAAGTTACAATAATAATTTGTTTTTGTCTTTCAGGTGTTAGCCAGTCAACACAAATCTTTGAAAATGTGGCAGACGAAGTGGTTTGGGATGAGGTTAGTTTATATCTTTGATTATAGATATGTTTGTATTTTTCATCTCTCTCTCTCTCACTCTCTCTCTCTCTCTCTCTCTCTCTCTGTCTCTCTCCCTCCCTCTTGCTTTCGCTGTCTGTCTTTCTCTCTGATCTCTCACTTACTTTCTCTCTCCTTCTAAAATGTACATGTACATGTATGTCTCCCGTCCCTCTGTTTTATGTAGTTGTATTGCTCTTAGTATTTCTGCTTTCCTTTGACTTCTTAACTGGCTCTATTTATCTTCTGTTTTTTTTTTAGGGGGTCCTTTCTCCCTTCAAAATGGGATTCAGTGAATAACTAGTTTTTATTTTTTTGCCATTCACTCTTTCCCTTTTATATAAATCTTCTTCCTCTTATATTTCTGTCCCTCCCCTTCCCCTCTCTCCCTCTCTCTCTTCTCTCTCTCTCTTTCTGTTTCCATTTCTTGTATTCCAAACTCTCTAGATTTCTTATTTTTATGTTCACAGTCTATCTGTGTGTGTCTCTCTCTCTCTTTTCAATCTTCATATATTCTACATGTAGTTGGTCTCTGAAACTATATTGTCTCTTTTCATTTGCTCTCCCCTCTGTCTGTCTCTTTGTCATACCAATCAAAACTCAAAATGTTTCTTTCTGTTTATTCTCTGAACTGGTGAATATCTCCTTTTTCTGTTCTTTTGATTCTCAATCTTTGTACAATTTACATTTCTTTTTAAAATTTTGTTTTTCCAGTCTTTATATCTGTTTGATTTCAATTTAGTTTTGTGGCTTTTCCTTTCCTTGCATTTTCTAGTCTTAGGATTCTTTGATCTTTAGTATGACCAGAGTTCTTCTTTTTTAAAGCTTCACCTACAATTTATGTTAGTACATGTACATCAGTCATCCATTGTCCCTTTAAAAAATACATGTACATGTATGTAGCCAATTATGTCTAATTTTATGTAAATTTGGAAATGAAAGAACTTTGTAAAAATGTTTTACGAATCTGACTTGGGGGGCTTGAGCAATGTATATTTTTGTTTTTTGTAGCAATGGGGCCATAATTAGAATATCTCCCCCATAGACTACAGACTTTCCTTTTTTTAATGGTACTTGTTAAAGACAATTTTCTATAGATCTATGTCATTTTACTCAATAGGCCTACATTTGCAGTTTATAGCACATGACATCTACATACATGTATGTGAACATTTATTTTAAGTGTACATGTATGTTTGTTTTTTACTTTATATCCTGAGTGCATTTACTTCACAAAGTTATTTTGATCATGTTCAATTATAATTTGTGTGCATCATTTGTTATTTTCTTTATGTAGCAATTTGAGTGGGCCATGGGGAGTAGCATTGAACCAAATGAAATGCTGGAAATCAATGTTATGAGCTTCAACAAATACCTCACCAATAAGTAAGTTTTATACATTCCAATTAATTCTCACTGGGCATGCAATTAAGTCCAAGCTAATTTGCAACTCTATCCAACGCATTACTGACAAATAATTTACCATAACTTAGATATGAAATGATGCATCTCAATTATTTTTCATGTTTTGGGGAAGGGTTCTGTACCTTTACCCAAAACATGAAAAATATAGTAATTGAGATGCATCATTTCATAATTAAGTTATGGTAAATTATTTGTCAGTAACGTGTGGGATAGAGTTGCAAAATAGCTGGACTTGCCATTCTGCCATAGTATATATAGATTTTTTTTCTTTAATTGGTACTTTATTAACAAAAAATATAAACAAACTAATCATAATGGAAAAAATAATATTCTCTCTTAATTTTTATGCCTGGGCTACAGGATTTTTTTAAAAAAGAAATAAAAATGCTGCTTGTATCATATCTTTACTCCACGCAAGATTTAGATATTACAAAGGCATTTTGATTGTTGCAGACCCCTCATTTTTTTAATCACAGGACCAATCCTATGCCATTATGATCAAGCAACTCAAACTATACAATTTAAATTTCTCAAGGTCACAATAGGGGGCGGTATTTGCACTAAAATAAAGAAATACATAGAAAATGTAGAAAATTTGCATGAAATTGGTTTAACTCTGTACAATTATTACAGTCTAATGATTTTTTTAAACTAATTTGAACTGTAAATCAAGTATATGTATGTACAATGTACATTTTTATGCGCAGTAATTATATACATAATGTAATGAGATATAAATGGAATTTCAAAAAATTGAAAAATATGTCTTAAGATAAAGGGAAAAAATTGGTTTTTCAATATTTTCCTATTAAATGATTCTATTGTTTTGGTGCCATTTGTCACATTAAAAATAAGTAGTTATTAAAAAAGAGTAACATTTAAGTTGGAAGTAATCATACCAATGGAAATGCTTTCAGGGAACATCCAAAATGTTACCTTGAAAGGACCATATTGTCCTTGTTTACTACCTGGTACAATATGAATGCAGGCAACTTTGTGATGTAATATTAGACTGAGCATCTTCCTAGATTGTTTAAAACAAATGTGTTAATTGAAATCAATTTGACCTTTGGTTTATTTCTCCCTTTTGTTGCCAGGGTGATAGGGTCATTTAAGATGGTGCTTCAGCAGGTCATGGAGAAGGGTTCACTCAAGATTGGAGAACCTCTCCTAGACAGTAACAACAGAGGCTTAAATGTGAGTACTTAAAGGGGAAGTTCACCCTGGAATTTTATTGGTTTTAACAAATGCAGAAAAATAAAAGAAAAATATGAATGAAAGTTTGGAAAAAAATCGACCCAAAAATAGCGAAGTTATGATTATTTAAAGTTTTGAGTCTGTGACGTCACGTCCGAGCAGCTCTCCCATGTGTTGTGTATGTAAATTCCATAAATTTGTCTTTTTTCATGGTTCTTGATAAAGGAATGGGTCAATTTGATAGAGACATGTATATTAACGTATGTTTGAAGTATCGACCGCTCAGTTGAAATAATTAATTGTCTTCTGAAAAAGTGACACTTAATGGAATTTACACTATATTGAATGTTTTATTGGGTGTTTCACTGAATTTCAAATAATGTAAAATTATTGCAATTGAGCATTGATTTTGGTATGAATAATTCAAAGGGTGTTATCTTTTAAAGTACATTTTAAATGTTTTAGCTCGAGCTAGAAGGTCAATTTTGTTCTTGAAATATCTGCCATGGGAACAAAATACCAAACAATGTAATGTTTAGTACCACTACAATGTACATTGTTTTACACTCAAAATAATAGATATGATCTTAATGAACCTTGGAAATTATCTGCAAAAAAATGAAACAGAAATGGCATTTAAAAAATATAATTTATTGGTGTTTTGCACACATGTTACAATATTATTTAGTTTTACTTTATAATTTAGAGATTTAATCATGATTAGGTATGCGTAGTATACTGGCAAGGGGTGATGGTGAGAATTTGTTTATTTGACCATGCAAAGGTACATTTATAAATGTCTCTCAAGCATCATATACAAAAGACCTAGAACAATGAAATAAATCCTGTCAAAGTTCAAATGATTATGTTTTAAAAATATGATCAGAGCAGCATTATTTTCATTTGTTCATTGTGTTTCTACAAACAGGTGGCCATCTTCTTTGAGGTGTTCTACCAGGCCCCCGATGGCACCGTCGGCGACTGGAAGCAGGAGACCTTCACGGCTCCGCCCCCTTCCCATCATGCATCAGATAACATGGGCTTCATGGATCAGGAGATGGACTATGATGAGGACGGGTCTAGGTCCCTCTATTCAGAGAACTTTCAGATGGTTAAGAAGGGCCACTATGGTTCATCGCAGAGCCTTGCCTCAACTAAGAGGTTTGTATATTAATGATAATGTGAAGACTATCTGCCTGAATTGTGGGTATTTTGGGGTAATTGCAATTGGTCTGAACCCACTTTGACTAATGCCCTTTTGGTCTAATTCTGTATTTCGATTTCCAATTCGTCTACGACCAGTTTGGCTAATTACTTGTTGCTCTGATTGCCATTTTCAACTTTTTACCATTTCGTCTAATTTCCAATTCGTCAAATGTCCATTTCGTTTAATGTTCGCAAATAGTTTAAAACCACTTTAATTCATGTAACAAACTGTTACTAGAACGATTCATTTTGGAATTAGACAAAAAGGCAATAAGACCAAGTGGTCATTAGACCAAATGAGAATTCTACACAAAAAAAAGTAATCAAACAAATTGTTACATGTACTAGACCAAGTGGGTTTGGCCCATGGCATGAAGAGAATGGTGCCAAGCACTGTTAAACCAAGTAGTAATAAACCATATATACTATGCCACCCCACCCCCCCCCAACCCCTCTCTCTCTTTCTCTTATTTTCTTTCTACAAATTCCTTTACCTCGGCCCTTCAACTTTCAAGATTTTTAACTTGTAGAAGAGGGGCACTTTGTTTTCTCCCAAAGCCTGGCCTTCACGAAGTGGTTTGTATGCTGCTCTTGATATAACAGTTTATACTTCTCTTCTCCATTTTTTTCTCTGTCTTACTCTCTCACTCTGTGTGTCTCTCTCGAGCATGAAAATTTTCAGCTTTTCAGCTGATTTCAGTGGGGTTTTTTTTCTTCCTCAAATTTATGATTTCAGTGTTTTTCCCCCTCAAATGTATGCTTTTTTAGCCCAAATTGAGCTATTTTGCCTCTATTCCATGCCATGTTCATTTTTTTTTAGTCTTTTCAGTGTTTTTATCACCAAGCAATTTTCATGCCTGCTCTCTCTATTTCTCTTTATGTTACTGTTTTCTTTTCAGTTTCTTTTTATGCATGACTTTCCTTTCTCCAGTGGGGATTTTTTTATCTATTTTTTTTTTAATGATGATTTTCACATGTTCACCTCTTTTCTTTCATCTTTAGTTCCAAAAGCCTCCTTGGCAAGATGAAAAGAAAGAAAAAGAAGAAAAAAGATGACTACGTAGCTAATCTTGGTATAGAGAGTATAGGCAGTAAGTATAATGAGCAAACTATTCTGTACAATGTAATTGAAAGGGAAGAATTAAGTTCAAGATTCTTACTTTTATTTATGAGTGTAAGAATGGCAGGGTTCCCAGCCCATCAGGAAAATCAAGGAAAATTACTTCACTTTTTTCCAGTTAAGGAAATTGTCAGGGAATTCGATAAAGAATGCCTAAAATCAGGGGAAAATTCGGAAATTGTGATTGGCACAAAAATCGGAAATATGGTAATCAGTCAGACCCTGCTATATTTCATAGTATATCTTAATAACATCCATTAAATGACTGACTATGGTGTTTTTTTAGTGTAGCAAAGCATGTGAAAACTGGAAACGGGTTTTAATAATCATCATGGAATTTTGAGGCTTCATCTGGTAAAAAATCAGGGAATTTTGTTTTCTTGAAATGCTGGGAACCCTGAATGATGGTGTCGTTGAGTATCTTCAAGATCTCATATACATATTCCGACCTACTAGAAATCTACATTCTTCAGCAAAAAACTCTCTTGTTTGGGGGAAAATTTGCAAAAAAAAGGATATGATTGGAGAGCCTTTCAGAATCTCACTAGAAATTAAAAGAAGAACAAAATTTCTGGACTATGTAAAGTAGGCTCCTTCGGTAGAACAATTTAAGGGCACTTGAAGACGTTTTTATTTACTTCTTGAACCCTATGTATACTTACATAAGCAATCTATATGTTGATGAGGTTTACGGTTCACCATGTAATTAGTCCTGAAAAGGGCTGTTTGAGAGAGTGGAAGGGGAAATGGAGAGTTACAGAAAGTCTCCTGAAGACGGACAGTCAACATGTCCGAAACGTCAAGCACTCTCTACTACTACTACAAGCCTTCCTCGCATCTAATTCTATTCTCTACTCTCTATCTCGCCTATCAATTTTCTACTTTCTGTAACTCTCCATTTCCCCTTCCACTCTCTCAAACAGTCCTTTTCAGGACTTATTACATGGAGAACTGTAAACCTCATCACCGTATTCAAATCCACCATGCAAACGTCTACCTTCAAACACCATTCAATCTATATGTGTTGTATTTCATGTTCTCCATTTTCTCTCAGAGAAATGATATTTTTGAATTTGTGCTATATAAGCACTTCCTATCGTTATTATTATTGTAGGCCTACCTCTTTTGGACTGAAGATTTTCATGACTTTAGAATGGCATATTGGTCAGCTTATTAAAGGCAGTAGAACCAAATGTATCTCAAGATGCATTCAGGGTCATTTATTCAGGGCAACTAGACCGTGAAGTTTAGATAAAGGATCTCATGGATTAATCCCTTCTTAGTGATGCAAAGCATAGCATGTGAATCAAGTGTCCTTAAAAAGCATTATGAAGGGATTATCATTATGGCTACATGTATAATACCGTGTTTACACAGTGACTCAGGAAGGTTCCAACACTGCAAAAAGTGAATCTGTGATCGTGTAAAAAAGGTGAGTTCAATACGGCCTCCAGATCATGACCGGAGTAGGGAAACATCATTAATGTGTGTTGTCATATTTGGCAAATTCCACAACTGACCTCAAGGTCATCGAGTTCGACACGACTCTTTGTTTACACACAGAAAAATTGTCGTATTGAACTCGTGTCGCGGATCACAGTTATCCTGTTAACATGAAATAAAATTGCTGTGTTGAACCCCTGAGCCAAGTCACTGTGTAAACACGGTATTAATTGGACTACATCCAAGATACAATCTTCTCATTACATTTTAGAAAAAGAATTGGTTCAAGGAATGGTTTTGTATTGATAAAAGCTTGGGTATAGTTTGGTAAAAGTCAAAATATCCTCTTTCAATTTTTGAGTTTATTTTGAGGTACATGTAGAATAAAAGGTTATATAATAAAATACATATCACTTAAAGAATGAGTTCTGAAAAAGATTATGAATGTGCATAATACATGTATTACTAAAACGGTGTCTTTTATCAAAAGTCGGGGATGCTGCATATTTGCTATATTTTCCTTTTCATTGAAAAACAGCTTTACAGGTGCGAATGGGGAGGGAAATTTCAGGATGATATCTTGCTATATTACTCTTTAACATAGATTACCCGGTAGCTATATCTATGCAATGACTAATGTATACATTATAACATACATGTAGCCTATATACTTCAACTGTATGATATGTAATAATTTACTAGATTCATTCATCTACTCCTAACAACTATATATATATGTAATAATTTAACCATTTCATTTCTCTACTCTCAACCAGTGTACATAAGTTACCATCAATGATTTTAAGCATTTTCGGTTTCGCTGATCTCCTTTGTACTACTTTTATTATTAGCCCATGAATATTCAATGGATCAGCGCAAGGTGTGAGCGATTTTCTAACATGGGCGTGCACACACAAAAACCCGGATGTATCTAGATATAAAGAATTATCGATCGGTGGCTGTAATTAGCCAGCGCTTCCAGTGGCTTGGCTGAGAAGAAAACTATTCTTTGAAATTAGAGAATGGGTCGATATCTAACCTAAATGACTAACAATATCTAACCCCCAATTAGTACCTCAAAAGAAGAGGATACGGCTTAGTTTAAAGTTTGTAAGAAATGAAAAGAAAAGAGTAAAGAGAGAGTGTGTTCAAGAATCATGTCGGCAACCAAACGACTGAAATTTTGGTTTCTTTTGTAACTAAACACATATGTTCATCTTTAGGCCATGGTATAAGAAAATTGAATACATTCAATAAGAGATCTTTAAATAGGGATAACACTAAAAAAAAGAAGCAACCTTTGTTCACCTTGTTCCAGACTCATTAACATGTAAAATATTTTTCTTTCAGGCCAACATAAGGTACTCAGTTTACAAACCGGATGAATGCTTCTCTTGATCACAATATTATTATCTTTTCTATGTACCTAGTAATATCGAGTTTGGCATGGGAATGTAGAATATTCAATCATGTAGTGATAAGGGGCGAGCTTCACTTCTAGGGTCCACAACCAGCGTGCGACCAGGCTATGCATGAGTGATTTAACAAGAGCCCGCATGCGCGTACAGGGTCGTCTCTTTTTTTAATCTCGTCTCGGGGTAATGACATCAGGCCAAACAATTTCGTCGTCAATGGGTTAAATGTATAATATGTTATAATTCACTTATTTCATGTTTCATGCACTCTTTCCCTACTAACCTCTGATCTCATACTTATATTTCCCCTCAGGGCACTTTTGCACATATATATATTTTTTTTAGTTAAAGGTAGTATCAGCCTTTTTCACAAATTGCGAAAACTAATGCAACTTGGCATAACTGTAGAATATGATCGACCTATACTGTCTATTCAATCTTACTGTCATAGGTTGCCTAGATCAGTAATACGAAACAAAAATCTGACTACCAATCTTGACCAGCTCTCCATAAACATCGTTGATATTACAGCGCGTGCAGCACGGATCGCACACAGCAATATACACACGACGCATCAGCGTGCATTATTCTCTGCGCTAACGGTCAGCAGTTCGCACCGTACGGTATATTTTTCGAGGTTCGAAAAAATAGGAATGAATTTTGATAATCGCAATATAATGACAAACATACACATTTGAGCTTAATCATGTTGTGGGATGATATAGTCATTGGTATACTACTATATCCTCTCAAAAACTAGAAATTTAATATTTTTGCCTGCAAAACGCTGACACTACCTTTAAAATATTGATAATTAGTTGGTGTTTTTTTTTTTGTTAGTCAAGCATTGTTATTTTTATAGATGTGGTCTAGCACATAACTCAGCATACAATTGTACATATGTATGTTGGCACTTTGTCTCTAAACTTAATAATTCCCGCAATTCATTCATCTTCACCTAACAACTGTATAATATTTTATTCATCATATCAAAATGCGACAGAGGTTGCGAGAAAAGAGTCAAGGATATCGGCAAAATAATCCATTTTTGAATACTTCCCCCTTATCCTTTTTACTCAATTTTTAACTGAGTACACATGAAATATATATAGATTTAGAAAACTAAAAGATACCCCCCAATGTTTTTTGCAGATTTTCTTGAAACTTTGTTGAGTTTGCTTGGCGACTTGTGTCTCATTTTGATGTGATAATATACATAATTATGTAATAATTCACTCATTTCATCCATACTATTCACCTTTCCTCTACTAACCCTTCATCTCATACTAACATCTATTGCCCCTCAGGGCTGTTATGGACATATATATATTTGTTGCATTTTTCCCGCCGAACGAGTTCGAGCAGGGGACTATGAAACGGGCTCCGTACGTATGTGTGTCCGTCCGTCCGTCCGTCCGTATGTGATCAAAATCTTCAATTGGCTACTCCTTCGCCATTTTTCATCCGATTTCGATTCCGTTTGCTTTATATGATAGCACTAGGTGATAGCTACTAAAGTTCTTCACAGAATTTTGACCTTTGACCTTTGACCCTGATTTTTGACCTATAATGTTCATTGGCTACAAAATGCTACTCCTTCGCCATTTTTCATCGATTTCGATTCTGTTGCTTTATGTGATAAGCACTAGGTGAGGACTACAAAACTTCTTCACGGAATTTTGACTTTTGACCCCTTTGACCTTTGACCTTGATTTTTGACCTATATTTAATTGGCTAAAAAATGCTACTCCTTCGCCATTTCATCCGCCATTTCGATTCCGTTTGCATTATGTGATAGCACTAGGTGAGGACTACAAAACTTCTTCGCGGAATTTTGACTTTTGACACCTTTGACCTTTGACCTTGACTTTACTTATATTGTACATTGGCTACAAAATGCTACTCCTTCACCATTTTTCATCCGATTTCGATTCCGCTTGCTTTATGTGATAGCACTAGGTGAGGACTACAAAACTTGTTCACGGAATTTTGACTTTTGACCCCTTTGACCTTTGACTTGAGTTTGACCTATATTGTTAATTGGCTAAAAAATGCTACTCCTTCACCATTTTTCATCCAATTTCGATTCCGTGTTGCTTTATGTAATAGCACTATGTGAGGACTACAAAAATTCTTCACGGAATTTTTGACTTTTGACCCTTTGACTTTGACCTTGATTTTTACTTATATTGTACATTCGCTACAAAATGCTACTCCTTCACCATTTTTCATCCAATTTTGATTCGCTTGCTTATGTGATAGCACTAGTGATGGCTACAAAACTTCTTCACAGAATTTTGACCTTTGACCTTTGACCTGGATTTTGACCTATATTGTTAATTGGCTACAAATCCTACTCCTTCGCCATTTTTCATCCGATTTCGATTCCGTTTGCTTTATGTGATAGCACTAGCTGAGGACTACAAATTTTGTTCACAGAATTTTGACTTTTGACCCCTTTGACCTTTGACCTTGACTTTGACCTATAATTACATTGGCTACAAAATGCTACTTCTTCGCAATTTTTTACCCGATTTCGATTCGTTTGCCTTATTGATAGCACTAATCGTGATATAATGGGAATTTTACATTATCGGCGGGGACATATATTGCGCATCGCGTAATTTACTTATCCACTTGTTGTTAATATCTTGATATCTACACCTAGCAACTGTATAATATGTAATATCTCACTCTATTCATCCATACCATTCACCCTTTCTTTACTAACCTCATTCCATACTAACATCTATTGCCCCTCGGGGCTCTTTTGCACGTATTGAATCCATGCTTTACTTGGACACAGAAGAGGCAACACTCCTGGAGATCGACGAGATGGACGGAAGCATGATGGGGGATGAAAGCGACGTCGAAGAGGAGTTCGAGATTCCACCTTACAAGAAGATAGGTCCAATCGGTAGTGAGCTCCCTGCACAGAAGTTCCAGGACTTTCAGGTAAGCTAGTCTGACTCTCTTTTCCCTGGCCTCAAATTGGGCCAGACGAAATGTTGACGGCTACATGTCCAGTACTTGAAATTAACTCTTGATAGATAATTTATCCTGATGCTCTATGAGATAGTGATCAAGGAAATTGAAGAACCACATGTAAATGATTTATGTCTCCCAGTATAACAAATTTGGCTTGTGTTTACAATGTTATCTTTGAGTCAAATACGAATATTTAAACATGAATAAACGGACAAACTGCGCCAGGGTAAAGATTACTTGGGGGTTCTGGGCTATTATCAGCTGTAAGCCTAAAAAGGAGCCCCTATCAGCCAAATTATTGCCATTGAAAACATGTACTCGGTGAGGGCAATTTTCCTCAAAAGGGTTGACCGGTAAAATAATATGAAGTTCATTTCATATGTTGTAGCTGCACATTATTATTATTTTTTTTTTAACCTCACATAAAATGATTTTGTCTGACATCACTTTTCCATAGACGCCTGTACAAAATTTTGTAAACAATAGGTGTTTTTTTTTTTGCTGAAGTCACTTAAGTGGATTTAGTCCCTTTTGAAATGAAACATTTCATATTTGGACATAATTTTGTAAACTTTTGAAGCAGTTCTTGTAATGCTATCACACAGAATGTACATGTACATGTAATAAACATACAACGTATGATGTTTACATGTACATATTCAACCATTTTTTACACTTTCCATCCTTTTTATTGAATCACCTTATGCATGTTTTGTTGCTTACAAATCAATAGACCGTCACTTCAGTCGAGCCTGATAACAATGGGCCATGCTACAACAGATGTTTATTCAAATGTTTTCTGGTCCAATAGACACAGTGTGTTAAGAATTGCGCAATTGGATATTTGATTGTGGTGTTATCAGAATTGGCATGCAATATTATACATGTACCAGAGGTTGACAGATACATTTATACTGTGATTTCTGATATAATTACCATGTAATATAGATGTTTTGCAGAACATAATGTTTCTATAGGAAATTAAGAAATAAAGGAAACAGAATAATATTAACAATAATGCTCTGTTCTGGTACAAAATATTGTATTGCCCCCCCCCCCCCCCCCCACACAAACACACACAAAATAATACATGCAAGATGAGAAAAAATAGTTTAAAAAGTGATTTTACAGCTGTGCATAAAGGGATGCTAATGCTGCTTCAATGAAGAAAACTTAATGGCAAAGAATTTTGAGCGTTTTTATGCGATTTGAACATTTACAGAGTACCATATAGAAGCACACCCCGCACTTGTAATTGTAGTTTATCCCCACATAAAGCAGAAATGATGCTAAATGCAAACCCAAAGTTTAAAAAATGCATGTCGTATGTAACATTTACACCAAATAAACATCAAATCTGGTAATATTTGCTTTTTTTAAATCACAAACTAACATAATTAAACTTTTTCCATTTGACTTTTATGCCCTCTCATAAGTACAAAAAATCATTTTGAAATGCATGACGTAACATTTACACTGCACAAATGTGATGCATCACATCGAAATCGGACACAAGTCGCCAAGCAAATTAATGCACAGTGTCGAGGAGATCAGCAAAATTATCAAAACTGTCTCATTTGGGGGGAAATATTTCTTGATTTTCTGAATTTTCAATGTTTCTTGTATGATCTGTAAAAAAGATGAATAGAAATGATTAGGGGAAAGCCTTTAAAAATGGATTGTTTTGTTGCAATCTTTGACTCTTTTCTGGTGACTTGTGTCTGATTTTGATATGATGGGTCAAAAATGTTACGCAATTGCACTATGTTTTCTATCACATCTCAAACAGGACACATGCGTATGTCTTGGAAATTCGTCAATTTCTGGCACATCCAAAGGTGCCCTTCTCTAAAATAATTATATAAAAAATAGTGATACATTTGATGGTACATGGCCATTTCACACATTTAAGTCCTAGTGAGTCCCAACCTGATGTTTTCACTGATACATGTTTGTAAATTGAAGATGCTAGTACTAGATGTTCCTATGTTATAGTGCAGTCAGACCGGCCAGACCGACCTCAAACTAACTAACAAACAAACCATCTTGAAATTTTCATTTAATTGTAGTTGGTTTGAGGTCGGTCTGGCCGGTCTGACTGCACTTAACATACATGTAGGAACATCTAGTACTAGCATCTTCAATTTATGTATGGCAAACAGTGAAAACACTAAGAATATATTAGTTTTAGAATGGGTGATACTACAAGCAGCATACATTATGTCTATAAGTTTTTTATTATTATTTCCATCTATACATGTATCATTATCATAGGTATCAATCACCATACACGAGGCTAGGCAGTTAGCTGGACTGGACATCGATCCCGTCATCTGTGTCGAGGTCGGAGATAAGAAGAAGTACACGAGCGAGAAGAAATCCACTAACTGTCCCTTCTACAATGAGGTATGTATGTAAACTTAGAGCTACAAATGTATATCCCTCTCTTGCATTCCTACATACATGTATGCCTCTTTTCTACATGTACATGTCTGTAATTCTGTCCGTTTTCATAAATTATTTGCTTTCTTACGGATTCATTCCATTTTTGTTTATATTATGTATTGCCTAAATTTGAACACAATTTCCATCCTTTTGAATGTTTTTGATCTTATTTTTTTGTTATTTTTATATTTATTTTTTGACAGATGTTTGCGTTCGATTACCATGAGCCACCTGGTATCATGTTTGACAAGATCATCAAGATCACGGTAAGTTACAATGTACCTAATGTTCCTACAGTTTTGTTAGTGAGTCTTTTTGCTAGGTACCTGTACATCTCTATAAAAAAGTGGAATGAAACAATTGGCAATTTTACCTCACTCTTTAGGGAAATATTCAATACTGATAAATAAGTCACAAGCAGTTACGGCACCAATAAAGTTGTTTGTTCGCCCTTCCTTTAAACAAATTTTAAAAGAGGGTCCGTAGGTTTGGTTTTCTATCCATCTTTTATTGTAAACTGATGTATTTTACAACTTTAAATGTGAGTTGAAAATGAGAAACGAGGCAACACTTATATATGTGTTTATATTTGGGATAAAAGATCTTGAAAATGTTAGAGGAGGAGAAATTTATCTTGCGTCGAAAAAAATTGAAATAAGAGGGGGGTGTTTCACCAAGCTCGGTATGAAGTCGGCATGACTTTACAAACAACGTGGATATGAAGTGCCAAATGAGATTCAATGAGATATTGATCTACTGAACTGTACACTGGAATCAGCTTTGATCGATCAGCCCCCATCCCCCCCCCCACCCCCGCCCCTGTCTTCTTACGTGTCAAAATAACCTAGTCTTTGTAGGGTTGATCGGCCAAAACAAATTTAATATGGATCTGAATTTCAGTGTTTCAATAGGACGTCAAATTGAGGTCCTGTGGAAAGGAGAGTCATAATCTTGGCACATTATTAACCCACTGCACTTTTCGGATTAAAGTAGGAGGAAACCACGGTGTAGTGGTCCACCTGCACATCCCCAATCAGTTACAAAATGTATATCGGGAGGAGAGACCTGCGGGTTACAGTGATTCAGTTCGCTTTCGCCTTACTGGCACAGGTGCAGTCGCCAAAACGAATATTAATAATTAAATATTAATAAAATCCTACCTTTTTCCTAACTTTTGGTTTGTTTTTATTCTTATAGGCTCTTCATTCAAGGAATGTCTTGCGGTCGGGCACTGTGATTGGTTACTTTAAATTTGATGTTGGCACGCTGTACCAGGCTCAAGGTAGGACTGTCATATCACTATAATAATTTAATATTGTTACAAGGATAATGATGAAGAACACATACATTTATATGTACATGTATGCATGGCTATGCGATTTAAACTGGCCACTGATTGAGGGCAGTCTTTTATGTTTTTCAAAATTTCTTTGTATTCAACATCATCACAGCTAAACAGAGGGGAGTATTGTCATGAAATCGGTGTCATTTGAAAGCTGAATAAAACACTCACACGGGTAAATCATTAGCAAAAGTAATCATGGCACAATACAATTAAAAAAAGGTAAGCGTGGATTACAGGGAGGGGGGCGGTAGGTACACACAGAGTCTGTAAGGTCAACCTCATTTGTTGAACACATGATATTTTTTCTTTATGAAATAAAAGAACCCTTATACATGTGTAACCATCAATTTTTTAAAGGAATTTCCGTGAGCAATGAAAATCTATGTTCAGTTCATAGGCTGGAGTAGAAAAGGACTGTAATATATTCAACTTATTATTAATCCTTTGACCTTTGACCCTTACAGACCACGCCTTCAACAAGAAGTGGGCCATCCTGACGGATCCCAATGACATCAATGGTGGTCCCAAGGGCTACGTCAAGTGTGACATATTAATCATGGGCAAAGGTGACTCGGTCAAACCCCCTAAGAAGACTAAAGACGACGGAGAGACCATTGAAGGGTGAGCTCTTTTTCATCTTATCTTGTAAGACATTTTGCAGCTAAAGTGACGGTAGTTTCAAGAGCCAGGGAAGTTCATCATCTGCCTCTAATACCTTGTTTACACAGTGACTCGGCTCTCGTGTTGAATCCTATGAAGGGTCAAAGACTCTGACCCTGTTTATAAAGGGGGAAAAAAGACTGGCTCACAGATCACCGATAGGAAATAGAGGGACGTCATTAATGTGTGTTGTGATGCTGGACTTGCTGTTGTAAGTCTCCTATGGGAGAGCATTCCACAACCGAGTCCCGGGATGCGCGAATGCGCATACCTGAATGCGCTTGCGTCATCCACCCGCTGAATGGTAGCCAGAAAGTACAAGAAATTCCAAAATTTTAGAATATCATGGTCAATCAAATCTATTACAACAATCTTTTCAGGAGCAACAATACCAGAATTAACTTTAAACGTCTTTTCTTTTTTAGGAACTATCTTCTACCTGAAGGCATCCCAACCGTGAGACCGAGGGCGACATTCAGCGTACGCGTCTACCGAGCTGAGGGTTTGCCCATCATGAATTCGGGGCTTCTGGCTAACGTCAAAAAGGCTATCACGGGAGAGATGAACGATCTTGTTGACCCATTCGTTGAAGTCACATTTGCAGGACAAACGGTAATCCTCATAACAATGATGCGATTATGCTTGCTCGCTCGTTCCCTCTCTCTGTCTTTCTTTCTTTTCTCTTTCTCTCTTTACATCATATAAACAGTTTCTTTCTTACTGTTTCAATGTTTTAACAAATTTTTGTAATGGGACGCTGAAATGGCAATCACATTTTCAAGCATCTCCAAGGAGGGCATTATGTTGGTGACATAACGTTTGCTTTTGCGACAATTGCTCCGGTCTTTATTTCGTCTAAGATATAGGGTTAACCCTCTCATTACCGTGGTCGCCTTTTGGCACCATTCAACACGGGTGACAAGGGAAACTGATTTTGCTGCCATTTTGCAAGAAAGCGCCCTCTCTTGTTGAGTTATGTACCATTGAAAGCTGGGAACGGTAGTTTTCGCGTGGATGCAAACACTACGGGTATTTCTAGAGTTATCTTTTTCAAAAATTTGAAATGAAATGAGAGAATCTAGTTTTGGGTAAAAAGTGCCTGATAACGAAAGGGTTAAGGTTGCAATAGGGTTACATGTTAGTTTTTAGGTTTAGGGTAGGATGGAAATTAATTATTTTATTAGTGTATGGAATTTATAGCGGAGCACTTGTCATCGAAGCAAATCTCATGGAATCATTATTTTATTCCATTACTGTATAAGCCAATATTTTCGGGGGCTTGGAACTACTTTGGGAAATTCACAATTTTGGTGATGTTTTCATTACTATATGGATAGCCTTATATTGAAGTGGAAATATGTGATGCATCACATCGAAATCAGACACAAGTCGCCGAGCAAATTCAGCACAGTGTCGAGGAAATCGGCAAAATGATAAAAATTGTCTTATTTGGGAGGAAATATTTTTTGGATTATCTGAATTTTCAATGTTTCTTTGTATGCTCTGTAAAAAAAATGAATAAAAATAATCAGGGGAAAGCCTTTAGAAATGGATTGTTTTGTTGGAATCTTTGACTGTTTTCTGGCGACTTGTGTCTGATTTCGATATGATGGGTCACATATTGCAAAGAACGACTCGCGAAATTAGCGAAAAATTATACCACCGCGAAAGTAACCACTTATACAGTAGGCCTACTTGATGTAATATGTGTAACCCTACATTTATTTGATACATTCAACAGGGAAAGACATCAGTTAAGAAGCACCGTTATGACCCGGCCTGGAATGAACAGATTGTCTTCAGTGAGATGTTCCCTCCGCTATGTAGGCGGATGAAGATAGTTCTCAAGGACAAGGACAGCGTAATCGATGACACCATCGGAACTACATTCATAGACCTCGCCAAGATATCTAGTGAAAATGATGAAGGTACGTACAGACCTCTTATTTGGTAAAGAATTCAAGTTCTGTTTTTATGGGGTTTAAAATATTTAGATATTCCAAGCTTTCCAATGATATCAGACACTGTAAAAGTATCACGAGGTTAAAAGAACTATCAATGATCAGTCAATGATATCCTATGCAAAAAAAAATTGTATTTCATTTGCAATTTGCTTTCTTTTTCTACCCCAAAATAATGTATTTCCCATATGATATTGGTGGTTTTGAAATGGCCTGTCAGGTTCAGTATACCATTTTCTAACTGTCACACTTTCTCTTAATAACTGATGTTACGTATGATTGAAATAGCCCTCTACTATAATGCCTTTTAAATTGTATGATTATGTTGTAACATCTGTATTTACATGTACCTTATTGCACTTTTTTTTAACCATGTAAACATTTGATTGTAAATGAATCTCAATTCAGCCTTTGGCTGCAACAATTTTTTATTGAAACCATATCTGACATGTATCTTAATTTTTGTTTCCTAGGGTTCTTGCCAACATTTGGACCCAGTTGGATTAACCTGTATGGGTCAACTAGAGACTACAGCGCAGTGGACTCCAACCGTAAGCTGAACCGAGGGGTCGGCGAGGGCTGCATGTACAGAGGACGTCTTCTGATTGCTATCAAGACCGAGGTCCAAGATAGCTCAATGGAATCGGGCGGAGTCCGGGTGGATACTGAGAGCTGTCTACCAATTTCTGAGGTGAGGGTGGTGGTGGTGGTGGTGGTGGTGGTGATGATGATGGGATTGATGACGGTGGTAGTGGCGGTGGTGGTCATGGTGGTGACTATGATGTGGTGGTGATGATGGTGGTGGTGGTGGTGATGATGATGGTGATGACAGTCATTGTATTAGTGTTGTTGGTGGTGGTGATGGTGATGGTGGTGTTGGTGGTGACAATGATGATGATGATGATGGTGGTGGTGGTGGTGATATTGATCATGGTGGTGGTGGTGATGGTGGTGGTAGTGATGATGATGGTAATGGTGTTGGTAATGATGGTGATGGTGGTGGTGGTGGTGATGATGATGATGATGACCATGATGATGGTGATGGTGTTAGTGGTGGTGATAATGATAGTGGTGATGTTGGTGGTGATGAAGATGGTGGTGATGAAGATGGTGATTGTGGTGATGGTGGTAGTGGTGGTGGTGGTGGTGATGATGGCGGTGGTGGTGGTGGTGGTGATGTGGGTGGTGGTAGTGTTGGTGATGGTGGTGGAAATGGTGGTGGTGATGATTATGGTAGTGGTGGTGTTGATGATGGTAGTGGTGGTGGTGGTAGTGCGGGTGGTGGTGGTTGTGGTAATGATGATGGTGGTGATGATTATGGTGATAATGGTGGTGGATTTAATGATTATGACTTTGATGAAGATGATGGTGATGGTAAAGATGATGATGATGTTGTTGTTGGGATGGTTGTGGTGGTGACAATGATTGTGATGAATTCAATTATTTTTCAAGGATGATGGTTATTATTTTGGTGATAATGATGCAGAAGATGATGGTGGTAGTGATAATGGTAGTGGTTACAATGTATGATGATGGTGATAATGGAGTTGGTAATGGTGTTGATTGTGCTGGGGATGTTCTTGAAGACACATTGTAAATGCAAATTTGTCCAAAAGAATCATCTAGTACATCATCTTTATCATCTATTATCTTTAGGCTGCACCAGGAAGGAAGGATGAATTCTTCTTCTTCGCTAGTCTCTTTGAAGCCTCCATGATTGACAAGAAACTTGGAGATAAACCAATCACGTTTGAGTTCTCTGTAGGTAAGTGAACATACACACATTTCCCCATTAACTTACGTACAATTCAAGTTCACTGCACAAATGCTAAGCACTTAACATTTAAAAAATAACTGCATTATGCACTTCACCTTGAATATATCCCCAAGTTAATTTCTTAACCTTTAGGATTATACCAGGTTCTACCAGCTTCTGACCACTCGAGCATGGAAAAATTAACAGGTTTCAGGGATGAATATAGACATGGGTTTGCCAAAGCTCAGTTGGTAAAGCAGAGTTGGTAAATCAGGAGGCCTCACGTTTGAATCCGGATGGAATTCCATTTTCTTTGCTCAATTTTTTATATTATATGAAATATATTTTGTAATAATGCTCAATATTATTTTGGGAAACATTATTTCATTATTTTGGGAAACATTAAAGTTGTTTTATACTATTGACATATTTTTTATTGTACAAGACACAAACACTAAATTCTTCTTTCTTTCTTTTTTTGCTCTCCTGAAAACTTGGCATTTTTTAGATTAAAAGTTTTGTCACCCTACCGATGATGTATATGATGCATAATTATGTTGCTCTGTCCTCTTAATCTAGGTAACCACGGTAACCAAATCGATGGGCGCAACAGGCATCAGGCCCGCACCACTTACGACGAATCCGACTCGGAGGAGGAGCAGCTGATCCAGTCATCGTCTGCCGAACCTGAACCTGAGGTGGGCGTGTCCATGACCCCGCCCATGCAGCCCAAGATGGTTGACAAAAACTACTATTACATGCCCTTTAACGATAAGAAGCCGATCATGTATCTGAAGTTCACTACGGAGGATCACAGGAGGCGATTCTACAATATGAACATCCTCTACAAGATTGCAGAGACATTGGTGAGTTCAAAGTTCATTCATTTGCGTAATATTGATTGATTGATTGAAAATATTGTAAACATAACTTGAATGTCACTGTCTTACAACTGACTTGACTAAGATTACAGAAATACATGTACCGGTATATACAATTTAATAGTTACATTCAAATATCATTATACATGTATGTGAATATTATCGACTTATTTATTTATGTTCTTGTTAAGGTAATGGATACTTAAAATTCCTGAAATTCATAATAAGTTGATATTAAGATAAAGCCATGGCCCGCTGCGTGAAAACCGCACTGCTGGTTTTCTGCCGGATGTACTTATCCGGCCCCTCCTATTTAGTCAGTGGAAGAATAATAGGGGATCGGTTCCGGCAAATAAAGCCGCTCTGCAGTATTCATGCACAGCACCGCGGCTTTATCTTTTGGTAAGTCGTCTTAGTAAGATGATTTTTTTTTTTTCATAAATAAAACAACTGTTGGATTGAAATAAGCACATTTTAGATCATTTTAAATGCAATTTTAGAGTTAACATTATACAAACATGAATACCAGGAAAGTTATTATGAAATAAGTAAATTTACTGGTGTTTAATTAAGAGACTCTTATTCATTGGGGTGTGGCATCTTTTTCATGCCGTTGGTACTCAACCGAATCCTCAGTCAAGTAATACAGTGTTAAATGACAGAGGTACATGTACATCTTAAATTTGAATTGGGGCCAAACCCCCCCCCCCCCCCGAATAATGTGATAAAAAAAAATGCATTGGAGATGTGAGATAGATTTCGCCTTTTTAGTTTTAACATTTTTATAATAAAGCATTAACATTTCTTGTATATCCATAACACAGGAGGAGGGGATAGCAGATGTAACAGACAGAATCTCAAAGGAGAAACCAAATACCGAGAAAGTACTGAGAAAAGTCTTGAAAGGATTCGTTGAAGCCTGCACGTAAGTCATATTTATTTTACTTGTGCTGAATTTATGATAAATATATTAAGATCATGATGTACATGTACCCCAATATTTTTTCAGAGAGATAATTTTTTAGTGAAAGGTGGTGAAGTAATGTTAATCGGCTGTGTGTGAACCTCATTGCTAAATCATATACAGGATGTAGTACTGTATATGCCAATATTTTCGCGTTCAGATATTCTTGCGATTTTGGACTAGTTGGGGAAATTAGCGAGAGCACAATTTCGCGATTTTGGTGATGACTTCATTACTATAAATAGCCTCGTACTGAAGTGGAAATTTTTGCGATGACTGACTCGCAAAATTCGCATAAATAAAGTCACCGCTAAATTAACCACTTATACAGTAATCCCCTTCTTTTAAGTCTGTGTTCTGCCCACAGCCGATCAAGGGCATTACCTTTTGGTAGCTGACTAAGGTGATACTTACTGTTTATATGTTGCTTCCAAATTTGGCTTTCTCTGGAGCCAGCACTCTATCATTGTTTTCAACACTAAATAAACACTATATATTTCATTTCCTGCTTGTGTTGTACTCAAAATATTTTCTGTATTTGCTCATTCAGATGATTTTACTTGTAAACATTATTAAAATTTGCAGACAATTTTCTAAGCTGACCAAAGGCACGGGTGGAGGAGCCAATGCTGGCAAGACAAAGCTAGACAGAGAAAGACACAAGTGGCTACTCAATGAAATGGTTTGTAGTACATTGTATATCATTGCCCAGTAGCATATAGAGTTACAATCAATTGCAAATTTGAAACGATCATTCTGATTGGTTCATAAAGAGATTTTTACGCAAGACGTCGATGCATCAAGGATTCTGATTGGCTAATATTGATTTGCACTCGATTGTCATTCTTAATGTTACAGAGGCCATATATCTATTATCAAACATTCTATATTTATTGAGTACATACAATGCCTATTCACAACATGCATTCCCTCTTGCCCCTATTTTATCTGTACACGTATATTCAATGAAGATATTCTGAAATGAAATAAACATGTCGAGTGACGGATCCAGGATTTCAGAATGGAGGGGGAACAAAATTTGCTGATTTTAACATGTACACCCAATGAGTGGTTTTCAAATAAGAGGTGTGCATAACAGCTCTGTCATAAACTTTCATTGATGATTTAAATGAAATCTAATGCTATCAAACAAATTAATCTGACTTAATTACATTTCATTGATTGTAAAGTTCATTAAAAAGGCGATAAAAACTTGAAAGGTCTGTTTTTGGATATACATTGTAGCTAACATGTCATTTGTCTAAACTTTACCCTAACATTGCATCCTGATTCATACAAATACATGTACATGTAATCGCTTGCATTTGTTTTATTCAAAAGTAATTGATAATCTATCATTGAATGGTAATTTATCATGTATTTATTTTCATCTTTTTCCTGACTTTATTTCATGCTTTCTTTGGCAACTGGACTGGGAACAAATTAATAAATTCCTTCCAAATTGTTTATTATTTATTCATATGTTGCCTTTGCTTGCACATTGCACGTTGATGTGTTATTCAATTTTTAACGCTTTTCATACCTGTATAATCAATCATCCGCTATATTGCATTTTTTCTGTTCTCTTACCATCTTTCCCTTTCTATTGCTGTTTTTATTGCATGTGTTGCCGTGTATGATTTGAATTTTCCTTGCTGTGAATATTTAATTAAAAATGTTTTCTTTCTTATCCATGTAATATTCCATTGATATGATTTCCGATTTTCAAAAACACACAATGTAATGATGCTTTCCATGGGATAAACTATGATCAAATAATCTTGTTTGTCACAAATAAATGACTGTTGTATGGGAATTATTTTACTGCCAATGTGGATACAATGTGCACCTACGCTGGGTTGGTCAACAAACTGCTTTCATTCCCTAATCACTGCCAAAAATAAATTGATGTGTTCCATTTTGAAAATTATAATTACACTACTCCTGCTCATATCCCTGATAACAAATAAATCATTTAATGGGACTAATGAAACTTGTTATAAATGGGGATTTGAAAATTTCACTGCATTAAAAAAAATAGAAAAATTTAATGATGGATGCCCAAGAAGTGTTGGGGGAAGACCCCCGTAACCTACTCAAGAAGGGGCAGGGGGCTGGTAGGGAGGGGTACAGGGGTGGAACCCCTTCCCAGTCCCCTATAAGACGGTCCCCGAGCCGCGCCCAACAAAAGGGGAAACCCCTTTCTATGGATCTCTTCAACCAGGTATGGTCTATTTGTATTGAGATATTTCATTTAATTGACTGTTTAGAAATTAAAGGAAATTAGTCTTCAATTTCAAGTTTTGTTAACATTTGTTCAAAAATTACAATATTATTTCATTAATAGTTGACATAAATAATAAGCAGTGAATCATCATCATCAAACCTTAATATCTGTAATGCGTATGAGGACAACTACCCCCTGGATAATTACCTTCCCTGGACAACTACCCCCCCCCCCAAAAAAAAAAAAAAAATAGCATTAGTGATAGGTATAGAGTTAGGTAGTGGATTTTTGGTGGGGGTTGTTGGGGGGTAATTGTCCTAGAACCTAAATTAAAACAAAATACAAATATCAAGCTTGCTGGATCCCTTACCTATCATTTTATTGATATCAAAGCAATTTTACTACATTTAACTCTGCTCTTCCAGAGTTGAAAAATCCAAGAGTGTTAATTCAGTGTCTCTTTAATGGTGGCGCAGAATAACAATATTAAAAAAAAAAACAATCCTGCTTGTTTTGTGTATATGGAGTAATTTACAGTCACACACAATTTTTGTCATACTATTTTGAGAAAATGAAACAAGTAATTAGTTTTACTTTTTTTTTGTTGCTTAGAAAGTATTTGTCTTAAATGATAAATAGTTCTCAAATATATATCTGCTAGGTTATGTAGTGGTGGGGCCGTGAGGTTTTTCTATTTGAATACTTCAAAATGCTTGCATGTACACAATTTTGTCAAATGATTTATGCTTGCAAGAAAGTAATCTTTTATATGTTACTTGGAATCTGACGACAAAATTTTATGGAACTGTAGAAACCTGATTATGTGATCCTAGGATTAAATTGAAAATGCAACTCAAAACTCTTATTTCTTTGATGGAGAAAAGATTATTTTATTCTTTTGCGTGCACTGCATGTGCATCGTTATTAATGGCAACACAAAAGTGATGTTTTGCTGGATATATAATTGTGCTGTTCCTGATATTCTTTTTTGATTTTATGGGAAATTGGATTTGTTTGTGGTTGGTGGAATATGAACTCCATTTTGCAGTGGGAAATTTGAATCCCCTTCTATTTCATTCAATTTCAAATTTTGAGGAATATTTATTGATGTAGCACATGTACATTGTAGATTTAAAGTCACTATTCTTCATTTTAAATAGATATTAAAGGAGTAGAATTATGCATACACAAATGTACATGCAAATGTTTTGGTGGTTAGAGAACAAAATTGGGGTGTGGACCAAAATAATTATCACTGCGGGTGCCCTTACAGAAAAGATTGTCCCTTATTTTCCTTGTAATCTACATCATTAAGAATATGAATGTAGATAATTTTCATAATGATACTGGGGTTTAATGATATTATTTTCAGCCCTTCTTTTTGAATATTTCATTGATAATATAGCTTCTTATATCAGTAGAATTTAAGCTCAATTTGTTTGGTGTTTAGGGGAAAGTAATAACATTTATAGTATATTGGATGGCTCAGAAAATGGGATACCAGAAATATTCCACGATTTAGGGCCAACTTGCTCGAATCAAAGATGAGTGCAACATTGGCCCTAAAGATCAGAATATTCTGGTATCGCATGAAGTATAGCCATCCAATACAATTATTATCTTTGATCATTATTCAGAAGACATTTAAAATGTGAAAAGCAGTCTGTACATATTAGACCATGAAATATGGCATAATATTGCATACTGGATTGCCCCATATAGATAATAATTTCCTATATTTCATGACTTTTATCCATATCATGACTATTCACTCTTTGTTCATGCATGCATTCACCTGGTTTGTCATCCAATATATAAACTATTGTTATTTATGGTCATTATTCAGAGGGCATAAATGTAAGAAGGTATACATTAGACCATGGAATATGGCATAATATTGCATAGCTAGATTGCCCTATATACCAGTAGATAATTTCTAATATTTCATGACTTTCATCCATATCATGACTATTCATTCTTTGTTCATGCATGCATTCACTTGGTTTGTCAGGATCTGGATGACAACTTCATCACCAGACAGGCATGTGATCCTTTCTTATGTGTTAGAATCGCTGTTCATGTGTGTGCAGTTCACTTAAAAACATGCTCCAGTCTTCTTTTTCTTTTTTTTTTCCTTTCATGTGTATCTCAACCAGACAGGTAATATTAGACCATGATCCCAGTTCATATATTCTGATTACAGGGGTTTATATCCACTTTATAGTCTATCAGGATTTGGTCTAATTCTCCGTTTGTCTGATACCAAATGGGCTAAACTCATTCGGTCTACTAAAATATTGGTCTAATAATTTACTGTTGGTATGATACATACTTAGTCTATTCTCGTTTGGTCTAATTGCCAATTTGTCTGAAAGCAAAATGGTCCAATTGCATTTTTGTCTATTGCCAAAATTATATTTGGTCTATTACCAGTTTGCTACTGGAATTTACCAAGTGGACATTTGGCAAAACGGACATACTGGTTTAGATGAAATGGAATTACACCATGTGGGTTAAGACCAAAGGAACATTAGCCAAAGTGACCTATAATTGACCTGCATGTACCAGTCACTTATTTCACTTGTTGAATTCACAGCATTTTTTGAAGAAATTGCATGGTTTTCATTCGTACAACTATAAATACCAATTACCAAAATACCAAGTATGATGTTGATCGAGGCATATTATCCTTGCAAGAATGGAGTGACCCGCCATGAGCTCATATGGCCACATGTCATGAGTTGGGTGGAAAATGCGTTACATGTCCAAAAAATTGTAGAAATGTACATTGTCACAATCAAACATCTCTAGTTTCTTAGTAGTAAGTCAGACATGTATAAAAGTATAATTATATATATTGAAAGTAGAGATTGACAGGAGGATGATTAACATATTTTTGTGCCTGTAAAGGTGTGTCATAAAAGCTATACAGAGTGTTACAGGAAAAAATGGTTTGAAAAACTTCACAATTTTACCGGCGAATGATTTCTTAATCTTTTCACCAAATGAAATGAATCATAGTGGATTGTGTAAATAAGACGCTATGCTTCTAAAAAATATAAACTTGTAATACAAAATTATTTTTTCTAACCGCGCTACAGAGTGTCAAAAAAGAAGAAAAAATAGTGCAAAAAGGGCAGAAATCATGTCTTTTACACTTGGATTACAACCCAAACAAAGTTTATTGCAAGTAATATGTTTCCACTCTTTGTGTTTTTACATGCATGCAAAGAAAATGGCGAAAAAAATGACAATTATTGTTATAAAATTGCATGTGACAATTTTTGATGCCTGCAATGCATTGTCTATGAGGATGGGTGCATTAAGTTTGTTTTAATTGATTACTTAATTGATTAAATTACTTTTGAAAAATCTTCTTCACATTTATCTAGAACCACATAAATTCCCAAAAGAATGATATATCACTCAACCCATAAGACCAATTGGCTGCAAAGATATAACGCAACAAACAGTAAGAAAGTAACAAAAATGGGAATTCCCTATGCTTTAACACGTGCCTCCACCGTAGGATCCTCCACCCCTTACCCTACTCCACTAAAAGTATCTTTGTATTAAAACTATGAGCATAACGAAGTTAAAACTTCACAGACATGTAGCCTGATAAATTATCTACAGCTTATGACTGTACATCATTTTCATGCTATGTGAAAAAATGTGATAATTTTCCCTCCAAAATGTAACGCCTCCATCCTTTTACAATACCCCAACTTGTGACACATGGCCATATACGAGTGCATCAAACACCTGTATGTACATTGTGAGCAAGTTCACAGTATAAACATTTAGCCCTAAAACAGAGAAGTAGGGCCTATGATCGAAGGGTAGTTAACCCTAAAAAGACTGGGCTGTTTTGAAACACATAAAGACTGGGGGGGGCTCATTCAGCCCCCCCCCCCCTTAGATCTCGGCCGTTGAGCACGCGATCGCGCCGAAAATTGGCATGCGCGTTACCCACAGCATCCTCTCCAAAAATGATGAGATCATATTCTCCAAAAAATTTCATCACTAATTAATTATGCTAATTTATGCATAAAATCAAAGATTTGCTCTAATTAATTAAATAAAGCCCTAAAAGTGCTCATTTTTGGTGTACAGGCTCTTTGTAGGCTTCTGGTGAAATGCGTGTATAAAAAATCTGTATCAAGTTTTTTTTCTTATGTATTCTATTGTTTTTAAAATTTCTTATGTATTTCTTTGTTTTTTGACTTTTTGTTTTTTATTGTTTTTTCGATGGAAATCATTGATGACACTATTTCAATCATAAACAACCTTAACTCTTTGCCTGCCAAGTTCGACTATAGTCACAATTGTACTTATTAACTATACAATCGTAATAATTCATTTTCTCTGTAATGGCTTGGCTAAAAGATCTGAAAATCACTGATAATGCTAGGACCGTGTCTGCGGCATAATTTCTCGTAGTTCATACTATGGAAATATTGTTATACTAATTTTAATAATTAAAGAGAAAAGTCTTCTTTTTTATGCTTAAAATTAATGTGGCGTGCAAAGAGTTAAATGAATTGATTTTAATCAGTTAAAGAGAAAATAATGATACATTTATGAATTTTGGCTACAAACACAATTTGCATTGGTTTTGTACACAAAATCACGTATTTGAGCAACTTTGGGTGTGACGCACGGTTACAAAATGTTACGTAATTTCGGAACCGCGTACCCGGGCATGGCAAATTTGGTCTCAAAAGTTGCGCACGACTTGAAAAAAAATAGCCATGAAGTCTCAGCAATTTTTTTTTTCGCATTGCGAAGTTATCGCGAAAAATGTTGAGGGGGGGCTGAATGAGCCCCCCCCCCCCCCAGTCTTTTTAGGGTTAAGTCCAAGACACTTAACTACCGTACAGCTCATATTTCTTGAAGGACCTTATCCATCCAACTTTTGCTTACCGTAGCCCCTTCAAACTAACTGACCTTCCTTTTCAGCTTTCTCCTCAAAGCATCTGTAACTACCTGATCTTTTAGCGCACTCTTCTTTTTTCGTATATATCTATACTGTGTTGGTAGCTTGCTCATAGCTTGAAGCTTACATGTATTACCTGTTACACACAGCCTGTGAGTGCTAATGGGTTAACCAAAAACATATAGACTTATGGGCCCGTATTCACAAAGGTGTCTTTAAGTTAATCCTAGCTTATATATGTGGTTTAAATATGAGAAGCAAAATGTGACACAATCTGTCAATGTTGTTCGGTACCTTACCAAAAGATAAAGCCACGGCCCGCTGCGTGAACACCGTACAGCAGGCTTATAGGCAGGATATACCTTTCCCCTATTATTCTTCCATTGACTGAATAGGAGGGGATTAGTACATCCTGTATAAAGCACTGCTGTGCGGCTTTCACGCAGCGGGCCGCGGCTTTATCTTTTGGTCAGGTACCTTATGTTCCTTGCATGTTTACTGGGTTCTGGAATCGTACTTTAATTGCTTAAAACTTTTGTACTTATCATTCCCAGGCAGTTTTTAAGAGTTTTAGTACCAAAAATTCTGATAAATCGAACATCTACTGTTTCGGGTTGTGTCACATTTTGCTACCCATAGTTAAACCACAGATTTAAGCACGGCTTAACTTTAGGGCACCTTTGTGAATACGGGCCACACAGTTTAAATGATGTCTTTAATTGATCGCTTGTTTTGTTCTGCAGGAGGAAATGAACAAGAAGGCCAAGGACTTGCTAAAGGGTCGACAGTGGACTCCCAGAGCCATCAAGGAGAAGCTGAAGGCCACCAGGGGCTTCCTGCATCGCCTCAAGTTTCTGGCTGATGAGGTGTGTTGTTTTCAAACCTTAAACAAATCAATTAAGTCTTAACGTGCCACACATTTTTGTCAACTATCCAATGTGATGATATACATTTGTACAACACACACTTAATCAAGTTTCCGCCTAAATGCTATTATGTTATCATGCTGATAAACATGCACAAAGGAGCAGCAAAGCCAGGAAATCTGGCAGGGATATCTGAAGATCAAGTAGCACCATGGCAGTACCTAGTACAGTGCATGGTTCTTTCAGAGTCATCAAGGATTGAATAACCTCCTTCATCTGTAGCAGTTCATACATTTATAAAGGCTCAGAAAATGTTTTCTGAAAATGTCTGTCCCACATTTCCTCCTCTTTTTTTTTTCTTTTACCCCATTGAATTCTAAAAGAATGTATTTTCTGTTGTTTGTTGATTGGATTTACTTTGACAAGGAGGAGACAGAGCAGGAGGGAGACAGAGAGCAAGAGGGAGACAGAGAAAGATGTATCTCTAAAGAAAAGCCCAATGGAGTGGGAAGTAATCTCTAGAACTCATAGCATACTCCCAAAACGCAGAGGATTGGCATAGAATGGTTGCCTGTGTCATATTTAGATAACAGCATGAGAATAAGAAGCTGATTGGACAACAAGAAGTTGTAAATGTATCTGGAAATTTATGTCACTTCATCTGTATCTTAGTTAAGATTAATCATACAAAGATTCATGTAAGCAGTCGGAACCTCATAGGAATGGCACCCTACATTCGTGTATGTACATTATGTGTTATTTCCCCTCCATTTCTCTTTCATTACCAGCCCCAGCACAGTCTACCAGACTTGTTTGTTTGGATGATCAGCAACGGCAAGAGAGTGGCCTACACCAAGATCTCAGCCAGAAAGCTCATGTATTCCATGGTAGAGGAAGAGAAAGGACCTCTTTGTGGCACCATGCAAACACTCTTCTTGAAGGTAAATGGTTTCAGCAGCATTGTAGCATGAAATTTCCCTTTTATATGCATCATGATTTTGTTATGTTACATGGTCCTTTATTGCTGTTGTATGTACTGTACAGTTTTAGTTCATGCTTAGATATTAAACATGAATCACAGACTAGAATTTTAAAATGACCTAAGTCCATCTCTTGGACAAATTGAGTTGATCATATGAAATTGTTGCTTATACATAAGCCTAGTCCTTTTTGTTTTCACTGTTTTAAGATAGTGCAAAATGTAAGTGACTTCTATTTGCTCTGAAACTTTCAGTAATCTCTTTTTACAGTCAGAGCAATAGGATTTTGCTCTTTTCGGTCCTCATTTCGGTCCCACGGGACAAAGGCAAAAAGAATATCTGATTCGGACAATTTGGAGCATTTTTGCACTTGTTTTTGGAAGCTACTTAATTCCTTTAAAAACACATAAATATTTATGGTTCTGGAGGCTGGACTGTGCAGGCCAAAGTGGATGTTTTCCTGTGGCTTGGTCTCAGCAAGAGCTCAGTGTAAAAAGTTATTGAGTTAACCCTAATCAGACTGGGGTGTTTTGGTAGCTGTCAAGACTGGGGGGGGGCCATGATGGCCCCCCCCTAAGATCTCGGCCGCCGATCGCGCGACCGCGCCGAAAATTTGCATGATGGTAGTGAGCCATGTAATCTACAAGACTGCGCTGTTAATTTTTCCAAAATAATATGAATTTTTTTTTTTATGAATTAATTATGCTAATTTATGCATGAAATCATACTTTTTGCTCTAATTGAAAAAATAAAGCTCCTAGAATGCTTATTTTGTGTATTATTATTCCTTATAGCATTCCTAACAATTGTACTATAAAAAAATTCTTGTTTCAAAATTAATTTCTTCTGTATTTTATTGTTTTATGAATTTCTTATGTATTTCTTTGTTTTTTCGACCTTTTGTTTTTCTTTTTTTTTTACGCAAAAATCATTTAAGAACCATTTTTAAGCATAAATATGCTAAAATAAATTGATTTCAGCCAATGAAAGTGAAAATAATCATATCTTTATGAATTAGGTGAGAAAACTCAATTTGCATTGACTTTGTACACAAAATCACGTTTTTCAGCCATTTTCGGTCTGACGGATATTTTTGAAAATCGTGCAGCGTCGTAACGGTACGACCGGTTTTTGCGAAAATGGTTTCAAAAGATGCGCGAGACTTGAAAGTAAAAAGTCAGCAAGCGGCGCGATCAGAAAATTTCGTGCAGCGGAGTGGTCGCGGAATATGTCGAGGGGGGGGCCATGATGGCCCCCCCCCCAGTCTGATTAGGGTTAAAGCACATAATGTAGAATATAATCGCAAATACATGAATTTATAAGCACAATATTTTTCCAACTTGTTATCCCAGCTTCCTGGAAAGAAGGGTACTGGTTCTGGAGGCTGGACTGTGCAGGCCAAAGTGGATGTCTTCCTATGGCTTGGTCTCAACAAGCACCGCAAGGACATGCTGAAGGGACTACCCAGCGGATATCATATGGACCCTGAGCTCAAGGCTGCTGTCAAGCCAACCAAACTACCGCCCCCACTCATCTTCTACAGGGGTAAGACAAAAATGCTTTAAGCTTTTGACTACTCAGTTCTCTCATTTCCATAGGCTTGATACAGGATACACCCTGTTCCTGTCATTAATGGGTTAATAAAGAATTAGCAGATGAAAAGCATTGAATCTTTAAAAAAATTGATAAAAACCCTTGCGCAACTATCAGTTTGAGATTGTTTGCTTGTACTAGAGAGCTTTGGCAACAACCATCAACGAAACACAATTCGATTATTAATGATTTAGTGATGATAATAAATAGCATCAGATGTAACATCAGTCATAGTTCTTAACATTAAAAAAAAAATACAATGTGAGGGATTTTTAATGCTGTCTACTTTCTTGGTGCTCTTGAATGTAAGGTACCCTGGTTCAAAATCAATTTAACCCTACGACTATTGACTCCTTTCTTTCTTAAAGACTTAATTACAGGGATTAAAAGTTTCCCGAAAGCAATGGGTTGTATATTAGTCCGGCATCCCAGAAGATTTATTCATGTGAAAAGCGCCGGAACAACTGACCCCATAGGGGGTTGGGATGGACCCTGGGCCTCACAAAAATGGATTGCTGCCGGGTCTGAGGTGTGGCCTTCCCGCCGAAATCACACATTTTGTGACGTCACTACCGGAAGTCACATTTGAGACAATGTACAGGGAGGTGCACTTGACACCATCACACAAAACATGTCCCTAACATATTTTTAGGGCTTCATTTTTTATTTTCTTTTTTTAGTTTGACTAACCAGTAGTATGCGATGCACCACAATGAGTTTTCCTGGCATTTTCGTCCCCGCGATCGATGATAGCGACGTTAATATCACAGAGCGACGTCGTCGACCTGCGACAATTTGTTTGTTTTTTTACTCGTTTTCGGTTTCAAATTTGAAGTTTTGTTTAGATTGTTTTTAAAGTACCCGATTGCTCTGAAACTTTGCGAACATCTTAAGCAAGTCTTTCGCTTTCTGGAACATATTTGGTTATGTAATTTACATGTATTTTTAGCCTATTTTGGGGCATTTAAGTAAACATGGTTTTTAGGAAAATCAGTCAAAAATGAGAGTTATTGAGGGTAATATTTCAGAGCCATTCATAATACACGTGTTGTAGTGGAATTAATACTGAACTCATTATAATGTCACAAACATACTCTTTATCCCCTTGTCCCCACTATTGTCTCCTTATTATATGCACCCACACCACCCACACACCCCCACACGCACGCACACACGCACACACACACACACACACAATCTGTACCTCTTCTATGTAATATGATACCACAACCCTCTCTCTATCTTAATCTTCTCCTCCGCCTCGTGCATCCCTCCTCTACTTCTGGATTTCAATTTCATTTTTTTTATATGAAATGTTTATCTTAAATGTTATTCTCTTACTCCCGTCATGTTCTACCCTCGCATCTGTCATTCTTCTTCTTCACTAATCATGACACAAATTACACTTTTCAATGAGATAATTTTTCATGTAATTAGCATGGATCCTTGTATTTTCATTTAGCTGAATGAATCCAACAGAATGTTGTGGATGAGCAAGTTTAAACGTTTGTTGTTTCGTCTTTTAGAATTTGATTTAGCTTTTGCTTTTCATCGTAACACTTATAATTTTATTTCCCAAATTCAAATATTGTGTATGGAGTACTAGGTATGTTTTTATTGTATTATTTTCCCTTTGTTTTAATGATGCGGATAACATAACATAATACTTGAATCCATGGGGTAAATATTTTGCTCTTTTGTTGTTTGATCATTTTCATGTTGACTGCAACGGCTGAGCAACTTAAGGCTACCTGTTGATAAGAGTTACAACCAATTTGTGCCAAGTTAAAAATAAAAAGTTACATTCTCCTCTCCGACTCACAGTGTAAAGTATAAGACAGGTATAAACTGTTATTTAGCTTGTCCATATCACAACACGATTCCAGAATTTAAGAAGAAAACGCTTTGATTTTACACTCTGATCCTTTAGGCTGACACTTGTCATTTCTTGTGAATAATTGTGAAATTTATATTCAAGACCAATGTGTCAAAGATTCGAGACGACATTGATAATCACATGTTTCACAGAGAGTATATGATATTACACGTCTTCTTCATCGCTGATTCCAAGATCGCTGTCATCACTTTCCTCACTCCAGTCATCATCTGATACCTCCTCATCTCGGACGCTGTCATCGTCTTCTGCATGTGTTGTAGGTGGACCTCTAAGAGACTCTGGGACTGCCCTTCCTGGGTACCACTCAGGTTCGAAGCAGTTGTTGAGTTGATTTCCAGCCATAATCCACAGGATGGGCTCCATTTGTTGGCTCTGTCTGATCAGCCCTCTTCCACATTCTTGCAACATAGTGGGCTCTTTTGATATGGTTGCCAAGTGTCTTAGCGCATGGGGGGAGAGAAGAACAGTTTTTTCTTCAACTTTGCCAGAGGACCTTTCCCACCTCCGCTGCTGATCCGTTGAAAGCCTTGCTTCTAGCCTCGTTTATGTCAGTGTTATACATCCATATAACGAGCAACGAAAGATGTAATAGCTGGAACATCAACCTCGTCACTTGTCAGTATCGGAGAGCTTGGATATGGTCGATACTAGTTTCTCTTTTGTAGAGGCTTTGTCTTTCCCTTCCTGAAGAAAGATGATGTAAAGTCAAACCTGTCAGAGCATGGAGACCAATAAGTGCTTCTGTTGAGCCGGGTTGTTCACTTTCTTGAATTGCAGCTACATGTGAGACATCAATATATCTCCTGTTATTGCCAGATCCATAGTCCATAATGATATTCATCCTTGGTGATCTGCCACAGAGCCCAAGCAGGATTATGAAGACATCTGTATCGCTTGACCTGACAAGGATGTTGCCATCTGCAATTTCCCTTGCATGAAACGCTATGAGAGTGTCCGCTTCTTCGTGTTTACATTGGAAGGGACCTGGCTGATTTATCTCAAGTTGATTGTTCCCATCAGATTTGAGTTTAATACAAGATCCGCCGTGGACACATACAGGTTCTTTCCCCTACATTGTTGCGTACGCTGGCTTTCTCCATTCTTTCATAACAAACTTTGCGAATCTTTCCTTGAATGAACTGCTCTTCAGTAACTCGATGCCACTCTGGCGCTGGGCCTGATCAGGTCCCGTTATGATGAAGATTGAGAAGTAGATTGACGTAGGCTTCGCTCTGGATCTTTGATAGAAGGCGACTGGTATTTGTCTAGACTAGGTGTATTTCCTTTCCGCGACTAGAACAAACTCTTTGAAGAAGATCCCTGGCCATGATTCCGTATGTTGACTTGCTATGTAGGAGAACTGTTTCATGAATAATGATACCACCATCAATCACACTAGCTGATATCACGGGAAATTTGAGGCCAACACAGATGTTTCCTGTTTGCACTCAAGTTTTCTGGTCAAAGCCGCCTTCTCTGTCTTTAAGGGATCCGTCACTATGGGCAAGTGACAGAGGCACTTCTGTGAGTGGAAAGCTAAGAATGTGCTGTAGGTCAAGTACATCAGTTGACTCAGCGCAACAGCTAACACCGCCCAAAGACATCCCTAGCTCTTCAGCTGCGTTCACTCTTCGTACTGCCGTGTCTTGGATCTCTTGGTGTTTCTGCTGCAAAGTTCAACATCTTGATCTTTCTTACTTGTTCAGAAACCGTGAAGCATCAGCTGCACATTCATCGCGAAAAGCGAGTCGTAGGTTTTCTCCTCGTTCAAGTGTTGAAAGCAAATTTACTTGTTACCTCCTTTGCAGTTCTTCCAGAAGAGATATTAATGAGCTCAGTGGGAGACTCCTTTGCAAACGGATTATGCAGGCCATATATCCCTCTTCAATTCTTCGTTTGGTCAGTTGATTAATGATTCTTCTGCTTGTGAGAGCTACTAGTTCACGAAGTTCTGTCATGCCTTGCTACGCTGTGATAGCGTGATGGCCCATCTTCTGAAGCATTGTGTGAATTAGTGAACGTTGTGATACCCTTAAGGGTGATGCAGCATCCTTGTTAATGGTTTGTTCCAATGACAAATCAACTGCACATCTTGAGTATGACTTCTTTGTGCGCGACGTATCGACATTGCTCCAGCTTCCAGAACCTTACGTGCCTGTGGGTCCATATTCTGAAGCTTGTGTAAGAAGAAAAGAGACCCCCACTCTGGCTAGTTGGGTCTGTTCAGGGCAAAGAATACGTTGATCACATTGGGCAAGATCTGGATATATCTCTGGACATCATTTGTCCGTACGGCGCGCTGAAGCTCTCGGTACACTCTATTGACGAAGAAGATATAAATGCCCCAGTATGCTGTTGTCCCTCCATACTTTCCTGCAAATAGCATCTTCGAAGAAGGTCTCGTATTTTGCCTGGAGGTCATTAATTCAGATCTGTCAGCAAGAACTGGAAGTGTTGAATGCTGCAGTCACTGTCAGAAACTACTTCATTGACAAGAGATCGGTCTGGTCTTCCAATGTTTCTATGAATCTGGTCGCAACGATTGTTCCATCACAGCCGCTAGAACTTGATGAAGCCTGGTACAACCTATTATAAAACTTCCCTTTCATAAAGCCGTTAAGGGATCCCTCTGCTAGGACCCCAGCCTCAGTGAGAAGATATTCTATTCCTGACTCTGCTAAGTAGGTTCCAAGGGCTCCGAAATACGCAAGTTCTAAGTTGAAGTTACCGAGCATGACTATGACCTTGTCAAAAGTTGGTGTTTGAAGGTTTGGATTCGTATGCTTTCAGTGCTACCGCTAGATCGTAAGTAAACACTGTGTATTCCTGACTGGTCTCCTGTGAGACTTTGATAGAACGCATCATCGTTTCTTGTACGACATCGTTTCTTGTGGAGGGTGAGAGATGGGATCCATATAGGCAATCCTGGTTGTAGGGAGCTATCTGTCACGCATTGGGAGAAAATCCAGTATGGAGGGGTATCTCTTTGTTGAGGATTGGAGGAGCATATGAAATCCATCTTCTCCTGCTGGATCTTGCTTTCTCTTTTTCAACAATCTCAGTGCATGATGTGTAGTTGTGGTGGAGGGACCAAGGGTGAATTTTGCCAATCGTAGACGTGTAGAATGGGGGATCTTCTTTTCCTCCCTCTGAAGCTCTTCTTTTCCTTCCAGATATTATCCCTGGTGTTAGAATCTGATGGTTCGGAATCGGCTCTGAAGGCAGCTCGTTTTGGTAACATATTCCCACTGTTGCGTGCAGGTGTCTTTGCCATCAGGGTTTCTGTGTTGACGTCGAGTTATCCCACGCTAATCCTGAAACGACATTGAAAAAGAAAAAAGGACAAAAGCCTTTTACAATAAAACTATTATAAAACTATAAATATTCTATTTTCAACTCTAGGATTATTTTGTTGTTAGTAATATATTTATAATCATTTTCTTTCATTGTTACTAGTATAATTAGAACGATATAAAATTTTTCATAATATATTATTAAATTAAAGAAATAGATTCAGTATTAAGAGGTCGAGTAGTATAGAAGGATTAGTAATTAGTTTGTAATCTTGCTCTCCATCCAAATACATCTACCTGTTCCTACTTGTAGCAAATGAAGGCGCTGGAGTTTCCTATCACAGTTTGAGCATGTGTAGGCAATTTCCGTCTCTAGTCCCTTCACCTCTTCGTAGCCAATGCAATGTCCCAAACGTTCATTGATGGTCACCAAGTTCTTGACCCTGTCAGTGCTCCGAGTCCCATCCAGGTTGATGCTTCCATGGCTTGACGTTTCCTCGACTGCAGTTGAAAATGGCATCCGATGACAAAGCCATTGCTTTTCTGTCAACCACCTCCTGACTTGATCCCATGCCTTACTGTCTGCAATCACCAACGAGCGTACGGAAAAAACAAATCAGATCAGGAATCGACAGGAGCATTTCCTTCATTGTGTGAAGGACGTCGGTGAAGGAGTTTTGGTGGGGCATTCCGAGAATCTCGGTGCGCAAAACCATTGCGGCACACCTAATTGCTTCAATTTTCTCACTGTTTCCTGTCAACCTAGAAAACGCTTCTGCAGATGACAATGACGAAGGAAATGACAATGACGAGACATGTCAGATGTTTGCTCGTTTGTCAACATTGATATCTTTGAAATTTCTCCTTTATCTTCTTTATCAGTTGCATAGATATTGTCGTATCTTCTCTCTTCCCTCCAAGTGACAAGATTGCTCCTTGTATAAATTGAAAGGTCTGAAGCCAACATGGGAGTTTGGTTTATGATTATCTCATGTTGATAAATTGAGACAATATACAAAGGCTTCAATGTGCTTCTTCCTAATGGTCGTGTCCTGATCATCGGTTGTTCCACTGCTCTTATATATTCACTCGACATGAATTGTGGTATTTGGCCTCCTTTGCAACTAAGTCCTCTCCTAAGGCAAAGAATCCTGGTGTCGCCTTTCCTTCTCGCAGCAAGAGAATAGTTCTGCTTCCATCTATGTCATACATTGGCTAAGGGCTCAGTTTGCGAAGTTTTCTCTTCCTTTTGAGTCCACAAAAGAGCATTCTTCTTAAGGATTCCTCTGGTATTGCTTGACGGAAACTAGAAGATGCCGAGTTGCTTTGTAAGACGGTTCGGACGACCCATGTGAATGAAGGACCCTTTCTTTTTACGGCGCAGAAACGACTGAGACAACTTGAATGGTAAAATCTGCCATCTAAATTCTCAGTGCCGTTGATCTCATCGGACTGACTGCAGAACTGGTCATGTTGAAGCAATGCTCAGCGCTTGGCAGCATCTTTTACTCTCTCCCACGTGTTTGCTTTAAAATCCTTCAGATTTCCTTCTGCCCCTTTGCAAATGATGCAAGTAGACTTGTCACCTGCCATGATCCTTCATAAAAAAAAGATAATGATTTAAAACAAATGCAGATAAATCTAAGATGGTGGTGGGGGAGTGGTAATGGACTCCTCATTTTCAAGGATGTCCAGTTGTTCATACATTCTTCCAAAATCTTATTATTAGGTAACACCAGAAATAATTTATGATATTACATAACACAATACAATTACATTTCTGCAATAAAGTTTTAACATAATCAACCTTCCTGTGGGGTGCTAATATTGTTAATTAAATGTATTGATGGTTGAATTGAATAGGGGGTTTTACGTAAAGGTTTCATAAGGATTCAATATTTAAAATTATAGCAGTCTAACATAAATAAAGGCTTTCATATTCTAAGTGTCACAATACTAATTCCTTTTTCTATATAAATGCCAGGCAGTGGCATTGGATTTCTTAACTTTTGATACATAGTCTGCATGGAGTTTTATTTCTCGGCGAGGGGGAGGGGGGCCGTTCATTTCCATTCTGTCTAAAATACAATAAATGAAAAATAATATCAAGTACCAGTTATTACATTTTGAAACCTTTATTGGTTACAGGCCAGCATGAAATAAAAGCCTTTTCTTTTCAAAATCATTACAATGGGATTTTACCTTTCATCAGTGGAATCTACACGAGAAGAACCAAAAAAAATTCATCAATTGTTATCATATTTTTAATAAAGATAAACCGCTATAAAACATATCTTCATATAAATTTAGGAATTTATTCATTTTAATTTCATCATGAGTTTTTACACAAATTCTTACCTGGGATCAGTTTTCATCAGATGACATGTGATTCCCAATAGACTTGGGAGACCGCACACTGGCAGGCTCCAGCGATCGACTGTGCACTGTGATCGAATATCGTTGTCAATGGGGCGCTTTCTTTGGTAGAAGTTAATTCTATTTTCAGCAGCTTAATTACTTGGTAATAGCAATGGTCATTTTAAGTGATATCAACACACTGATTTATGTATATATGTATTTAAACAAATTTTGTAAATAAAAAAATAAACCGTTATTATAACAGATATGCACATTGTGAATATTATGATGGTAGTATTGCACATAATTTGAATAAATAATATTCATTTGTATTTCATCATGAGTTTACACAAATTCTTACTGTGATCAACGTTTTCATCATGATGACATGTGATTTCCCATAGACTTGGAGCCGTCACACTGGCAGGCTATCCAGCGAACGACTTGTGTCACACTGTGACATCGAATATCGTGTCAATGTGGGCGCTTCTGGGAAGTATCTATTATTCAGCAGCTTAAATTACTTGGTAATAGCAATGGTCATTTTAAGTGATTACAAACACCTGATTTAGTCATATATGTATTTTAAACCCAATTTTATGTAAATATTAAAATAATAATACGTTATTATAACAGATATGCACATTGTGATATATTGTGATAGGTAGTATGCACAAATTATTGAATAAATAATTATTCATTTGTATTTCATCATGAGTTTTTAACCAATCCTTACCTGGGATCAGTTTTCATCAGATGACATGTGATCCCAATAGACTTGGGAGACTGTCACACTGGCAGGCTCTCAGCGATCGACTTGTCGCACTTGATTCGAAATCGTCTGTCAATGGGGCGCTTTTTCTTTGGAGAAGTTAATTCTATTTTCAGCAGCTTAATCTACTGGTAATAGCAATGGTCATTTTTAAGTGATATCAAACACCTGACTTAGTATATATAATTAAACACAATTTTTGTAATATAAAAAATAAACCGTTATTATAACAGATATGCACATTTGTGAAATATATATCATGTAGATTGTCATATTGCACAATTTGAATAAATAATGAAGAGACACCAGAAATCTCCGACTGAAATATTGAGCATGTCGACGACGGCGTCCATGATGTAATCGTCCCGATCGTCGATTCGGGACGAAAATCCCGGAAGAAACTTATTGGGTGTATTCTAACTACTGGATAATTACATCATCTTAAAACCAAAAAGATTCAAAATGACACACTCAAAATAGGGAGGGGAACGCGTGTGATGATGTCAGATGTACCGAAATCCACATTGTCAAAAATAGTATTTCCACCTGTGAGTCTATAAATTGAGAAGGAGAAGAAAGACAGAGAGAGTGGAGATAGAGAGAACAAATATAAAGAGACGGAAAGGGAAGGGACCGAGAAAATATGTGACAAAGAGAAGGATTGGAAGTCGTGAGGATATATATCGCAAAATTATGAGTACTTATGGAACGACGTGAAGAAGGAGAGAGAGAGAGAGTGAAGAACGAGGTGTGTGTGTGTGTGTGTGTCGTGTGTGGGTGGTGGGTGGGTGTGGGAAGCAATATAATAAGAGACCAATAGGGAGGAAAAGGGGATAATTGAGTATGCTTGTGATATTATAAGAGTTCATCAAATTATAATCCCCATTCCAACACGGATGGTATAATGCATGCTCTGAAATGATACCCTCAATAACTCTCATTTTCGACTGATTTTCCTAAAAACCATGTTACTTAAATGGCCCCAAAATAGGCTAAAAATACATGTAACTTATATAACCAAATATGTTCCAGAAAGCGAAAGACTTGCTTAAGATGTTCGCAAAGTTTCAGAGCAATCGGGTACTTTAAAAACAATCTAAACAAAACTTCAAAATTTGAAACCGAAAACGAGTAAAAAAACAGACAAATTGGTCGCAGGTCGACGACGTCGCTCTGTGATGTTAACGTCGCTATCATCTATCGCGGGGACGAAAATGCCAGGAAAACTCATTCGCATACTACCGGTTAGTCAAACTAAAAAAATAAAATAAAAAATGAAGCCCTAAAAATATGTTAGGGACATGTTTTGTGTGATGGTGTCAAGTGCACCTCCCTGTACATTGTCTCAAATGTGACTTCCGGTAGTGACGTCACAAAATGTGTGATTTCGGCGGGAAGGCCACACCTCAGACCCGGCAGCAATCCATTTTTGTGAGGCCCAGGGTCCATCCCAACCCCCTATGGGGTCAGTTGTTCCGGCGCTTTTCACATGAATAAATCTTCTGGGATGCCGGACTATATCCCTGTGCTAATCTCTCCTATCTTGTCCCCATTGACCCTAATAGAAAAACTTGTCTTCCGATGATGATGTCACTAGGTTATCCCTGAGCTAATTATTTACTGCTAAATTAAGCTTATATTATCATGTTTTGACTTGTATTTGTTTATATCAATGTATGACAGTATCGCATCTAATGATTCATTCTAGCTTATAAACTTTAGAGAAGTAGTTTTTTATTCAGTTGTACATAAAAGCTATCTTGCCAAAATAATACTTATACTGGGGCCAGGCTCGACTAGCACATGTGCTACCTTCTGGTTCCTATTAACAACTATACTCTTTTGTATCTACCAATTTTATATCTGCAACACTTTGTATTATAATTATTGTATCCATGTCAATGTATTCTGTACCTGTATTCACCATTATATGAAGTTGTTGTTAATAAGTCAATTCAATTCAATTTCTTTCCTCCTTTCTTCATCATCTCTTACAGAGAAACTGGTCTTCCAACTGCGATGCCACATCTATCAAGCACGAAGCCTCATCGGATCTGACTCTTCCGGCCTCTCTGACCCCTTCGCTAGGGTCGTGCTTCGAGATGAGGTCAAACAGACAAGGGTGAGTTCATTGTGAAATATTAAATCGTTGCCATGTTGGGCAAAACTATCATGGGTTTATCTAGGGTCATGCTAAGGGATGATGTCAAACTGACAAGGGTGAGTTCATTGTGAAATATAAAATTGTTGATATGTTGGGAAAAACTGTCCCTGGGGTTTATCTAGGGCCTGGCAAAGGGATGAGGTCAAACAGGAAAGAGTTCACTGGGAAATATTAAATTGTTGCTATGTTGGGCAAAACTATCTTGGGTTTATCTAGGGCCTGGCAAAGGGATGAGGTCAAACAGGAAAGAGTTCACTGGGAAATATTAAATCGTTGCTATGTTGGGCAAAACTATCCCTGGGTTTATCTAGGGTCATGCTAAGGGATGATGTCAAACTGACAAGGGTGAGTTCATTGTGAAATATAAAATTGTTGCTATGTTGGGAAAAACTGTCCCTGGGGTTTATCTAGGGCCTGGCAAAGGGATGAGGTCAAACAGGAAAGAGTTCACTGGGAAATATTAAATCGTTGCTATGTTGGGCAAAACTATCCCAAGGTTTATCTAGGGTCATGCTAAGGAATGAGGTCAAACAGACAAGAGTGAGTTCATTGTGAAATATTAAATTGTTGCCATGTTGGGCAAAACTATCTTGGATTTATCTTGGGTCATGCTAAGGGATGAGGTCAAACTAACAAGGGTGAGTTCATTGTGAAATATCAAATTGTTGCTATGTTGGGCAAAACTATCCCTGGGGTTTATCTAGGGCCTGGCAAAGGGATGAGGTCAAACAGGAAAGAGTTCACTGGGAAACATTAAATCGTTGCTATGTTGGGCAAAACTATCCCAGGGTTTATCTAGGGTCTTGCCAAGGAATGAGGTCAAACAGACAAGAGTGAGTTCATTGTGAAATATCAAATTGTTGCTATGTTGGGCAAAACTATCTAAGGGTTTATCTAAGGTCATGCTAAGGGATGAGGTCAAACAGACGAGTGAGTTCATTGTGAAATATTAAATCGTTGCCATGTTGGGCAAAACTATCTTGGGTTTATCTAGGGTCATGCTAAGGGACGAGGTGAAATAGACAATAGTGAGTTCATCGTAAAATATCAAATCATTGCCATGTTGGGCATTTCAGGAGGAAATTTAGGAATCAATGGGCGTAAAAATGTCCCTTGATTCATCGAGGGTCATGCTTCGGGATGGGATCAAACAGACAGGAGTGAGCTCATTAGGAAATATCAAATCATTACTATGTTGAGCATTTCAGGAGGAAATTTAGGAATCAATGGGCATAAAACTGTCTCTTGGTTTATCTTGGAAGTATGAAATGACATGAATGATTTAGATGGAATTAAAACAGGTAAAAACCAGTGGAAACCTATATAAACCAGTCTTTCGCCTTCCATGTTGAAACTGGTCGGATATTGCTTGTTTTTGATTCAATAAAATTTTTGACCAAGGATGTGTTTTGCAAATAAATACTCAGGATTTTAATTTTCGCTTAAATTTCTAGTTGCGTAAAGGCAGGCTTACACGGTGCGACTTGTTGCGATGCGATTTTTCAGGAAAACTTATATATTATTTGATGCAAACATTCAAAGAAGGAAATTCATACTGTCCAAAGTTGTGGGTATTCCTAGGAATTCCTAGGAATACCAAAATTGAAATTCAAGGCGATTGGGAACCCCCTTCTCTGTATGAAAATTAAATTGTTTCTATATCGCAGTGACGTCACAGCGATCTTGCGATTTTAAGGTAATTTGACCTTTACTTCTAATTAAAGGGTCGCATTAGAACAAAATTTTGATAACATTGTTCCTTTACAATTTTTACCTCTCATAAGATAACTTTGCATATTTCTAATGTCATATTAATAATGTAAACTACAAGTTGTTTTAAAAATCGCACCGCAACAAGTCGCATCGTGTGAGCCCGCCTTAAGGCATCCCCTCATTGTCAGAACATGCGATACTGAAAAGTGTGATATTGAGATAAGTGCAGCTTCAAATCACGTGTAGCTCTTTGTAAAACAAAGCCTGTGGGGTACTGAAGGTAAGGATGTGGTACTTTTGTAAGGTGTAGTCTTTGCAATGTCTTTGTTATGTCAGTTTTCTGTTAAACTTGAATAAGACCGAGTACAAAGTATCTCCATTAGGACAGGGTTTTCCCTGTGGGCTTATGGAATGGTAAATTACATGTACAAGCAGTTGAGGTTTATATCCTCCTGGTCTAACAATGGTTAGTCCAATCATTCAATCATCTAATACCACATTGGCTAAACCCATATGGTCTACTAACAGTTTTGTCTAACTTTCCTTGGGTCTAATACATGTACTTGGTCTAATTCTTACTTTATGACCTCTTGGTCTATTTGCTGATTTTCCTATTTTCTAATTGCATTTTTGTCTAATTCCCTTATGAATATTTGTACTAGTCTGTTACAGGAATCGACTATGTGGTGTTAGACCACTTTTACATTAGACCAAATGGGCATTAGACAAAATGATAAACAAGTAAATAAAGTAAGCTACCATCCATGTGCATGCCCAAGAGCTTTTGATAGGTCTTGACTGACGCATAAACCAGGTTTCTTTATTTATTTTTGTTCAGGTGATCCAAGAGACACTCAGCCCTACCTGGGATGAAGTGCTTCTCTTTGAGAGGTTTGTCGTTTATGGTAACAGGCCTAACATCAAAGACGAACCACCCATCATCTGTATTGAGTTCTTTGATATTGACATTGGGGTGAGTATGTCGTTTCCATTGCTTTTTATTCCCCCCATTCTTAGTTGTCTATAATAATGATAAGTGTCCTAATAACAGATTCTGTATCATTTTGCAGGGTTACAATATGTGATGTTCAATCAAAGTTTGAAGGAAATTTATGAGAAATTACTACAGATTTTAGTAAGCTTTAGCCAGTATTGACGAATGAGTATTAAAGCATTTGGATGAAAAATAATTTGACATTGTAGGTGGTGCAAAATTATATCAAAAACAAAAGCATAGATTGCATTTCTCCCCATAAGTTATATTATTTTATTATTTGTTTTCCTTCACTTTTGTCATGTGAATGTATATAGTAAACTTTAAACAGAAATTCTAACTATTCAGTTAATTTGTCAGTATTCTTTTAGTGCATGTTATTAGTAGTTGCTAAAGACACCAAAATACATGTAAATTGCAAATTCACATTGTAACTTCTGCATTTTTACTTCAAAGACCAGGATTCATGTGATTTGTATTCAAAAGTTTTCCCAAAACATTTAGTTAGCGTCATTCACTCACCAAAAGTAAGAATTATCGCATTGAATTGATGACCTCATTTTGAAATGAAATTTGAACTTTGATAACAGATAACAGATGGCACAAATTCGGTAAATTTCGAATTTTTTTTTTTGTCATGCTTTTGGCTGTCAGCAGTGTGCTGTGTGAATGTCATGAATATATTACATTGCTTTTGGAAGGTGTGTTTGTAGGTCTGTTCAGGCTCTCATTTAGATAGAGCGAGGGTGTTGAACCAAGCTTTAAGTTGTGCACAACTTTATGAAACAATATGGAGAGTTGAATGGGATGCCTGAACCTCTTCTAGAAGGTTGTCTGTATTCCCAATAATCTCATTTAAAGGGATTGTTTAACATCCTTCAGGATCTTTAAAAAAAATATTCTTCTGGCTAACACTGTAATAATGATCGCAAACCTTTAAGTCAGACAGGAATCTCCTGAGATCTTGATGCTTATCGGTCATGTAATTGGCGAGATATTGATGACTAAATATCACCATAGTCATACTGTGTAAGTGAAACTGGGTACTATGTCTATGGAGGGAAAATAATAACTTTTTTACTTATTGTGAAACATGAAATGATGCATAGGGAATAATTTTTTCAGGTTTTTCACTTGACACATTATTGCATGCATTGACAGGAAGTTAATCAATCCCTGTAAGTTATAACTAAAATATTCTTCACATTCAAAATGAGTGTTAATAATAATAAGGTTAATTAATATGGATATTTCAAATTTAGCTGATTCAATTAAAAATTATTTATTTTCAGCATCCCATTTGGCTCTTCATAATTGAGTTGATCCATAAAGGCCCATATTGACAAAGGTGTCTTAAATTAAGCCAAAGCTTAAAATTTGTGGTTTAACTATGGTTAGCCAAATGTGACAAATCTTTCAACGTTGTTATGTTTCTTACACGTTTACTGGATTCTGGATATGTCATTTAATAGTTAAGAGCAATTTTGTACAGTTTATCATTTCCAGTCAGTTTTTGATAGTTTCAGTACCATAAATTCTGATAACTCAAACATATACAGTTTGAAGATTGTGTCACATTGTGCTACATTGTACCTATAGTTAAACGACTGATTTAAGCTATGGCTTTAATATAAGTTAGGACACCTTTGTGAATACGGGCCAAAGTGGTGCGTAACTTATGAATACCTTGTAGCTTGGTGAAAGACAACCAGGGGGGCATTTCATCAAAGGACTTGTCAGACATTTTATCCGACAAACTGTTATAAGCTACTGAAATGCTTGCATCTGATTGGCTGAGAGCAAATGTGTCGGATAAAATGTCGGACAAGTCCTTTAATGAAATGCTCCCCAGGTGATGTGACATCCAGATTTAGGTTCATATGGTACATTGTACATTGCTGAGTTGCATGGTACACTCGTTTTCATTCATATTATGAACAGGAACAGTCCTTTTAACCTATGTCAATAATAACAATTAGGAAAGAGAAATATGATATGGTTATCAAAATATGTTGGGCCATTTTGATTGAGGATGTCAAGATTTTTAAGGTCAAACTTCATTATATTGTACCCGTATGTACATAAAAGTAAGTTTTCCAATGACTGTTGACCACAACAAACTATGTAGATTTAAACCATTTTGATAATTTTTACTGACTTGTATTAATTCATTTTTTATTATAAACATTTCTACAAAAAACTGTTTCTCTTGAATACATCATGCTTTTGCTTGTAAACTGCAAGTACTTTTTTTTTATATTCACACCATTTTATTTACAATCAATTGTATTTAATATTCTCATCTGTTTCGGCCGTGCCAATAGATTAAAGAGAATCTGTATTTCTGGTTTAAAGCATTACATACCTCATCTGAATATTAATGCTTACATTTCAGACATTGATCGTGTATATCATACACATGATTACATCTATTTTTCTTTACACATATTATGTACATGTAATTTTAGTTAAAAATATATAGTTTTAGTTAATGCACGTACACTGCAGAATCATGTCAAATAGTATTCATGTACATGTCTTGTTTGTATCATGTGTCGCTTATTCTATGTTTGTCTGTCTGTGTTTGTTTGTCTCTTCTCCTCCATGTCTCATTGTATCGCCCTGTGTTGCAGCAAAGGGTAAGAAACAGTGCATGCATGTGCACATAGTATATATAGCAGCTAGCTGCTAGTGAGAATATTGGTCTTTCTTCCTGCTTGTAGAAAAACACCCCTATTGATGCAAATGGAATCTCCTACACGACATTTGCTCCTGCGACAATTGCTGCTGATATTATTTCATCTAAGATATAGAGTTAACGTTAGGGTTACAATAGGGTTATATGTTAGATTTAGCTAGGGTTGGGTTTAGGGTAGGATATACTCATTGTGTTAATTCCAGGACTGAATTTAGTCATTCGCTAAGGGTGCTAACTCACTTTGCGGAGACGTCTCTGCGAAGTGAGATAGCACCCTTAGTTTGTGCAATCTATAGCAGAGCAATTCTCGCAGAGGCAAATATCGTTGAATCATCTGAACACCTGTCTATGTTTTAAAGGGAAAAATAAACTCTTTGCATGCAAAAATATGTACTTCCTAATTAGGCTATGGTAATCTCAGCCTGTTGGTTTTATCAGCATAGGGCATTATGTAGTTTAAATAAAAGTCATGTTGATATGTGAGGTATTTAATATTTTGAGAGGAATACACCATTTTACAAGAAGGGTAGAACTGCTCAGTGTACTTGTTCATGTGGGTTTCTTGTACACAAGCTGAATAAAATAGTGTTAATTCGGGTATGCCTTCTTTTTTCCTGTATGTCTGGCTCATGTATTTAAAATATATCCTGTGCCCATACAATGTACCAAAGGCTTCTCCATATGGTTACATGAAAATGCCAGAACCATACATTAATGGTAAATTGTATTCAGATGGAATTTTGTATGTGAACACTTGAAAATTCATATGTCGTGTTTGTGCATCATATTGATATATGACTTGAAAGGAATTTCATTCTGCAATGTGTGTGAACATCCAAGATTTACATATAACTATAACAGGGCATGACTTACTGCAAATCAGCCCTAATATGTACCCTTTGATGACATCTGTTCCCTATACACTTGGACAATTCCTTGATGCATTTGAGGTATGGATTTAATCTTTTCATTGTCTCATGTGTTTATTCAACCCACTTGCAATTGATCCATTCCTTCTTGATGATTACCAACGCACAGATACAGGTAATGTCTGTTTGTGTGTTTATTTGACAGATCCCCTTTTTCACTAACAAAATAGTGTGAGTGCACATTACACTGTGTGATGCACCATGTGTTCATTAATTTATTTTATGATGCCTCAATTACCAGTTGAGAAATGAGCCCTAATATATTCGTGCTGAGGTCTGTGCGAACCCCAATGTTTTGAGCACACTCTGAACCGTCAGTGCTTCAAGATTCAAGATTGAGGATGGTTAGACTACCAGGACTCCTAAACTTACAACAACAAAAAAAAGATACATGAAGAATTTCTGTTTTTGAATTTTTTTTTGCAATTGACCACCTCTTGACAACTTCAATACAAGCGCCAAGTCTCTGCATACATGTAGCTGCTCCTTGAGCACTTGGTTTCATTAACAGGTAAATTTGCATGAGAGAGCATGGTGTATTCAACTGTGAGGGCTGATTACCCCTCCTAAAGGACCAGTATACAGGATGAACAACAGCAGTCCTATGATGGAACCCTGTGGGACCCCACAGAAGAGAGGAAAAGGACTAACCGTTAATAACTTTCTGGTAACGTTGACACAAATAAAATAATAAATACTTAAGAGCAGTTCTTAAAGACCAGTATACAGAATGAACAACAGCGATCCAAAGACAGAGCCTTGCGGGACCCCACAGGAGAGAGGAAAAGGAGTAGAGCCAGAACCATTAACAATAACCTTTTGACCATATCGACTCAAATAAGATTCCAACCAGTTCCTGAAATGACGCAGTCATATTGAAGACAATGAAGAAGGACAACATGATCAAGCATTTCCGAAGCTGCGGAGTAATCCAGCAAAATAAGAACCACCTCATGACTTAATTCTATTAGCCACCAGCAAAGATCTTTCATGATCTCTAACAGGACGGTCTCAGTAGCATGGAAGTGTTGAAAGGCTGATAGAGCATCAGGAAACAACTTCTGTTTTTCCGGGAGGGTCGAAAGCTGATATGAAGCAAGTCTTTCAAGAACTTTGCCCAGGAAGGGCAAGTTGGCAATTGGCCTGCAGTTCTTGAGTTCATTCCATTTGAGTCAAGGTTTCTTCAGCAGCGGTAAAATGTGGGCCGTTTTGAAAGGCACAGGAAACAGACATCACACATCAAGGCAAGACTTAACAAGCCAAGTTGGAAGTGGATCCAAACTGCATGACTTCGAGGGAAGCGACATGATGAGATGTTTACTTGGGTTTCGAATACATTATCTAATATCTAATTGTTAAAAGTTGCCGTCTTCTGAAATCACAGCCTATGAAGGAATTGGTAGAGAATCATGTGTAGAACTTTGTAAGGAGGAAACGATTTTTTTTACCTTGCTTTCAAAGAACTTTCCAAATTTGTTGCCAAGTCGCAGTAATGATCAGGTAAGAGTGCTGATCCATAAGGACCAGACAGTTTCTGTACAATCTTAAGCAGTTGTTTGGTATCAGATTCTCATGTCTTTTCCTTCAAGTATTTTGCTTTTGCTTTAAACAAAGTATTGCAGTAGGTCTTACATTCCTCCTTATACAGCTCACTGTAGATACAGAGTCTGCACTTAGTCATTCCACGCTCTCCTCGAGGTTTGAAATGGTAGGGGTTATGTTCTTCTTCTCTTCATTTGTTTACCAATTCAATAGAATGTAATATGTTCCTATTTATATCATACTAATATTATATTTGTTCTAATGTCAATACATTGTAGCATTTTATAATCCTTGTATGTACATGTTTATAACGTATTACACATTACCCACAGGTCCCTATTCCGTGTAACCCTATCCTTGTCCCCTTGAACTGACATTGAGTTGTGGTTATTTACTTGAACGTAATAATCTTTCTGAGTTGCACTTGTTTTGTTCTGATTTGATAACCGGTCATTGATTGAATTCATTTTTTTTTTTGTTCAGCAAGTTTACTTGAAAGAAACAATGATGTAATAACGAACATGTAAAGGGTTTGTGCCGTAGGGATGTTTAAGAAAGACAAAGAATTTATTAATTTGTTTCTAACAGTAGAAGCACACGCTTCTGCAGTGTAGGAAATCAGAGCCAGACAGATGTTAAAAAAAATCACAGGCTTCCTGATCTCAGCAGGATTCGAACCCACGACTTCTGAATTGCTAGACCAGCGTCGTAACCACTAGACCACTGGAGAGCCCGTGGCAGTTTTTCACACTGCAGTTGCGTGTGTCTCTACCATTGGAGACAAGTGAATAAATTCCTTTTCTTTATACAAGATACAAGATACAAGATACAAGAAATTTTATTAGGTCTTTGTAACTTTGTTATTAACAATGATGTGCAACTATAAAAACTATTTCATTTCATCCCATGCCATCTAAATTACCAGCATTTTGTACATTTGTAATATGTCTGTTCTCAGTCATTAGAAAACTGACTAAGTTCTGTTGGGCAACATGATAGCTTTTTGAATAAGAACATTTTGTCACTGTCACAATGAACAGCATTTCTGCCATTCAGTTCGACACAGTCACAATGAACCGACTTTCCCCGTTAACTTTTGCAAAGAGAAATGCCGGTTCACAGTGACTGCATGCAACTGAATGGGACAAATGCAAATTCGTGGTGGGCAACGATGGTTTTTACGAGTGTGTACCAGAGACGTTGGAAAGCTCTGCGAGAACAAAAGATTAGAGGGGCAAGCGATAATGTGTTAATAATGGCTTGCCCCTCCAATGCTTTGTCTCCCCAGAGTCTTCTGATGCCTCTGGTTTGTACTGCTGTGATATGACAATATATTAGTGTGTGTCTTCTGGAGACCTGGGTGGGGTTTAATGTTCTCCATCATCTCCCTACCCCCCCCCCCCCCCCATCTCTAATTCAAAACTAATAAATCATTGAAACAAAATCTGTTTGTTTTTTAAAAATGACAACAAGAAATATGTGTATGGTATAGCCAGGAAATTAACATGACAAATAATAGTCATTTTGAGGAAAGCATCATGTCATGATTTAATGCGGAACCTACCAAGCTCTGTTTACAAAATATGTGCACGTACATATATGGATATATATGTCCTCCATGTACAATAGCTGGCAACATTAGCATCACAAATAACAGTACTTACATATTGATAATTGTACTGTTTTTTATGTTGTTGGTAAATAAATCAATCAATCAAATCAAATCAAATCAAATAACAAAGTAATACGTGATTCAATATGATTTGTCATTGCTGTGATCTATAAACCTTTATAAGCATAGGATAAGTATAAAATAAATAGTGAATTATCTTGTACCTGTATTGAGTCTGCACCTCACATGTAAACTGTAAATACATGTAATATGAAGATTTTGCACAGTATTGGTTTCTCTGTCATAAATTGCTGTATTTGCTCTTATGTTGTTTTGCCTTTAGTTGCACTACATTTAGATTTCTAGATTTACATATAATTTGCTTTTTTCAAACTGCAGAAACCCACTTGCATACTTGCATTTTTTGGATCATGGAAATGAATGAAATGCATGCAGATTAGTCTTTTTTCTAAAGCCTGTTTGTCTAAAAAAAAAAAAAAAAAACTTTTAAATGCAAATCTTTCTTGCATAGGGAGAATGTATTCTTATTATCTTCTTTTACTTTTCAATTAATATTTTGGTTGCAGATTCAAAATTATCTATAGAACGTATTTTGCAATATGTTTATTAGCAGCATGTAAATATAAAATGTGTTGATTATTGACTTTACATTTTTGTTCATACTTTGTTAATACAGTATTGTTAAATCA
>CALNVZ010003429.1:13142980-13247767 GCA_940671915.1 Paracentrotus lividus
ATATCTTGTATTTTATGAGAATTACTTTGCCCCCTTGTAGACTGGCTGGGGATTCATCATTTAAAAATTTAATTTGTAAATTTAAACATTTAGGTTAAGTCCAGAGGCATCGAAAACTCTGCGGAGACAAAAAATTTTAGTGGCAAGCGATTGTGTGTTAATAATGGCTTGCCCCTCAAATCCTTTGTCTACTCAGAGCCTTCCGACACCTGGTTATACCCCCTTTTGGGCTTGTTAGGAAATTATTATCAGTCATATTTATCCAGGGTGGCCTCATCAGTGATCAGGAATATTATCTGGTTCATTTTTCATATTTCTGATTGTAAATTATTGGAATGTTTTGATCCCCCTGTAGACTGGCTGTGAATTCATTGGTCGAACCCTGATCAGACCTTAGATTTAAATATAGCCTATACATTGTAGGTTAGTTCCCTTTTGGGCTGCTTTGTTAGGAATAACTACTTTGCTCATATTTCCTATTTCTGATTGTATATTATTGTAATGTTTTGATCCTCTCTAGACTGGCTGTGAATTCATCAGTCATACCCTGATCAGTCCTTAAATTTAATTGTGTAGGTTAAGTCTGTTTTAGGCTGGTTAGGAACAACTATCTGGTTACATTTTCCTTTTTCTGATTGTATATTATCGGAATGTTTGTCCCCTTCTAGACTGGCTGTGAATTCATTGGTCAAACCCTGATCAGACCTTAAATTTTAATATAGCCTACAGGTTAGTTCCCTTTTGGGCTGCTTTGTTAGGAATAACTACTTCTATTTCTGATTGTATATTATTGGAATGTTTGTCCCCTTCTAGACTGGCTGTGAATTCATTGGACGTACCCTGATCAGACCTGTTGTCAACATGCTGGATGATCTGTATGAGAAACCTCTCTTTCCTCCAATGCTTCAGTGGCATGATATCTACAGGGGCCAGAGCCAAGGAGGGCAGCTCCTAGCCACTGTGGAAATGATCCAGGTATAGTTGTCCAATGATATTTGTCATCCCTCATTCATCACTTCATCATCTACAAGAGTAGTCTGTCCTAGGACATGTTTATAGAGTGACGCAATCATCCTCTCTATGCACTTCAAAATTCAGTCTTGGTCCAATGGCTTTATATGTCCACAATGATCCACACTTGAATTGTTTAAGCCCGGCTCAAACCTTTGCGTTTGCAGTATTACGTTCTTGCAAATTTCCCTGTCTTGTCTAACATGGAAATAATATTGTAAATATTGTAAACAGTAAATGAGTTTAACCTTAACTTGTGTTTTTTATATTTTACAAAATGTAGTTGACAAAGAGCAGTGAATCTCTACCTGATGGTATTCCGATCATCACCATCCCTCCCCATGATGAGAAAAAGAAAGAGACTCCCATTATGAACACTATATGAGCTTAACTTGAACTTGTGTTTTTATATTTTACAAAATGTAGTTGACAAAGAGCAGTGAATCTCTACCTGATGGTATTCCAATTATCACCATCCCTCCCTACGATGAGAAGAAGAAAGAGACTCCCATTGTGAACATCCCAAAAGAGATCAAGCCTAGACTCTGCCGCTTCAGAGTTGAGGTAAGCAAGAAATAATTAATAATAGTTATATCGACTATAATTGTAGTAAGGAATATATCTTCTCTATACACCTTTAAGAATTCTCTGAAGAAACATCTTTTCCAACTGTAAATTTGAATGTTGTATTTTGTTACTGAGCATAAGATCATTTTGTATTTCTGCAATGTATTAATATATTTACTTTCCTTTTTTTTCTTTGCAAAGCATTTAAATATTTAGTTAATAATTATTATGTGCCTGTAAATATCTAATACCATTTTTTTCTGACATAAAAATTATGAAGAAAGTTATGATTGATATGATTAAGAACAATTTACATTCAATTCTTCTATTTCATTTCAGAATATATTTAAAGGAAACCATTCCCAAGGAAATAATCACTTTTATCCCCTGTTTATAGGAAGGAGCACATGAGAGGAGCACTTTAACAAAAAATTCCATCAAAATTGGATATAAAATAAGAGAGTTATGGAAGTATGAAAAGTCTTGTTATGCCTCCTTTGGGGATCCTCAAATTGTCAATATTGCTGCAAAATGGACTTTTCAATTTTCTGTAATTGTTTTATTTCATGACCGATTTTGATGAAACTTTTTTTAAATTGCTTCTCCCATTTTGCTCCTCCTATAAGATTGATTCTTTCCTTGCATTTTGGTCTCCTTTAATGCTATGTTTACTTTTTCATTCTTTGTGTACTTCATCAGATTCTGTTCTGGGTGTGAGGGAGTTGAAGTGATTTTAGTTGATGACTGTTGATAAACCTTGTTGTGACATTTACTTTCGATGCTTATATGATTAAGAACAATTTATATTCAATGCTCATATTTCATTACAGAACCTATTTAATGTTATTTCTAATTTTTTTTTTTTTTTTTTTTTTTTTTTTTTTTTTTTTTTTTGTGCCTTTCATCAGATTCTGTTCTGGGGAGTGAGGGAGTTAAAGAGGCTTCAGTTGATGACTGTTGATAAACCTCGTTGTGACATAGAGGTTGGAGGGATCACTATCTCGTCAAGTATTATCTCAAATGCTCAGCGTAATCCCAACTTTCCCAACAATGTCCAGTTTATTGATGTGGTAAGAAGATGTATACAAACACTGAATGCAATCTACATCAAATCCAGTGTATTTTCTATTGAATTGAACCGCATTAAACTGAGCTGAACTGAATTGAGCTCATTAAAATGAGCTGAACTCCATTGCACAGATTGAGTTGAACTGCGCTGAAATAAATTGCACAAATTGAATTGAACTGAGCTGAACTAAATTGCACGAATTGAATTGAACTGAGCTGAACTACATGTAAATTGCACAGATTAAATTGAACTGAGCTGAACTAAATTGCACAGATTGAATTGAACTGAGCTGAACTAAATTGCACAGATTGAAATGAACTGGGCTGAACTAAATTGCACAGATTGAATTGAACTGAGCTGACTAAATTGCACAGATTGAATTGAACTGAGCTGAACTAAATTGCAAGCAGATTGAATTGAAACTGAGCGCTTAACTAAATTGAACAGATTAGAATTGAACTGAACTAAACTAATTGCACAGATTGAATTGAACTGAGCTGAACTAAATTGCGTAGATTGAATCGAACTGAGCTAAACTAATTGCACAGATTGAATTGAACTGAGCTGAACTAAATTGCACAGATTGAATTGAACTGAGCTGAACTAAATTGCACAGATTGAATTGAACTGAGGGCTTGAAGCTATAAGTTGACAGATTGTAATTGACACTGAGCTAAACTAATTGCACAGATTGATTTGAACTGAGCTGAACTAAATTGCGTAGATTGAATCGAACTGAGCTAAACTAATTGCACAGATTGAATTGAACTGGGCTGAACTAAATTGCACAAATTGAATAGAACTGAGCTGAACTAGATTGCACAGATTGAATTGAACTGAGCTGAACTAAATTGCAGATTGAATTGAACTGAGCTTAACTAAATTGCACAGATTGAATTGAACTGAGCTGAACTAAATTGCGTAGATTGAATTGAACTGAGCTGAACTAGATTTCACCGAGTAAATTGAATTTAGTTGAACTGAATTGCACTGGTTGAATGAAACTGCATTAAACTGAGGTGAAGTGAATTGCACAGATTGAAATGAACTGAATTGAACTGGGCTGAACTTAATTGCACATATTGAATTGAACTAGGCCGAACTAGATTTCACTGAGTAAATTGAATTTAGCTGAACTGAATTGCACTGGTTGAATTAAACTACATTAAACTGAGGTGAATTGAATTGCAGTGGCTGAACTTCAGTGAATTAAAATGAATGAATTCAAATTATATGAGCTGAGCTACATTAAACAATATTAACCCAACATTGAAACTATATTCAATTCCAAGGAAATTCTTATTACTCTTGATTACTTGATTAATTACTTACTAATTACTAATAAATTTAACTCATAAATTACTTGATTCCTAGGATAATTCAAATTACTCCTGATTATCTCTTTTCCAGGACTTGCCAGAGAATGACCTATACTGCCCTCCCCTGACCATTAGGGTGGTAGACTGCCGTCAGTTTGGTCGTTTCACCCTGGTGGGTACCAACGTCGTAGGCAACCTGTCGTCCTACAAACTCAAGGAAAAGGAGGAGGAGAAGCCTGAAGAACCACGTGAGTCTCTCATTCAAATTACCGTAAATGGAAAAAAAAATTGTCTAAATATGTTATTCATCAAAGAGCCCAAGTCGCTGACCAAAGAGTCAAGGAAATCGGCAAAATAATCAATTCTTAAATACTTTCCAATTATTGTTTTTTTTTTGTTTTTTTTTTTACAGAGCACTCATGAATAATTAAGAATTCAGAAAATAAAAAGTATTTTTCCCCAAAATTTGACATTGTTTATTATTTTACTGATTTCCTTGACTCTGTTTTCCTCTTTGCCTGGAGACTTGTGTCTCATTCATTTGTGATGAATCGCATATATTTTCATGATTTCTAAAAGTAGGTGGGGGAGTTTGTGAAGACTTAATTTCATGATTTTTGTGATCTTCTCAATATTTTAAAAAGTAGCCTTTTATTGAAGTGGGAATTTTTGCAGGGATAGACTTATGAAATTTGTGAAAATAAGATATATAGCTCATACTGTACTGGCTATCCAAAATTTTCATGTACGGATATTTTTAATGGACTTTTGATATGAAAGTTTGCGAGGGCTTAATTTTGCAATTTCTTTTACTATAAATGGTCTCATATTGAAGTGGAAATTTTTGCAGTGTCTGTCTCACTAAATGTAAATAAAAGTTTATCTCATAAAAATAAAGCCCTAACAAATATTTCAGCTTTTACAGTAGATTTACTGTTACCAGTATAAGCTATGAATTACCATTCATTATCTCTTAGCTAGAAGCTTTTGTGAATTATGAATATTTGAATATGAGACATAGTTTTTTTGTGCAAATCTTTTATTATTATTATTTTTTTAATCTTTGGTGTGGAATATATATATTTTAAAGAGCATCTTAGGGTATTCTGCTTGCTTTTCACCTGTAAAAATAAAATTGAGCAACAAATATTATTTATGAATTTCCCCCAATTTCTTTTTTACAACTTGGGGTTTATTCATATACTACTAATTTGACACACTTTGTCTTACTAGAGTATAAAATACTATTTTTTATTCACATTCTAGTTAATAAATACATAAAGATCAGAGAGTCCATATTTGAAAGGGGGAGGTAATTTGGCATACCATGCGTGTGCTTTGTACTTGTACTACATTGTATCTGTCTTATGAATTGTTATTTTATAGATTTGTTTTACAGCTTTTGGAAACTACCTCATGGAAACTATTTAACTTATTCTTGTTTTTGTCTTTCGGTGTGTGCATATTTTGTGTCGAATGCATGATATGTGAATGAACTGTATGTTATTTTCGTCTGTCTGTCCGTCCCCCTGGGTGTACATCCGTCTGTATGTGGTGTATACTACTTCAGAATTCCTCTCTGGTTTTAAGAGTGTGAACCCGTTTTCAAAAGATGCTTCTGCAAAGGGTATGTTATCGTTTAATCAGATCAAAGTCCACATTTAGTTAGAACAATAGAAATAACACCTCATCATGCACTCAAGAAGTTTTATATAAGTATATATGTTTGAAAATATTATATCCAGGGCTCTGTTGCTAGAAACTTGTACATGTATGTCATGATTTAAAGAAAATGAAATGTAGTGGGAAAGATGAACAACAATCATTGCGAGCTTTCAAATTATTTATCAATTGCTATTTAGGTAGAATATTATAGTAGAAAAATCTCCTACAAAGGATTCTTCTTTGAATGCTCTCATAGTGTTGATGTGAAAATAAACCCAGTTGAAATGTTTTGGCAGAACATTTGTGTGTAGTCCCATACATGCATATTTATGTGCAGTCTATGTTACTCTCAGGAGAATTTGGTTAATTTCTTATCATTTTATTGATTCCAAAACCTGACAGCACACAACAAGTATTACATGTAGGTGAATTGTTATCAACCTTTCCAAATCACTTTGATGCAGTCTCTTCCACAATGCAATCTCATGACCACAACCATAATTTAGCTCTAAAGTCATAAATTATGACGTAAACCCCAGAATCATGACACAAATCTTTTGCTAAACACTTTATAAATGTGATAAAATCATGACATAATTCCCCTATCATGACATAAATTTATGTAAGATACTTTAAAGTTTCTAGCAGTAGGGCCCAGGTGTGATTTTATGTCCGTCACAGTTACGTAGTTAGTGTTTGTGTTTTGTATGGCCTTTGTGGTTGCTAATTATAACCTTCTGTTGTCTCCCTTAGGGTAGTATCTCACTTCGTCTCCGTGACGGATAAAATGTATTAGAGACGGATTTGGGACTACTTCACACTTTCTTTTTCATAAATTGTCCCGGCGACGTCTCTAATCTTTTTTATCCGTCGCAGAGATGAAATTTGTTATTCTGTCTCGGAGACGACTCTGCGAAGTGAGATACCACCCTAAAGTCTGTCTCATACTTTGCGATATGCTGCGATGCAACATTTGGAACAAATAGTAGTTTGTATCAATTGTGAAATTTGAAACATGAAGAATTATCTTACGTGTGGTTCAAAATATATTTGAAATGTATAGAAGAACAATGGAATCAAAATTGTATTCCAACTCCAAGCTTTTGATTAGGAGCGAAGTTAAATTAGCTTCGATTTGCAAACTGCTGTGCACAAATGACTTCAATGCAATATGGAAAAAAATTTGATTTCATACAGAGAAGGGGATTTGCAACAGCAGTTAATTTGAATTTTAATATTCAAAGGATTATTCAGAACTTTTGAAAGTATGATTTTCCATGTTTGAACATTAGTATCATTTAGTAAAACATTTTTCTTCCGAAATCACATCGCAGTAGTGTAAGGCGTGCTTAACTGTCTTGTATCCTTTAGTCTTTTCTTTCTTTCACTATTATGTTTCTCCCCTCTCTTCTTCCCTCCCACTCTTCCTCTCCCTCTCTCTCTCCCTCTCTCTCTCCTCTCTCTCTCTCTCTCTTTCTCTCTCTCTCTTTCTTGTTTTCTGTTTGTGATTTTATTTCAATGCCTTTTACTTTTTCTTTTCCATCTTTGAATATTTCCTTTCTTTCTAAATTGTTTTGTTTAATCTGTCTCTCGTTATTGTAACAATGCATGCAAATTTGTATCCCTTTCATTATATGTTAATGAAATGCACAATTGTTTAAAACACATGTCACTTTTTATTATCAACCAATAGTATATTGAAAAATACTTGCTTTTCTTCTTTCTTTGTTTCTTTTAATAAAGTTAATTTGATAATTTTATTCACTATCTTTCACCAATGTTGCCACTGTATGTTCATGTAGTTTAAATTGATTTGAATCTGTTCTACGCATCCATTTTCCCGTTCTTCTTTTGCCTTTTTTTTCTTATGTAGCAATGTAAAATTTTAAAGTCATAAAATTCAAAATGCAATTCTGTCCAATCCAAATAAAAAAATGTTGAGACTTGATGAATTACTTTGATTTTTTTTATTCTCTTTTTTCTTTTCTTTTTTTTTTTTTTTTTTTTTTTTTTTTTTTTTTTTTTTTTTTTTTTTTTTTTTTTTTTTTTTTTTCTTTTTTTTTGAGGTAAACATGTAACCTTCATGACATTGATCATTTTCACATAGACATTCATACTTTGAAAATATGTACAGAATGTTACATGTAAAACATCACTCAATGTTGACTGTAACCAATGTTATGTGCATGTAGTAATTAACTGTCAGTAATTGTTAATTATTTCTCTGCATACATGATGTAACATTTGTTTTTGGTTGTCTGGGGTAACTGATCACTTTCAAATTAGGATCATAAAAGTATTGAGAAGAATTAAGTCATGTATTTATAATAATTCGCACAATTTCTTTTGAACCGAAGTTGTTAGTAATGGATCCATACATTTCTCCCATTACTTGAATCTAATGCGGCGGTCACAACTCGCCGTCCTTCGACGTGCAACTCCCTACAATGGATTTCGTAAAAAATTTGTGCAATGCACGTACCTTGCAGGCACAATGCATGTACGACGTGCAGGAAGTTTTTACAATACCCTTACTACAGAAACGTAGGAATCGCAGAAATTGACCCACGACCTGTGCATGCAACATGCAATCAACGCAGGCTAAGTTGCATGCACGTGCCCCGTAGTCTACGGCGAGTTGTGACCGCTCCATAACAAACCTTTTTTGTTTCATAAGTAATGTATCATTATCCACAGATTTCACAATTTCATCCAAAAAGCGTGGTTTATTTCAGATTCACCGCACAGATGTATTCCTTTTCTTTAAGTACTAAAATAGAATCATACAAAGCCTATTGCTGCAGTCACACAGACACTTACATGTATGTTGACTTACGTCCGTTTGCGTCCAAAAATTATTTTCTTTTCTGCGGATCCTCACGGATGCCTTCCCGTCATAGTCAGAAGTGGAAATAGTGATAATTTCGTTCATCCAATAAAACCATGAAATACATAAGAAATTGAAATTGAAATTGAAATTGAAAAGGTTTTATTGAAATATTGAAGATAGCGACCCTAAGGTCAAATTGGGTTCAATGTACAAACATAACATATATAACTAGGAAATTTTACAAATAATGTAGCATGGTAAAATCTGTTACTCGAGGCACTAACAAGGAGAGAGATCAAAAGCGTTATTTACTGAAATCGGTGACTAAAAATGATAGAATAGAAGATGAAATAGGGATAAACCAACAAATACGTAACTAAACGTAAGAGTCTGTGTGACTGCAGCATTATTGCATTGTTTTCATCCAATTCTTATTGCATTATAAATGATGTACATGTACATCACTGTACATGAACTTACATAATGTGTTTATTGAAAGGTTATGTCCTGCTAAAAGCTGTTAACAAAACAATTTAGAATAGCAAGCAATCATAATATTAGTAAAAGTGCATCATCAGCTGTAAAAAGTACACATTCTGTAATCCGTATTTAGTTTCAGAAGGGAAAATGTAAACTTCCTTTATAATTTCATAACAAACTTTTTCAAACTAATATCTACAATGTAGTCTAGTACAATGTACTTGAAGCAAAGAAAATACAATATGAATTATATCAAAATATATAGATGTTTACTCTTGCATTATCCTGATATCACGATGTACAATATACATTTACCTTGCACTGTATTCAATTAGCATATAGCATGATGGCAATTTTAAGCTTTAAGATATTTTATAGATCATAAACCGTGCAACTTTTGCAAAATTCTAGTTTTATGCACGTTTCCTTATTTTATTTGTATGAGTTAGTTATATACATGAAAATTATTCAATATTTTGTAAGTAATTTAATGAACCATGATCTAAAACCTTGGCTAGTCTCAAAAACAATGGAGATAATCACATTCAAAGTTTGGCTGCTCTTCTAGCACTCATAATTTTGAGATTTAAAGGAAACAACTGTTATGTACAGCAAATTTTTATATCAGTGTACATCTTAAATTCTATACTTTATAGTTTGCAAAAAGTTTGTTTGCAATTCATATTTTGTAATCTAAATTTTTTAAATGAAATGCAAGGCAGCATTTCAGAAAATGCATACATATATTTACAAAAAAATATGGTTTAGGTCACTTTGTAAAATCACTCTTCGCATGTGCATCATTATATGCTTTACAACAAGTAAAAAAAGCAATAATTTTTCCTTCGTAGACTGAAGTGTGAACTTAAGCGTACCCTGGTACGCTTATGATTATGGTGATGTTTATAGCCATCAATATCTTGGTAATTAAGGCAACCAATGAGCCTCAGAATATGTGACAATTTTGGTCTGACACAAAGGCTTGGAATATGAGCTTAGGGTGGTATCTCGCTTCGCGGAGATGTCTCCGCGACAAATTTTTAAAACTTGTCGCGGAGACGTCACCGCGACGTTTCATGAGTCGCGGAAACAACTTTGAGACAATATTTTCTATTCCGTCGCGGAGACGTCTCCACGAAGTGAGATACCACCCTTAGGTAGTATTTTTTATTTTTTTAGATCGTGAAGGAATTTAAACAATCCCATTAAGTTTATGTTTCTTGTCAGACCAACTATTTGAACCTTGATAAATGGTGGATATTGTGTTGACCTTTTGTATACCCAGTACCAGAGCTTCTTGGTGTAGCTGGTGCCGGCGGCGGTCCCCCTGGACCTGAGAGAGGTGGCCTCAACGGGTCCGCAGGGCTACCCGGCAATGGCTACGCCCAATCCCTCAACGGCAACGGAAACCTTCTTGGGTCTGGACGGGCTTCAAAAGCTGGATCCAAAGCTGCTTCGAAGGCCGGCTCTAAGGCTGGATCTAAAGCCGGTAGCGTCATCATCACGGTTGATCCACCCCTCGATCCGAATGGTAAAGGCCAGCCTCCTGCAGGGGATGCTGTCATTGACATGCCCCAGGATGGGAAGCCTCCATTGGAGGGAGAGGGGGGTAAAGAGGATACAGGAAAGGAGGGATCTGTGAAAGGGAGTGAAGGGATGCCAGGAGAAAGCAAAGAGGGAGAAGCAAAAGAGGTGAGTGCAGACAGATATTATTCAAGACTTTAAAGGGGAATCAACCCAAGGAGAGAATCAACCTTATGCAGGAAAGAGGAAAATGAGAGGAGCAATCTAAAAAAAAGTTTCATCAAAATCGGTTATAAAATAATAGAGTTATGGAAGTTTGAAAAGTCTAGTTGTTCCTTCTATGGGGATCCTCAAATTGGTATCATTGGCTTCAAAATGGCCGATCTTATAGACAACTCTCCATTCATTTTGTACACAAATTTACAGATTTTCCCCATTTTCTTTCGAAATATATCTTACCTCCTTCTGAGCTCAACATATGTTGTGTAAAATATCTTTTCCCAAGAATCATATATTTTTTTATTTGATAGCCATTTCAAAAGTGTATAGTTCTTTATGGGAGGCACTGTATTAAATAGACCATTTGATATAATAACATATTTTTTCTTTTTCTTCTTCTTATTTAGGGTGAGCATAATGAAGCAGCAGCCGCTGCCGCAGCTAAGAAAAAACTTGATGAAGATGAAGAGAATTCCCTGGACTGGTGGTCCAAGTACTTTGCTACTAGGGCTGCTATAGAAAAGGTATGTACATGCACATGTAGCACCTGGGTTATTTCACAAAGAGTTAAGTAGACTTAGAGTCGCACTTAAATTCATAGTTGCAGGCAATATATTACGCATCAACTCATTGTTCGGGTCAAGCTCGGGATGCGCGCCATGGAGAAGTCTGTCAATAATATTGCGCTTTAAATACAGGATGCAGTTAGAGTTTGAATTGTGAGTCTAGTTCTACCTAGGTTCTTTGTGAAACACACCCCCCCTCGCCCCCCCCCCCCCCCCCCCACCATGGCTCAGACTCCAAACTGCCTATAAGTCGCCAGAATTCATATTTGCGTTTTATGTGTATATTCTGAAATTAGAGATTTCAAGCTTTTCCAATAATATCAAACACCTGTAATGTAGTTTACTAAAATACAACCAAGTTAGATATCAGGTTAAAGGGGAAGTTCACCCTGGAATTTTATTGATTTTAAAAAATGCAGACAAATAAAAGAAAAATATGAGTGAAGGTTTGAAGAAAATCGACCAAAAAATAATGAAGTTATGAATATTTAAAGTTTTGATTCTTTGACATCACGTGCGAGCTGCTCTTCCATATGTTATGTAATGTAAATCATGTAAATTCCATTAAGTTTCATTTTTTTTAGAAGAATATTGATTATTTTACCTGTGCGGTCGATCATCAAACCTATATTCATATATATGCCTCTATTTTTTTTTTTTTTTTATTGAAATACACAACACATGGGAGAGCTGCTCGCACATGACGTCACAGAATTAAAACTTTAAATATTCATAACTTCGCTATTTGTTGGTCGATTTTCTTCAAACTTTCACTTGTATTTTTCTTTTTTATTTTTATGCATTTTTTTAAACCAATAAAATGCCAGGGTGAACCTCCCCTTTAAGAGAAGAGCTACACTGTTTTAATTCTTTCCTATGCAAAGAACCTGCTCCTCCTGCCATTTCCTTTGTTGTCAGATGGCACAACTACGTAAAAAATTCTTGATGGGGTTAATTCAATTTACACTATTAGGCCCGTATTCTGGAGCGAAGATTAAGTTTGTACGAGTGGCAAGTTTGTGCGCAACTATTATGCGATCCTTTTGTCTGATGTTGACTGATTCATCAGACTTAACCCTAATCAGACTGGGGTGTTTTGGTAGCTGTCAAGACTGGGGGGGGGCCATGATGGCCCCCCCCCCTAAGATCTCGGCCGCCGATCGCGCGACCGCGCCGAAAATTTGCATGATGGTAGTGAGCCATGTAATCTACAAGACTGCGCTGTTAATTTTTCCAAAATAATATGAATTTTTTTAATATGAATTAATTATGCTAATTTATGCATAAAATCATACTTTTTGCTCTAATTGAAAAAATAAAGCTCCTAGAATGCTAATTTTGTGTATTATTATTCCTTATAGCATTCCTAACAATTGTACTAGAAAAAAATTCTCGTTTCAAAATTAATTTCTTATGTATTTTATTGTTTTATGAATTTCTTATGTATTTCTTTGTTTTTTCGACCTTTTGTTTTTCTTTTTTTTTAACGCAAAAATCATTTAAGAAACATTTTTAAGCATAAATATGCTAAAATAAATTGATTTCAGCCAGTGAAAGTGAAAATAATCATATCTTTATGAATTAGGTGAGAAAACTCAATTTGCATTGACTTTGTACACAAAATCACGTTTTTGAGCCATTTTCGGTCTGACGGATATTTTTGAAAATCGTGCAGCGTCGTAACGGTACGACCGATTTTTGCGAAAATGGTTTCAAAAGATGCGCGAGACTTAAAAGTAAAAAGTCAGCAAGCGGCGTGATCAGAAAATTTCGTGCGGAGGAGTGGTCGCGAAAAATGTCGAGGGGGGGGCCATGATGGCCCCCCCCCAGTCTCATTAGGGTTAAGGGTATTGAAATACCTTTGCATGAAACTTCAACTTATTAAAAAGTTAGCTTTCAGTGCAGAATATGTGCCTATGTGTCTGAAAAGCTTAGGTAAGCATGTAAAAATGTCTTTGTCCATACAACTTTAAGAATTCAGTTTAAACTTATTGATCCAGCAATCTTTGCAAATCTTTTGGAAAAAGTCAGTTATTGAGTGATATGATTTAAAATCTTTTTGACTCTCATCAGTTACATTTAACTTGGTATATGAAGACTGAATTCGTATTATTAATCTTGCATCACTGTTTGTTCATACCTACCTGCATTCATGGTTATTACACACAGGAGCAGATGGTAAGGCAATGTAACATGTATTTGTGTATTTGTTTGCTGTGTCCACTTTGCAAAAACAGTTAAAGTCCCAGACCGGACCGAGAAATGAAAACCAAAATTACACATAAAACGAAAGCTAATATTTCTTCCTACATTGTAATACAACAATTCCCAATTTAAGCATTTTTATCTTCCATTTAGAAAGTATTTCATTAAAAAGGTGATCGAACCTCAACCAAGCCATCCCTCCCAAGTACTCGTAAAAGTACCCCTATTATATAATGCGGCTAATGACGTCAAAGAAGTTTAAGGGAATGCTGCTGCCAGGCATGATAGGGTTTCGGCTTTAGAAAACACGTTTGTATTGCTATGTCAGAACAATAGACCCCATGTGTGCTAGAATTCTATTGTTCTGACATAGCAATACAAACGTGTTTTCTAAAGGCGAAACCCAATCATGCCTGGCAGTAGCATTCCCTTAAACTTCTTTGACGTCATCAGCCGCATTATATAATAGGGGTACTTTTACGAGTACTTGGGAGGGATGGCCTGGTTGAGGTTCAATCATCTTTTTATGAATACTGTTATGAAAATTTAATTTATTTTGGGGGTATTTATGTTATACGCCTACTTAGCTTTCAATCGATGTAAGGTTGTATTTACTCCGTCAACGGTCTTTAAAGGAAGAATGCAAATTTGTTCATTGAAGGAACTATCATTTATATGAAACTTTATGTTTAGCGCAAGCAGTGAGTCAGAAACAGAATATTAAGTTGACTTTTACTACATGAGAACATTACATGTGCTATTGTACACTATGAATTAGCTTGCATTTTTTAAAAAGGACAGTATTTTCAATTTAAACAGATTGTACCGGTTATACAGCAACATGTATCATGCATTAAAGATATGATGTGGTGATTGTAAACAGGAAAATTAACATTATCATTATTGTCTGGTTTTTGTAAAATCATTTATCAGTTTATTCTAATATATATGGTGATGATAAGAAATTGATAAACATGAGACAACCTTTACCTTTATAATTATTTGTCATAGATGATTGTTTGGTGGAAGCATGTTATAGTTTCAAAGAGTTCATCTCTATCACCACGAACTGGCATTTCCTAATGTGCAACTAAATAGGGGTTGTGCCGGTTCATAAAAACAGAGACAAATTGTTTTTTCGTGGGATGGTGAAATCTTATTTCTCTTTCTTTTTTTTTTTCTGTTTTTGGACCTACATTGTGTCCTCTAACTAATGGGTCGCAAATGTATATCGTACTACAAAGGAGAAGGCTTTGCCTATATTTTAGTATCCGGGGTTTTTTTAAGCCCAATAATTCAGTATTCAATGATCTTGCATTTCCAAGGATTTATCCAGAAATTAATTTCACTTTTTTTTTTCATTCATTTATTTTCATCTAATGTGTAATTACATGTAGCAACTAATGGAACAAATGGGACTTTTGGTCAGTTATCAATGTAGCTTTCAAAATTGCTGTGAATTCATTCCATTTATATTTTCATCATCATCATCAATATCCTCAATATCTTTATGAGCAATTTTATCTTATTTTATGATGTCCTCCATCAGTATCATCATTTTTTTTAAATCAATATCATCATCATTATCATCATCATCACCATCTTTATCATTAGTAGGCCTATCAACACCATCATCACAATCATTACGATCATCATTATCATCATCATCATCATCACCAACATCATCATCATCATCACCAACATCATCATCATTATTACATCATCATCATCATCACTACACCTACCACCATCATGATCACCATCTTTATCATCATCATCATCATCTTCTTCTTTATCATCATCTTCATCTTTATTATTACCATCATCATCATCATCATCATCATCACCATCATCAGGACGACCACCAACATCATCATCATCATCTTCACCACCACCAACATTATCATCATTATTACATCATCATCTTCACAACCACCATCTTGTTCAATATGATTACAAATTGTCATGGCAACTATACTGATATCATCATCTCATACTTCCACACTTTCAATTTTCCATGAATGATTAATGTATGACAAATCACTGTTTGTTTCATTGCAAATACATGTACACTGCCATTTTGCCATCCCCATTAGAGTTGTGTGTTTTTGTTTTTTAGGGTTTTTTTTAACACACAATGTTCATAAATATTTATACCCGTTGGACACAGAGTTAAATTTTCCTTTTTGATAATTAATAAGATATTCTTCTTTTAATGATTACCTCCAAATAATTGTCATAAGTTTACGTATGTGGTTTTTTCCTATATACAGATATCATAATTAAAACTGTTTATTAATCTGTCAATTCTATATAGTGATACATCATATGAAAATGAGACACAAGACGCCAAGCAAAGTGTCGAGGAAATCAGGAAAATTATCAATTCTTTTTCCCCTTTATTTCCCCTTTATTGTTTTTTCCTCCATTTTCTTACACTGATTCAGAAAATTGAAACAAAATTGCCCCAAAATTAGACAATTTTTGTTTATTTCGGTGATTTCATTTACTCCTTGCATGCTCAGCAACCTGTGTCTCATTTTGATATGATGCATGACAAAAGTTTCATTAATGAATGTAATGTACATGTAGTTAAGACAAATCTCAGTACTTTAAGCCTTACAGGAATGGTGCCCACAATTTTCACTGTATTGGATTGTATTAGGACATCCATACATAAAGATTTTGATTCTAAAAGGGGCTAAATCCACTTTGGGTGAAAATTGAGTTCTTGATATCCGACTATTCAGGTTGATACGTGTACCTGTCTCTGAACAAAAATTCAAACCAAGTTCTGAGAAAAATTAATACAATATGCACCTTTTAACCCTTTAGCACCTAAACCGCCCGAGACCGCCCCTCAGCTTACTCACTAAACCGCCCCAAACCGCCCTGTCTTAAGCATGCTTTAGTCAAGGTTGTATCAAAAATATGTGATGAAACATACCCATACTTCTTGTAAATTACCCATTGGATGTGTGCTGTCCGATTCTGCACAAGAATATATGTTTTAAGAGCTACTCCTATTGGAAAAACGCGATTGAAACACAGCATAACCCTTTCCGCTAGTGAGTAAACTGACACTTTTCACGCAGTCTGTAGGTGCTAAAGGGTTAATATCGCTTTTTCAAAGACATCTGTACAATGTTTGGCAAACAAATGCCTTTTATCTCAGTTAAAAAAAGTTTAAAAAGTGGACCATTTTGGAATCAAACTCTTTATATGTACTTTAGTGTTATGCCTTTTTATGTGCTTGTTGTAAGCAAACAGCAGTGCAATTCACATGAAATGATTCCTACTCATTATTTTATGTTTGTATGAATGTTAACAGGAACAAGATGAAAGGATGGTGAGAATTTTTTTTTTTTTTTTTTTTTTAAGCCTTATTTTTGGTTCTTTTTTCATCCCGTTTGAAGTGACATGAACAGATTAATTTTACTACTATTTTAACTATATTACAAACAGTTACAAGTTAAAAGACAAAAATATATTGAAATCTACATGTATGGGAGATCATGGAATAGCAATTAATGGCTATTAAAATGTGTTTTTTCATGATGATGATGATTAATAGGGCTTACTTCTTGGTAATATGATGAATACTTTTTTTTAACTTTGGTCCATTGAAACTAACAAATAATGTTGTATACTGTAAACATAATACATGTAGGTAGATTGATTATTACAACCTAGAGACGAATTCGGTTTGGGTGATGTTTTCTCTTGTGGCAGCCATAGCTGGGGGGCTTCCAGTATCCGTAACATGTGCGCAGACGTATGCGTACATTGTATTTACATTGGAAGCCCATCGGCTAAGGCCGCCATGAAGTTACATTGCTCTGAAGTCGGGTTGGTGTATATGCTGTAGAGCTGTAGCGATTGGCAAGAAGAATACTTAAATTAGGTCCTCCTGGAAATTTGGAATTAATCATTTAATGGACTTATAAACCTGTATATAACATCCGTTCATATATTTGACTTTTGCAATTACTTGAAAAGTACATACATGTACATTGTGACAATACTCCTCATATACTCGTCCGTTAGGCTGGGTTCACATAGAAGTATACGATATACGCTATTCGGTATTCGGTGTACGCTATGTGAGTATAGTGACCTCTTTCCTACTTTTCGCCGATGACATGGAATTTTCAAACGAAGAAAATTCGGCTTTTCTCCTACTACCCTATGTTGAGGAGGCTCATGTAAGGAGAAAAATAGTTAACAAATCATTGTAACAGGGGAAATTTAGAACATTTGAGCACACGAATTGCAAGTGAAGGGCGGTATACTCAGAAAAACAAATCAAACATGCGCAATTCCCATATACTATACGAAATGCAGCTATATGCACTTTTCGAACAGTGTCGCCCGATGTGAACCGGTATTTTGAAATTGATTGCTTGACACGGGAATGTGGCATGTTCGATTTCAGCTATTCGCGTGCCCTCGCAAAAATGAGCCATATACCTGTGCCGTATAGCTCTGTGAACCCAGCCTTAGGGAATCCCATATACCTTCTTACAAGGTGATAACAAGGGGTTGGTTTCTCTTTCATAGTAATTTGTAGTGAATTCCACATCCAAGGGCATCCAAGGGCATCCAAGGGCATCTGTGTCAAATAAAATGGTACTAGTGGAAAACAGTATGAAGTTCAATCACAGCCTGCTATTGTTTGGTATTTTCATAAAGCAGGAAAATCAGACTTGCACATGCAATTTTTTTCATCACATTTAGTGTTGTCATTTTTGAAATATGACTAGTTTTCTACCGTCAATAAAAATCCATTTTTTGCACGCCGTTCCATGCCTTTGTGTATAGGTTTCGCATAATTGCCATAAAGTGCTCATTTTCGATTTGATCCTCGTCGAACAAAATTTAGCATTACTTTTATTTTAGCGAAAGCAAATTATACAGAATAAAGCGGATCAGCAAGGAAAATCTTTTGGCTTTCTTTTGGTACCACAAACACATTATCTGAAAATATTTCATACCTAAATATTTTTTTGCCGACTGTACCAATTTTTTTTGACACAGACTGTATTATGAGTAATTAGCAGTTTTTACTTTAGATAAAACTAGATTTGTAGTACTTAGAACTAAATGTGTTGATCTATAAACTAAACTCATAGTGGAAAAAGGAGCATTTCATTATAACAGGAGTTGAATGTACTCTTTGTTTATCAAACAGTGACTAAGCAGAAAGTTCTAATTTTGGTGTTTACTCTCTGTTTGTATATCAGGACTAAATAGAATTGTTGACTCTGTTTAACATGATCAACTAGAATTGAAACCAATTAATCTTTTTCCATTTAGGCAATCTAATTTAGACATCAACACTCTATTTATATTAATGTAATAGGATCAAGTAGAATTACACCAATTAAAACTTTGTCTATACCTACAATCTTTCTAATTGTGGAACATGATAAAAATAGAATTGAAACCATTAATCCTTTGTCCATTCCAGCGATCTAAATTAGATATCAACACACTATTTGTATTAATGTAATGGGATCAAGTAGAATTGAAACAATTGAATCTCTGCCCACACATATGATCTTTCTTATGGTGGAACATGGTAAAATAGAATCTAAACCATTAAATCTTTGCTTATTCTGGTGATCTAATTAAGATATTAACTCACCAATTATATTTTTGTAACAAAATCAAATAGAATTAAAACAATTGAATCTTATTCCATACTTCCGATCTCTCTAATTGTGGAGCATGATCAAATACAATTGAAACCATTAAACCTTTGTCAATTCCTATGATCTAATTAAGATATTAAAACATTATTTATATGTACCTTTATGTAACAAGATAAATAGAATTTAAACAATTGAATCTTTGTCCATACCTACTCATGTACAATCTCTTTGATTGTAGAACATGATCAAATAGAATTGAAACTCTTAAATCTTTGCCTGTTCTGGTGTTCTAATTAAGATATTAACTCTATTTATTCATGTGACAAGGTCAAGTGGAATTGGAACATCAATGGAATCATTATACATACATGATCTATCTAACTATCAAATAGAATTTTTAATTAATCTATGTCCCCTAGCTGTCATCTTATTATGATATTAACTCTCTATTTATGTAACAGGATCAAATGGAATTGAAACGGTTGAATCTTTTTCCATTCACCCAATCGATTTAAAATATTGGTTCTCTATTATGCAACAGGAACAAACAGTATTTAAAAAAATATTATTTATCGACCAGTGATCTAATGTAACATGACTCTATTAACTCTCTGTTTATGGAATATGATCAATGAGTTTGGAATTACTTTGCATTTTATCGTTTTGGTGTTTATTATGATGATTACTCGTTGTTTATGTAACAGGATTGAGTAGATTTGAACAAATAGGGAAAATGACCAGAAATATACAAGTATAATATGAAAAATAAGCAAAGAAAATTATATTCCATCTGGATCAAACCTGATACTTCCTGATTGCTAGACAGGTGCTTTACCTACTCCCGATTGAAGCCCATTTTCTTTGCTCATTTTTCATAGGATTGGGTGGAATTAGAGCAATTATTTTGATGAAATTTAGAGTGTTGTGCTTCTTACATTTTACTGTACATTTCAAATCATCTGCAATTCAGCCCGAAATCCTCCTTTAATGAGTTGTGTACCCTTTTCATGAAGTTTTTATATCATGATGATGTAGAATTAAAGCAGCTATTGCATCTTAGATATGTTTTGGGTTCTACATGTGATTACAAGGCTTCTGTAAATCTGTTAGTCAGGACCATGCAGGTCCATGTAGAATTGAAATAAGAAATAGAAGGCCTATTACATTTCACCATGTTTTGAGTTCTAATCAATTCGTACATATATTTTTTTTAATGTTTCTGTAGGCCAATGTGACCAAGTAAGGGGGGGAAATAATTCAATTTTTTTCTGTGTTTTTGGATTGTAATTATGATGATTACTCTCTGTTTCAGGAACAAGGAGATCAGGCTGATGGCAATTTAGACTTGGATCTTGAACAGCCCGAGAATGAAGGTAATGGAAATTATAAAATAACTACAAAGATTATGGTGATTTGGGGGAGGGGGTATTACAGTGCTACAAACACGATATGATTGCAATACAGTCCACTCCCAAAACAAAAAGCATGTATTTGTGTATATTGCTATTTATACAGGAATGGACTTGTGGTGTTAGACCTAGTGGACGTTAGAACATTGGACAAAAGGGAATTTAAAAAATGGTAGATAAATCTAAGTGAAATAACATGTAGACGTAATTGAATTAGACCATATGCAGGGCTCAGCATTAGCATGTGCCCTGCTGCCCGGGGCAACCAGATTTGACCCTCGGGCAACCAAATTTGGAAGAAATGATCAAAGTAGTTGCCCGAATTGGGCAACCGCATTTCTTTTTGCGAGACCAATTAAAGGCCTACATGACAGAATTAAATGTGTATTATGTATTTGTCAGATCATTTTCAGCCCCTTTGAACTAGGTTTACATGAAAAAAAATATGTTGTAAATCACATTCTATGCAAAATTGTTGACATAAAAATCAAAACTTCATTGTTGTTGTTGGGTTTTTTCCGCAGGGCAACCAGATCTTGCATTCAGGCAACCATTTTGGAGCAAAATCAAACATTTGGTTGCCCTGTAGGGCAACTACTAAAAAATGTTAGTGTTGAGTGTTGCCATATGGGATGAGACCAAACAGGGATTTAACAGTCAAAGCAGTTTTAGACCAAGCGGCAATTTACCATTGTATCATATGCCTCGATCATCAATGATATTCTTATGACTTTGGCCCATATTTACAAAAGTGTACTAAGTTGAGCCAAAGCTTTTATCTGTGGGTTAACTTAAGGGAAGCAAAATGTGATACAATTTCGAACAGTAGATGTTCAAATTATCAGAATTTTTGGTACTGAAGCTATTAAGAACTGCCTGGGAAGACACAAGTTTTCCTAACAATTAAAGCATGATTCCCGAATCCAGTGAACAGAAGGAAAAGAACAACGAAGACAGATTTATCACATTTCGCTAACCATACTTAAACCACAGATTTAAGCCATGATTTAACTTTGTACACCTTTGTGAATATGGCCCTTCGCATCCCATTTCTGTTCACAGATCTCATCACCATAGATACGGGTGACAAGAATGAGAATAAGGAGAAGAATGAGGTTTTTTAAAAAAAGGGCAGGGCGCTCGAGAAGTTGGGAGGATATTTTGTTTATAATGACTTTGCATCTCGTTTCTGTCCGGAGAACTCATCGTCATAGATACGGGTGACAAGAAGGAGAATAAGGATAAGGAGGAAGTTAAGAAGAAGGGCGGGGCCCTCAAGAATTTGTTTATAATGACTTTGCATCTCGTTTCTGTCCCCAGATCTCATTGCCATAGATACGGGTGACAAGAAGGAGGAGGTTAAGAAAAAGGGCGGGGCACTCGAGAAGTTGGGAGAATATATTTTTTATAATGACTTTGCATCTCGTTTCTGTCCGCAGAACTCATCGTCATAGATACGGGTGACAAGAAGGAGAATAAGGATAAGGAAGAGGGTAAGAAGAAAGGCGGGGCCCTCAAGAAAATGGGAGGAGGGTTAGCCGCTGCCAAGAAACTTATGAAGAAAGGAGACGGCGATGAAGATAGTCAGCTGGAAGTCAACATGGAGGTGAGAGAGGTTTTTTTTTTTTTTTTTTTTTTTTTTTTTTTCTTTTCCTCTTTTGAGGTACTTTATTGCATCAATTTCATTGAGAAAGGTTAGAGAGTTAGCCCGTTGGTTGCCAGATGGCCATTAATTGTATGAAAAGGGGGTTTTAAAGTCAGTGTATCTTGCAAATTTGACACCACAGGGCGTAGAGGCTTACCCAGTAACAGGTGTTGTCCATCACCTCAAGTGTTATCACCGCTGCCAGACCTTAAGTAATGCCTTGTACATCCACCCATTGCACCATTTGGTAAACTCATTATCTAACTTTCCCTGGCCTAAAGATGCCCGAAGCAGGCTGAATAAAAACAGGTGATTCCTGTGCTTCTACACAAATGCTGGGATCACAAAATTAGGATTCACTCCCCAGGAAAGCCAAAACCCAAGGTCCATTTTGTGAAAATGATGTTGATATAATTGCAAGGCTCTAAACCGATACTTTAGACAGGTCGGTTACATGTACCATTTCAAAATTGCATACACGTACAGATAGCCAGTGCACCATTCATTTCATATTTAATCATAAGCAGAGTATATGCAGTAGTTTTTCAGTCTATTAAGTGCCAGCAATAGATTAAGAATTTAGATATTGGGGCTAAATGATTTAATATTGGATTGCATGCCCCAGTCAAGATCCATATTGCACTCATGTTTCACATTTGATTTTAAAACATCTCTGCACTAATAGTTACAAAAATTAATACATGTATTTATAATGCTTATCATTTTTGTTTTATTAATACATGTATATTCCAAAAATGAGAACCAGTTCTTGTGTAATTATTTGATAAACTTAGATCCCTTAATGTACTAATCCTACATTTGATGAAAATGTAATAATATATCAGACCATTTTTCGGTCAGGGAACAAAATATTGCCTCAAACCTAAATTTTAATAGCAATTATAACAAAATGTACCCTTTTAATATCACAACTCCAATGGGGCAAAATCTGGTAAAGAAATACTTATTTTCTAACAGTTTAACCCTTTTTTGGAATGAAACTCTTCCTTTATAATTCGCTACTTTGTAAATGCTATTAATTTTAAATTCTATTGATAATTTTCATGCCTGTCTATAGGAAGAGGTAAAGTTCAGTGCTGTGACTTTGATTTCGCATGGCCTGTTTTTATTGTTGTTGTTTTGCTTGATTGTGCTGTGTTAGTGAATAGATTTGGAAGCTTCTTATTCCCCTACTTCGAACTGACGTCTGGTATGTTTGTTTTGATGAAATGTAGGCCAGAACTGTCTTCTTTCTTCTTTTTTTACTTTTTTTTTTTTTTTTTTTTTTTTTTTTTTTTAATTTCTAAAGGCCTGGTCCCACTGGCGGGAGGATTAATTGCGCATGAGTTGCGTATACAAATTTCATTCATCCGCAACAAAAAACAAAAACAAAACAAACAATCCGCAATTCATGCACAAATCATCCTAAAAAGCCAGTGGGACCGCGCCTTCAAGTCTTATTTTGCAGATAGCAACAAAGGATAGGATTAATTTGATATGTTTCAACTTTAAATTATCCACACCCTTCTAAATATTTGTTTGATTGTATATCAGGGACTTCATATACTCAAAACTTTCTAATTGTACATCTATATCTGACCATATTAAGTATTTCTATTTTTCCCATGCTTCTGAGTTAATTAAACTTGCACAAAACACTATCCCTGCCCAGATTAAGCTAGAACATTTCCGGCCATGAATCTATATAGACATATAGATGCATAGAGTTCATTCCACGGGCGACAAATTTGCCTTTTGACACAGCGATAAGCCCATTTAACAGTAAGATTTGACTGTATGCATTACAATAGCTTTCGTAAACCGACTTCCCGCTTTTAATTGGGTTTTATGAGAACCGTTTGCCATCATTTTAATGATGGTGACCTGGAGATAATTAAGAAATTCTTGGTAAAATTGTACCTTCAACGATTCACTGTGGCACTAATGAGTTATTAATGGGTTGTTAATTTTTTTTTTTTAGTTTTTCTAACCAAGTCATTTATTAGGTACAAACAATCTTACAATTGGCTGGAAATCAGTTATTTTGCTAAATGATTAAGAATATAACACCTAAAAAACATTTTTCAGTCATTTGTAAAGTAGGGGGTATTCGGTTTTTGTCAGGCGTGAATCAATCAGCTATGATTATTTGCGTCTGGGACTGACCTTTAACGACACAATGCGAGAGACGTGACTGGGTCCACTCAATGTCAGTTTGTAGGCTGATGCAGAGAGTTGACAGTGAGCGTTACTGCTTGACCAACTCCTGATCTCTAATTTGTAACTTTCCAAATGCCTTGGTGAAACTATCGTAGACATGTAATTGTAGTTATTAACATATTGCAGTCACTGTCTTAACCAATTCGCGCCATTGTCCCACATTTTGTGGTTTGGGTCAATAACTTTTGTTTCAGAGTTCTAAAAAATACACCCAAGTATATCAGTAGAAAGAGAAAAGAGCATATATTGTGCCCATTGTTGTAGCATGACCATACTGCATTTGACATCAGGAATTTTTTTAATAAGAATAATATTTAAAATCCCTAAATTGGCAACACATTAGGAAGTTGAAGATCACCGTTTTCATCAAAATTGGCAATTAAATTTTTTTTTTTTAAGTTCCTAACCATGTGTGTTGGTTTCAAAGACATCATATTCAATTAGAAGCATGTAGCATTAAAATAAAACTATTGCTGTTGCCAATTTGAGGAATAAAATGTGATCAATTTAGCCCTCAAATAATCTGAATGAGTTAATTGAATGATTTAATTTACAGGACAGAGGACCTGGATCGTTTTGGGTTTGTTCCTAATTGATATCTCAATTGCTTCTCATCTTCACTTCAGGGTGTATTCATGGTCGATGTTTAAATTTAAACAGGAGCATAAATCATGATATTAAACACAGATCTAAAGACAAACAGGGTGCCATCATGTTACCAATTTCCGATCGTAAATATAAACGTCTTTCGTATCTCCTTTGTGAGGAAAATTTGATTGCCTACACAGGTTCGTTTTCAAGGACCATCATGACCTTGATTGTTGCAAATGTTGTAAGGGTGCTATCTAACTTCGCGGAGACGTCTCCACGAAGTGAGATAGCACCCTAAGCTTAAGACAATCCACATATAATCAGCATTAACTTTTGCAACCATGAACGGTACAGCGCTGATCTTGATTGTGTTCTGGGTTTGTAAATTTTGTGTTTTGTATCATGATTCATGTTCCTGTTTTAAAAAAAAAATGACCATGAACGCACCATAACTAACTCATAACAATATTAACAGCATGCTTGATCTGGTGTGTTTTCCTCCTTTTATGATATGATATACATGTATACCACTAATGGTGGTATCTCACTTCCCAGAGACGTCTCTGAGACTCATGCAATTGGAGACGTCTCCGATAATTTTTTTCTGTCGCTGAGATGTCTCTGGGTGACAGAAAAATTTCATAGATATAAACATATTGTCTAATTTGTAGCAACTCATGAAACTCATGAGACATTTTGAAATGTCTCTGAGACATCTCCGCGACTAGTTTCAAACCCTCTTAAATCCGTCTAAAAACAGTTTCAAAACCGTCCCAAACTAGACTCAAACCCGTCTCATGGCAAGCTAGGGAGATACATGTACCACCATGAGTATGTTTCACTGTGTAATAATAGTTGGCAATTGTATTGCCAACTTCTTTGTGTATACTTCTTGGATAATATTCATTAAAAGTCTGGTGAGCAAATGCTTGAAATATTGTGAATTCATACGACTCCCAACTGAACTACCACTCTCACTTGTCCAACTTGATCTAATTCAAAGTATCAGCTGAAATCATAAGTTCCAACAAGTTGGACAAATGTTGTTTTAACTGCATTTGCTTTCAAACTCTACCAGTTGTCCATTATTTTATTTTTTTTTTTTTTTTGCTCTCAAGTAAAACTTTTGAGTAACAGTGGTCTGGATCGTAGGTCTGAGCATAACTTCAAAGGCAAAAGAGCCAAGTATTAATAAAGAAAGGAGAGTAAAACATTTATCAAACTAAAAATCCTCTGCATTGTTAAGGAATGGTGGTTGCCACATCTATTTTATCCAATTTTACACACTGTTGTAAAAATTCCACCTGAACGTACAGCGAGGTATTGGTTTTATGCACTGGCATCATGCTTTGGCTGAGTCATAATTGGTGGCTTTACATAATTGGGTTTGGTACACATGGGCACCTTTTCATCTGATCTCCATTTCAAGATGCTGTCATTTTTTTTTTTTTTTTTTTTTTTTTTTAGACAAATATTGCTTAGATGCTTTTGGTAAGGATTTTCTTACCATCCATTTGGTACCATCAATAATGGTAAATACATGTACCGGTATTGCTTTATTTGTGATGAACATTTGTGTTGTATGTGCTTCAACCATGGAATGGCAACGGTCTGCTGTCTGGGTATTAGAAAGGCAAACAGAATCACCTTTCCGTTATACACCCTCTGATTTTTATCACTTTTTTTATGTGAATTTCATATGAACAATCTAATTACTTTTCAATACTGCTAGTCATTATTTAAAACTCCCAAGACTCAAGGATTGAAGAAACATATCTGTATGACAATAACAGACGTTTTTCAATCTATGCATATTTTCAAATTGACCTCAGCGACTGAATAAATTTGCAAAGTAAGACTGAATGAATAAATTTGTTGGAAAATAGCATAGTCTGCATCAACAATGATGTATCCTTGAGGTAATGTGATGGTGGTGTGACCATAACTTGCGTGTGACATTATTTCACGCACGTCGGGTATCTCAAAAAGTAATTGATATCGTGAAAATCTGATAGCACTATCAAAAAGAGGGACCCAAAATTGCTTTAGGAGCAAACTTTTGTGTATCGAATTGTGAAATTATTGACCAAACATCAGAAAATTGCGTGTCCATTCCGATAAATCTGACCTTCCCAACAAGGGTCTGGGAATCATCATTTTCCAATTTAATGTCATCAAAATTTTGAGATGATATTAATATCTCATTCTATGAAATTTTGACTTACATTTCCTGTAATTTCCTTTCCTTAGACTGATGGAACTTCTTGATAAATCTTTGTCAAACGTCAGTGCGGGAAATAAGGTCTCACTGTTTTTCGGACTTTTTCAGCTGAATGCGCAATCTTTCGATCGACATAGAATTTTGAAATCCCAATATCGTCAAAACCCTTCTTCGTTCGGTGATTCGAAGTTTAGAATTTTGCCGTTTAATTGGCATTTATAGTTTTCATTGATTTTGTGTAAAATATAAGTAATTGTTGATTGAATGTCGCATTTTTTATTATTTTTGAAATTTGCGCGAACTATGGTCACCCCATCATACTAAATCAAAGACGTTAGTTTAATTCGCAGCGAAGCAATGTTTTCTATCTTTGCATTTTTTTTAATGATGTACATTGTAAGTAAGGAAGAATTCTCAAAACCAGCACACATTCTTTTTATTTTCTTTTCTTCCCATTATATTTAGATACAAGAAAAAAGATTTTCAGGGACCTTGGTGTTTATCTTCACTTATGAATCAATTTATTCCTATGCAAAGGGCAGCAAAATATTTTCAATGAATGCACTCTTTTTGCCCATATTACATGTACATGTATTTTACACATGTATATAAGCACCAATTATATATAAATACAGGAAAATTTATTTCCAGGGACCTTGTTTTTATCTTCGCTTTTGAATCAATTTATTCCTCTGCAAAGGGCAGCAAAATATTTTCAAGGAATGCACCCTTTTTTACCCAAAGTTAATATATTGTGTATATATGCACCAGCACAAATTATTAAAGGGAACAAGTGTAAAGCTCCACTTGCACCCATAAGCTAAAGTGTGTTTATCTTCACTACCTTGAAGCAGATATTCCACTGAAGAAAGAAAAAGAAAAAGTCACAATTGTATTCTGAAATATAGTTCCATTTAAAAATATCCCGAAATTTAGATTTATGATATAAAAATCTATCTTAATCTAAACACCTTTGGATTTATTTATCATGTCAAGTACGTGTTTGAGTTAATGTTATATTTTCATTATCGTGTAGCTTGTCTATGTGTCTGTTTGATAAATTAATCATTTAGACATTCATGTACTTTTTGTTTCTGAACATTCTTAGAGTACATGTACTGTACCTTTAGAGGCAATGTGTGTGTTATTCATATATATGTTTATTTTAGATAAAAGTACAAGTAGGCCTAATAATTAGATTATAATTGCATGATTAGATTATTAATTGATAATTGTACCTCTATTCAGAAGTAAATATAATCGTAATTCTAACAATATGTTTATTCAATGTAATTAAAGAAAATACTTCTTAAAAGTCCTTATTTCTGTGTAATTAAGACTTGAAAATGGTATGTTTGTAGATGAATTCTTTCAGATGGAAAACCCAAGTTGGTTACATGTAGTGGAAAATAGACAAATCAACATTGCTTTTTTATTTTTTTTTTATTGTGTTGGCAGATCAAAGTCAAATGTAATTGATATAAAACAATATTTGATGGTACAGTAATGAATATTATCCTGTATTTTCATATATTTGTGCTTCCTTGTTTTCCTTCTATCTTTGTTCAATGTGATGGGTTGTTTCAGGTGCATTATAAATTTTGCCAAGGATGAAAAGGTGCTTCATATTCATTCAAAAGTAAAATATGCATATCTGTGTTTGCAGCACATTTTGTCATAAACGAAATGGTGCGGCTTATTTATATCTGATTGTATGATGTCTATTTGTATTATTCTGAAACTAATATTTTCTTCCTTTCTTTATTTGAATCGTGAACACAGGCGGAGTTAGATGTGTGTCATATTCAGGTGAGCATTATATATTACAAAGTATCATAAAACAATAAACTTGAGGATTAATTTTGACAATTAAGTTTAAAACTAATCTTTTTCATCTACATGTATATGTTGTTCTTTTATTATTGTTTTATGTGTTAAAGAAAGTAGAAACAATGGATTTTAATATGATACACTTAATATTGTGTTAATTGCTTGCTTCCTACAAGAAATATTAGTAATCACTGGGGCTCTTCCATTTAATGAACGCAATGTAGATTCCAAAAGAGTCCTGCGACAATTGTACCTGTTAGTTGTTCAGGTAATCTGAAAGTTATACGTTAAATCCCACCGCTGCCACCTATTACAAAAAAAAAGTTTTGAGATTTATAATCAAAGAGCATTTGATTTCTATAGCATACCTGAATCTGACCAAAATATGTACAGTCACCTAAACATGAATACCACGCATCAATTGTGAATCATCATATCAAAATGAGACACAAATCGCCGAGCAAACTTTGCAAAGAGTCACTGAAATTGGCAAAATATGTAAAAATTTCAAATTGGGGGAAATACTTTTTTATTTTTTGAATTTTGAAAGTTTGATATATGCTCTTTAAAAGAATTGAGCAAAAATGATAAGGGGAAAGTATTTAAAAATGGATTATTTTGTTGATTTCCTTGACTCTTTGCTAACAACTTGTGCCTCATTTCGATATGATTAATCTGAAGTGTGGTGACTAATGAAATAAACATGCTTACAAGGGCACGCAAAAAGCTCCTCTCAAAATAATATGAAATTATTAAACTCCTTTCATCCTGCATCAGTTCTACTCAACGGAGCTGGAGAATGTTCCAGACTTCAATGGATTCAAGGAGTGGCTACACACGTTTGAGCTTCTCCGGGGAAAGAACACCGGAGACGAAGACAGTGAAAGTAGGGTAGTCGGAAAGTTCAAGGTATGAGTACATAATGTTAACAGCCCTGCAAAATCTCTGCTAATTTTGAGCCGTCTTTTCTGACGAATTATGTATATATGCATCACTTGGCGTAAATATTCATATTATGAATGATAGCGCTGTAAAATCTAAAAACAACAATTACAACTTTTCGTTGATCTTTTCGGTTTTTTTTCCTTTTTGTTTTTGTCAGAAGTCCAAAAGGATGTCAACTGTGCATTTTTATAAAATAGTGCAATGAAAATAGAATCCAGGAGACATGCTTTTTTTTACTTGTTTATAAACAGGGAAAGTTGACTCCATATAAGTTTTTTTCACTGGGTATTTAATTATTGCTCATAGGATGCATTAGGGTCCGGTCCCAATTGCAAACACAAGATTTCTGGATAAAAAGGCATTTACACTCTGTCCCAATTCTGGAAGATACATTTATGCACATGGGTCTTTTGTGTGTTTTTAGTTTTGATAACAAGATTTTGTGTTTCGGACCCTACAAGGTAATTGCAAAGCTTTGTTCTAATCACCTTGTTACAATGGTTAATCGGGCAAATGTTTCTCATTATCTTTATCTGCAGGGAGCACTAGCGCTCTACAAGTGGCCCCTACCTCCAGAGATAGAGAAGGATCCAACCAAGATGTTTGGAACATTGGACCCCAAGCTCGGCTACTTCCAGAAACTACCCAAGAATGACCCAATGGGTGTCCTTGTGAGAGTCTACGTCATCAAGGCTATTGACCTTCACCCAACAGACGTCAATGGAAAGGTACAGTTGGACTAACTAGTTAAAAAATATATGAATACTGACTAAGTTGTTTAGGACGTTAGATCCCAAGTTGGGTTACTTCCAGAAGCTACCCAAGAATGACCCAATGTTCTTGTCAAAGTCTACATCATCAAGGCTATTGACTTACACCCTACAGATGTCAATGGAAAGGTATGATAGTAGGACTATTAGACAGAATTTTTTTTTAATATATATATATATCTTTTCTCAACTCTCACTACAAGATATAATTTTTCATGCTGGGAGGACATGTTATTGGTTAAAGCTACAATTAAATGAACAAAAGACTCTGATCTATCATGATGTTCTGTCCTATTTTGAGAAACATGATTGTATATATTTCATTTCTTATTTATTTATCCCATTTTGTTATTTTTAATATTCAGGCTGACCCGTATGTCCAGATTCTTCTGGGCAAGAACAAGAATAACGACAAGGAGAACTACATTTCCAAGAACCTCAATCCAACATTTGGAAAGTAAGTAGGAAATGATGTGTTGGTTCAATGGATAAGCCCTCCGCCTCATAATCGGGAGATCGTGGGTTCGATCACCTGCCGCATCATACCAAAAGACGTTAAAAGAAGATGCTGCTACCCTGTTTGGCATTCAACAAGAAGGGGATAGGGCAACATCCATCTGGTGCTGCTCAGTGGCTGCCTGCCCACAAAAAAATGGGCAAAAAGAATTTCTGTTCACCTTTGTTTCGGACATAAGATTTAGAGCGTTTAGTTTTCTAAATAATCCATTGACGGATTTGAACAAAGTGGGGGACTGACAAGAAATTTACAACATAAAAAAATGAGCAAAGAAAATGGGATTCAACCCGGATTGGAACCTGAGACTTCCTGAACTTTAGATTGTCACTTTACCGACTGAGCTATGGCAAACCCTGTATCAGCATTTCCGAAATCGCCTTACTTTCAATGTTTGAGTGGTCAAACGTAAACCCGAAGGATAGAAATGAACTTGGGGATATATGCAAGGGATCACGGCGTAGTGATTCGTGCAATTTGTGTAAATAGTCCAATATACACATTCTTTCTCCCACCTTTTACATCATATATTCATTATCTAACTTCAATCATTTGTCATGCCTGTCTCACTTCTTAGTATCTTTCCTCTCAAGGCCAGATTATTTTTTTATTTATTGTAATAGTTCCAATTATGCAGATATGTAATTCAAGCCATAGTACTCAATGAACAAATTATTATATACTATCATCCTACAACTCAATCAAAACAATTTTCAAATTGAATTGTATACTGTGCAACAAGTAGAATGAATTAAGTTCATCATCAATTTTTTTCTCTCAATTTTCTAAGGTGTTTTGAGTTTGAGGCCACCTTTCCTATGGAATCTAAGCTTGCTGTTCAGATCTACGATTGGGATTTGATTGGATCAGATGACCTTATCGGAGAGACGCTGATTGACCTTGAGAACCGATACTACAGCAAGCATCGTGCTACATGTGGTATATCCAAGGAATTCAACCTGTGAGTATTTATCATCATCATCGTCACCATCATCACCACCACCACCACCACCACCATCATAATCATCATCATCATCATCCTCATCATCATCATCATCTTCATCATCATCATCATCTTCTTCTTCTTCATCATCATCATCATCATCATCATCAGCATCATCATCATCATCATCATCATCATCATCATCATCATCATCATCATCATCATCATCATCATCATCTTCATCATTATCATTATCATCATTTTCATCATCAACATCATCATCATCTTCATCATCAAAATCATCATCTCTAACCCTAACTCTAACCCCAAAACAAATCTTTCTTCTGGCTAAATGTTTGAAATTCAATGTTTTAAATCCAACTCTATTTAAGATCTCATAGCTGATTTGGTGCAATTTACAAAAACGTATTAAGCTCTCCACATTTGGATACATTTGGAATTCCTTTTAGCCACTGATTTTTGTGTCCTGTATTCGTATTACAATTATTTTTTAATCAGCTATGTCTACAACAGTTGGTTTGACCCTCAGAAACCCTCTCTGATCCTAGCAAGTTTGTGCAAGGATAGCAAACCCTAGCTGCCTTTCGTCCAGGTCTGCCGAGTTTACACTTTCATTTCTTCCTCTAGACATTAAGCAACTAATTTGTCACCTTTTTGCTCCATGTATTCATGTTATAATTATTTCTTGTTTAGGTATGGCTACAACAATTGGCGTGATCCTCAAAAGCCTTCACAAATCCTGACAAGGCTGTGCAAAGAAAGCAAGCTAGAACTGCGCTTCGCTCCAGGTCGTGCTGAAGTTGGGGATAGGATCTTTCACGGAGAACAGTTCATTGAAGACGAAGGAGGTATATTAAACAGAAACTCCACCCTGGAATTAATTCCTTTTAAAAAAGCTGAAAAATTAAAGAGAAATATGAGTAACTGTTTGAAGAAAATCAGTCGAAGGGCAAACAAATTAGACAACATACAGGAGATACAAACAGCTTGCTGAAGCAGCCCCTCCTACCCCCCCCCCCCCCCCGAGATATTATAAAAATGATAAGACAAATAATGGGGTTTTGACTGTTCACATTAACAAAAGCTGTTGTGTACATGTAGCCACTTTAGGAATGTTAGGGTGAAGATGTTTAGTGAATTTGAATACAATTTATTTTCTTTTTGATGTTTCTTTGATTGTTGCACTAATTGCATATTTTAAGAAGTACTGAAAATCAAGAAATCTGTTTAAAAAAGCACCCTCTTCTACCATTATTGCATTCACGCCTGATTCAATTCTGTATCACGCATAAAAGATTTTAGGTAGGCCAGCTACGTGTTTTTTGTCGTTTTTTTTATTTTATTTTCTCTACCAACTTGATATTTTTTACTTGACTTATCTATCACAGGAAACAGTAAGCAAACTGATGACCTGACATCTTTAGAGGCCCTTTTACACTGGGATGAGATCGCTGAAGTTGGGTGTAAACTGGTCCCTGAACATGTGGAGACAAGATCACTCTATCATCCAGATAAACCAGGAATTGAGCAGGTTAGAGAGGAGTTATGGTGATGATGGAAGTGGTGGTGCAGGTGGTTATGATGATGATGATGACGATTGTAGTGATTGTGGTGGTGGTGGTAGTAATGATGGTGATGGTGATTTTGAATTTGATTTGATTTTATTTTATTCGTTGGATTGTGCATATATGAGATAATATAAGAAACACCGACAAAGATAGCCCATGAAAGCCTAAAAGGCTTATTTACAATGGGGTCCTTTCTAGTGAAATATATAACGTAGTATGATAACAAAAATATAATAATTAAATGAATGCATACATATAACAACAAATAATAATATAAAAACATGAACAAATAGACCGACAAAAATTTTGCCAAACCTTATAGCAAACAATTAATAACTACGATATTAATACATTCAAGCAAATTATACTTTAATTAACATAATATTGTTCTCTATCAAAACAAAGATTGATTATGACTATGCTGTTATCTGCATTTTGTGCTAATGATGCTTTTGAGTAGTTTCTTGTTTTAGGTGTTGCTTAGGTGTTGCTTAGGTGTTAATGATGATGATAGTTATGATGGTGGTGATAATAGTGATGTTGATGGTATTGGTGATGATGGTGGTGATCAAGGGTGATGATGAAAGGGAGAGTGGTGGTAGTGGCAATGTTGATGATGGTGGTAATGATGAAAGTGATGGTAGCATTCGTAGTAGTGATGGTAATAGTTATCTTGGTGATGATGATGGTCATGGTGATGGTCATGGTGATGGTGATGACGAAGCTATACATCTATTACAATATTTCAACTATAAAATACTTTCTATGGGAGATTTTCATTCCAAACACTCACCAATCACTGAAATAAGCACATATTAGTCAAGAATGTAGCAATATGATGAATTTCCCTCTCCATTTTTAAAAACAGGGCAAGGTATACATGTGGGTGGACATGTTCCCGATGGACATGCCCCTCCCCAGTGCTCCGGTAGACATCTCACCTCGTAAACCCAAGCGTTATGAGCTCAGAGTCGTTATCTGGAACACTGATGATGATAGGGAAAGTGGTAGTGGCGATGATTAAGATGATTGTATTTGTGTTGTTTATAGTTATGATTTTGAAGCTGATAATATCGATATTGATGATTTAGTGACATTGATGATATGGAGATCATGGTGATAGTGATGATGGTGATGATGGCGATGATGATGATGATGGTGATGATGGTGATAATGACGATGATGATGATGTTGGTGATGATGATGATGGTGATGGTGATAGTGATGGTGATAGTGATGGTGATGATGATGATGATTGTGATGATGATGATGATGTTGGTGATGAAGATGATGTTGATGATGGTGATGATGATGATGGTGGTGAAGATGATGATGATAATGATGATTTAGTGACATTGATGATATGGAGATCATGTAGATGATAATGGTGATAGTGATGATGATGATGATGGTGATGATGATGATGCTGATGATGACGGTGATGATGATGATGATGATGATGATGATCAGGGGGTAGTTGGCGTGAACCAGTTGGCTTCATTATGACTCTTCTGGACTTACCATATTTCTGAATTTGAACTAAAATGATAGTACCTCTGGGAAATTTTCATTCCAAAAACCATTTTCAATCACTCAAATATGCAATCTAACTATAAATTCCAGAATGTAGAAAAATATGACATGAATCTTAATTTCCTCCATGTTTAAAAACAGGGCAAGGTAGAGATGTGGGTGGACATGTTCCCGATGGACATGCCCCTCCCAAGCGCTCCGGTAGACATCTCACCTCGTAAACCCAAGCGTTATGAGCTCAGGGTGGTTATCTGGAACACAGATGATGTGGTGTTGGAAGATGATTCTCTGCTGACAGGAGAAAAGATGAGCGACATCTATGTTAAGGGGTAGGTAGACTCAGTATAGTTTTAACCCATTTCAGTAAATCTGACCCCCCAATGCAAAACCACAAATAGATCACATAGAAAAGTAGACCTACAGAGAAAATGGGTAGGACAAGCAGGGTAGTGTTTCACCAAGTTGTTCGTAAGTTACAGATAACTTTGTGAACGACTGGTGATCAGTTCTTTTGGTGAATGATTTAGTATTTGATTAGTATAGCACCAAAGAACATGTTCCAGTCACTCGTGAAGTTATTTGTAACTTTAGGAATGACCTAGTGGAACCCCCCCCCCCCTCCTGGGTGTCTACAAAGAATATAATTCATAACTTAGTTATACTGTAGTAAACTACAATTGTTTGGTGTCATTGGAAAGCTTGACAGACATCATAGTATTGTTTTACACCCCTAAACCATGCATCATTATTCAAAGAATTTTAATACAAAAACTTTTGATTTCAGTTGGTTGCTGGGTCCTAGCACGGACAACCAGTCCACGGATGTCCACTACCGTTCTCTGACCGGCGAGGGGAACTTCAACTGGCGTTTCATCTTCCAGTTCGACTACCTAGCCGCTGAAGAGAAGATGGTGATTAAGAAGAAGGAATCAGCCTTCTCCATCGATGAGACCGAGTACAAGGTCCCACCTAGGCTCACACTACAGGTCTGGGATGCTGATCATTTCTCAGCTGATGACTTCCTTGGTAAGAATTTTAACCTGTTGGAGACGAGCTGATTCGGCTATAACACACATTTCCCATAGACCTTAGCCCAAATATATTCGGGCTCAGTCCTCAATGGGTTAAAAACAACTATTTTGAAGGAAAAAAATTTACAACCGGGAAAAAAAATCTGCTCAATGAGTTTTTGCACAGCACTAAATGAGATGAAAAAAAAATCTATTATCTGACAATTAGGCCAATAAAATCCTTTGGCAGAACAAATGCTGGATCTACTGAGTAGTTGAGGAAGGAGATTATAAATCACTGATAAATCTGAATGTGTTGCAGTATATGATGCCGATCACGAATAAGAGCATTTTAAATGAAAATATAATTCTTATTCGAGAAATGGTGTCAGTCTAGCAGTTTGTATCACTTGACAGACTAAGCAAAGTTCATGGGTTCTATCCCTGGCACAGCACTTATGTCCTTGGGAGAGGCGTTTTGTCTACATGCTTCTCCTGACCCGGGTGTAACTTAGTACCTGATAGGATGCAAACGTCCTTGTGGTCTGATCACCACTGAGCGCACCTTTCTGGTGCCTGGCTGGAATGCTCCTCAAGGAGTGGCGATTGTTCACACGTTGTGTGCGGGAAAGCCTGAATCTGATGACTGGGGTAATAATATGTGACGCATCACACCGAAATCAGACACAAGTCGCCGAGCAAATTCAGTACAGTGTCGAGGAAATCGGCAAAATATTCAAAATTGTATTATTTGGGGGGAAATATTTTTTTGATTTTCTGAATTGTCAATGTTTCTTGTATGCTCTGCAAAAAAAAATTGAATAGAAATGATTCGGGGAAAGCCTTTAAAAATGGATTGTTTTGTTGCAATCTTTGACTCTTTTCCGGCGACTTGTGTCTTATTTCGATTTGATGAGTCACATATATTAGAGACATATTCTAACTTTGTATTACTCACTATATATATATCCATGATATTTTTATTATTATTTTGATAACCTTGATATATAATTTTTTTGTATGTTTATAGGCTCTGTATCCCTTGACCTGAACCGATTTCCCCGCGGGGCTAAGTCTGCCAAGAAGTGTTCCATCGAGTCATTCCGAGCCATGAACATGATGTCAATCTTCAAGTTAAAGAGAACTAAAGGATGGTGGCCATTCATTGCCAAATCAGAGAAGGAAGGAGAAGAGCTCACTGTAAGAAATATTATCAGCTATCCCTTTCTGTGCAAAATAGCATTATAACTGTTTCAACTCTTTGCCTGCCATGGCAACATTGGTCACAGTAATAAGTTTTAACTGGTGCTTCAGGATTTAAATAGAAAAACAACAGCAATACTGCTTCTTTGGGCCATTTCACTGTTTTTATGGACAAAAATTGAAAATTTTCTGATATAATTTTTGTTATTGTATACACTAGGGTGCTTCACTATTAATGGCTAATTAAAATCAACCCAACTGATGTTTTAAAAAATTAAGTATCAATATCAATCCTATAAGCGATATCTAATTTCAGTTGCTGATTCGATAAGCTATTTGGGATCTGTTTTAGCATTAAAATCACTTTTAAGACTGGAAGCGATCACACATCGCTTTTAAGCATTTACTTTTTTACATAACCCCAATTTGATATGAGCAAGGGCGTACCCTCATTGTTTTAAATGCATGCATAAAGTGTTCATCATACATGTAATGATCTGACTTTATTAAGATACTGTAGTTTTGTAGGTTAACAAACAGTTATGAGTAATTTTATAAATGTGATAGTAGCCTGTAATTTGTATGCCATTCATTTAAAAAAAAAAGATTTCATATATGTGTTTTCTTTTCATGTGATTTCATAATAAACAAAGATGTACATGTTTATGGCCTTCTCCATTCCTGATCATTTTATCCTTTTTGCCTCTCCATACCCAGGGTAAAGTTGAGGCTGAAATGGCCCTCTTGACTGAGGAGGAAGCCGAGAAGAGCCCTGCTGGGAAGGCTCGGGAAGAACCAGACCCTCTCCCAAAACCAAAGTATGTTCTTGCTCAATTTTCATTCACGTTGTTACGTTTTATCATACTAATAAAGTAAAATATCCTTTATTCTGTCTCAAGGCAGAACCAACTAGTGATACACACGGTCATGGCAATTCAGGGCCCAGTGACACAAAGGTTGGCTATCAATCGCAAATTTGAAAGAACCATTGTAATGGGTCAAAGGTCATTCTTTTGAACAAAAGTCACATGCAACAAAGTTTGTGATTGGACATTGCAACTTTGTAATTGATTGCTAACCTTTTTGTTATGGAGCACTGATTAATGTCATTTTGTGTTCGTTCAATGGCAGTTTGGTGTTGATGTGACCAGGTATAAGCACCTTTCTTCGTCAACCAGGGGGGTGTTTCACAAAGAGTTAAGTAGACTTAAAATCGCACTCAACTTCTACGCGCATCTTGTTTTATAACGCGCAATTTAATTGATAGATTTCACAATGGCGCGCATCCCCTGAGCATGGTCAATCCAATGAGGTGATGCGTAATATAATGCACAAAACTCACGATATAAGTGCGATTTTTAAGTCTACTTAACTCTTTGTGAAACACCCCCCAGGTCACCAATGAAGAATATCTTTATTAACCACTGATGATTAAATTATTTAATTCCTATAGGATTAATTATTACAGGAAGAAGCTGGTTCCTGTTGCTAATGGGTTATGGAACCCATTGGACGTGGCCCATGCAAATATTTCACTGCATTGGCTGATGATTATGCTAATATCGAATGTTGTAAAGAGTGCTCACTCTATTTTTTTTTCAAGGAAGGTACATAAACTGGATGAAATTGTTTCATAGGTTGAAAATGAGATAGAATTAAGAGATTGGCAAGAGAAGAGTGTGAGTGTGAAAATGAAATTGTACCTTTTCTTTTGATAGTTTGGGTTTATATCCCACTGCTGCCACCATTATTTAATTGACCTTTGACCTAAGGGTGAAAGATCCGCTACATGTACTCAAGGTATCGTGCAATTTGGGCAGAATAATCAAGAGTCCCTACATCTTACATTTAGGTGTTGCTTAATGAACTTACAATCTTAGGAACTGCTTTACAGTGGAACTTTGTTATAATGAGATTCCTCATATAATGAGGTACACTGTAATTTTGCTGGTCACGGCTCTTTGTATTCTTCTTTTTTTTATCCTGATATAATGAGATTCCTGATATAACAGTTGATTTAAATTTCTCCCAGCTCTCTGTATTCTTTCTGGTATTTTTACCCTGATATATAGAGATTCCTAATATAACAAGGTAACTTCTATGGTCCCAAGGACCTTGTTGTAACAAGGTTCCACTATTATGAATAAGTCATCAACTGTTGCACATGCAGAGGCCTACAGAGCAGCATGAATATCGATACACGACCTGCAAGGATGATGAAGCTTGAAAGAAACATGTTGGTAGAGTGTTTTCCCAACAGGATGTGTCTTTCACTCTCTTCACATCATCACTTGTGAGGTTGAACAAATTCCCTTTGGTATAAAGATAAGATCCTCACTCTTCCTCAAGGTCACTATGATGCACAGGAATCACAAACCAACTGATAGACATCCCAAAGAACCAGCTCATTTCTTTTAAAACCAAAACCAGAGGGCACAACAAGTGATTCACCATACCAGACACCCGCACTGCCTTGTTGAAAGGGGCATTCTTCTCAGACACCATCCATCTCTGAAACTCCCTACCTCAGCAAGTTAGAGACTCTCCATCTATCAGCGTCTTCCAATCTAGTGTCAGAATAGTCGTCTTCAGCTAACATAACACATGCATCCAATCAATATTTATTATTTCACTGATGCAACTGAGGATGCATGTCTTTACGCTTGAGAAGAAACCAACCATTGTGCAAATATACTCGTAGAAGGTTATGCACAGTATATAGGAAGATGAAGAAGAAGAAAAATATTCATGAATGCCATAGAAGAACAACCCACCTGAAGCTGACTTAAGTTGGTCTGATTGAAGGAACCTACACAAGCCAAGATTTGGGACTGGTCATTGGAAAGAGACTAATAAGAACCAGGGATACTGAGAAACAGAAGACCTGAATGTGGCTCCGAACCAAAAACTATGCAACATCTACTGAATTGCCATGCACTGGAGCATGCATGTTCTGACTGTCTAATAACTTGCTGAACTCAACGTCGTGGTGTAGGACTGTGTACAGCTTTTTCTGAAGAATATGTGCAGAATTTTCATGATCACCATTTATGAAGAGAGGAACAGAAACAAGATCTTTATCACCCTGTCTTCAATAATCGTATAAATTATACCAAATTATATAAAAGAATAGTGGGGTCAAACTCATTGCTTTTTGAATGATAAAAGATAATTCTGTATAGTCATGTCATGCATTCATATAGCACAAAAATGTGCTTAAATGTAATAATAAAAAATTAGAAAAGTCCAGGCTGCTTGTTTAAAATTGTGGCTCAAGATTCAATTACAATGCATGAATAATTGCATTGTGTGTTTACTTGAATTACTTGAATTGAATTTTGAATTTCCTTCTCTTTTTTTTGTGGTAATTCATTCCTGTAACAGTGTTACTCGATGTTTAACAACTTCTAGCATTGATATATTATTTCATCAAAATAAAACTGCACTTCTCATATGTGTGTATGCTTCCTGACAATAACATTAAGCTATTAATCATCTCTTATACATGTAATCCTGTTTCATGTATGCACAATGCTCCATTGTACACCCTATGTTATTTAACTCATAATAACCATCTAACTCACCGATATCTTTTTATTTCCCCTATTTCTATTCTTTGTCAATCCCGCATGATTTGCATCAAAATGTGTTACTTCTGTGTTTCCTTTATATTCACTGGGATAAATACTTTATATTGAGGACTTGTCTTTTCCCCTCTATTGGCACTTTCATCTACTGCATGTACTTTGGCAACTGCATCCATGTACTATTTTGTATCTACTACTTCTATATCTGCTATTTCTTCATGTACTACATGTACTTCTACATCTACTACTTCTGCATCTACTACTTGTATATCTACTACATGTACTTCTACATCTACTACTTCTACATCTACTACTTCTATATCTACTACTTCTACATCTATTACTTCTACATCTACTACTTTTACATCTACTACTTCTACATCTATTACTTCTACATCTGCCGTTTCTACATCTATTACTTCTACATCTACCGTTTCTACATTTGCTACTTTTACATCTACAACTTTTACATCTACTACTACTACAACTTCTACATCTACTACTTCTACATCTACTACTTCTACATCTACTACTTCTACATCTACTACTTCTACATCTACATCTATTCTTCTACTCTGCTGGTTTTCTACATCTATTACTTCTACATCTACCGTTTCTACATTTGCTTTACTTCTACATCTACTATCTTTACATCTACACTTTTCTACAACTTCTACATCTACTACTTCTACACTACTACTTCTACAACTTCTACATCTACTACTTTTACATCTACTACTTCTACAACTTCTACATCTACTACTTCTACATCTACCACTTCTACATCTACTACTTCTACATCTATTACTTCTACATCTACCATTTCTACATTTGCTACTTCTACATCTACTAATTCTACATCTACTACTTCTACAACTTCTACATCTACTACTTCTACATCTACTACTTCTATATTTACTACTTCTACATATATTACTTCTACATATACTACTTCTACATCTAATACTTCTACATCTACTACTTCTACATCTACTACTTCTACATCTACTACTTCTACATCTACTACTTCTACATCTACTACTTCTACATCTAATACTTCTACATCTACTACTTCTACATCTACTACTTCTACATCTACTACTTCTACATCTACTACTTCAAAATCTACTACTTCTACATCTACTACTTCTACATCTATTGCTTCTGCATCTCCCGTTTCTACATCTACTACTTCTACATCTACTACTTCCACATCTACTACGTCTACATCTACTACTTCTACATCTACTGCTTCTACATCTACTACTTCTACATCTATTACTTCTACATCTACCACTTCTACATCTACCACTTCTACATCTATTACTTCTACATCTACCATTTCTACATCTACTACTTATACATCTACTAATTCTACATCTACTACTTCTACAACTTCTACATCTCCTACTTCGACATCTACTACTTCTACATCTATTGCTTCTACATCTACCGTTTCTACATCTACTACTTCCACATCTACTACTTCTACATCTACTGCTTCTACATCTACTGCTTCTACATCTACTACTTCCACATCTACTACTTCCACATCTACTACTTCTACATCTACTACTTCTACATCTACTACTTCTACATCTACTATTTCTACATCTACTGCTTCTGCATCTACTACTTCTACATCTACTACTTCTACATCTACTGCTTCTACATCTACTACTTATACACCTACTACTTCTACATCTACTACTTCTACATCTATTACTTCTACGTCTACCATTTCTACATTTGCTACTTCTACATCTACTACTTCTACAACTTCTACATCTACTGCTTCTACATCTACTACTTCTACATCTACTACTTCTACATCTACTACTTCTACATCTACTACTTCTTAATCTACTACTTCTACATCTACTACTTCTACATCTACTACTTCTACATCTACTACTTCTACATCTACTACTTCTTAATCTACTACTTCTACATTTATTACTTCTACGTCTACCATTTCTACATTTGCTACTTCTACATCTACTACTTCTACATCTACTACTTCTTAATCTACTACTTCTACATCTACTACTTCTTAATCTACTACTTCTACATCTACTACTTCTACATCTACTACTTCTAAATATACTACTTCTACATCTACTACTTCTACTACTACTACTACTACTACTACTTCTACTACTACTACTTCTACTGCTACTACTTCTACATCTACTTTTTCTACATCTACTTCTTCTACATCTACTACTTCTACATCTACTACTTCTACTGCTACTACTTCTACATCTACTACTTCTGCATCTACTTCTTCTACATCTACTTCTTCTACATCTACTACTTCTACATCTAATACCTTTGTAACTACTACCTCTACATTTACTTCTACATCTACTACTTCTACATCTACTACTTCTACATCTACTACTTCTACATCTACTACTTCTACATCTACTACTTCTACTACTACTACTTCTACATCTATTACTACTACACCTACTACTAATACTTTTATTATTTCTTCTACTTTGAATCATTCTTCTACCATTCTTTTCTTTTGATTTTCAATCATTTTTCATGGCACCTGCATGCTTTACCCTTACCGCTTCATTTCTGCACCTCCCATCTTCATTTCTGCACCACCCCTCCATCTACTAACAGCCGACCAGACACTGCCTTCCGGTGGTTCCTCAACCCCTTCCTCACCCTGCGCTACATCATCTGGAGGCGGTTCAAGTGGTATATCATCAATGGTATCCTCATCATTCTCATCATCCTCATCATCGTCCTTTTCATCTACAACTTGCCGGGCTATACCGCCAAGAGGATTGTTGGAGCTTGATTCTCTAACATCATCATACGAAGGATGTACTTCTCCTTCGATGTTATCTTAAACCTCATCATCCTCATTGTCCTTTTTCGCAACTTGCCCGGCTATACCACCAATTAATTCTAATGTCCTCTTATCTTTAACACCGTCGTATAAAGTCAAATCGTATTTCTTCATCAACGGTTACATAATCATCATTCACATTATCCTTATCACCATACTTTTGATCTAGAACTTGCCCACTATACCTCCAAGAGGACTGTCGATGCTTGGTCGTCCTTCTTCGTACATTTTAATATCACATCATCTCTATCATCATTGTATGAAGAATGTATTTACTCTTCAATTTTATCATTAACCTCATCATCCTCATCATCGTATTTTTAATCTACAACTTGATAAGTGGATTGCTGATGCCTGGTTGATGCCCTATACTCAATTCATTTTTATGTCCTTTAATCTTTAACAACATCGTTTGAAGAAGTCAAATCATACTTCTCATTTTCTCATATTTCCTTATCATCTTTGTCATCATCCTTTTTAATCAACCACATTCCTGCTTTACAGCTAAGAGATTAATTTTCCACTGAATGATAATCCCTCCCCATTTGTTTAAAAATAATTTAAAGAAGAACGAGAGACATTACTCGTTGAACATGAGAGAGGATACAATTTTGTCCACAAATTGTTTCCGCTTAATTGGATAATGTGCGCACTGAAGGAAGTTTTCTTGTATAGACAAGCTATAAACTGTGTGGATATTCCTTTAAAAAGTCAGTAATGATTAACTTTCAGTATTACATGACAAAATATGAAATGTTGGTTACAAAATAAATGGAATACCCCAAAGAATATTTTTTTTTTAATGAAATCAATTAAATTGGCTCCATTGAATACAAGATGGAAAAACTTCAGCCATGATGCCTTTGTTTTGTGCCATTTGACAAGATATCTCCAAATTACTTGTCGCATACATCTGATGTAATCTCTTCTGTATCTTATCATATCTGTTTATATTAACCCATATAATATTCCTTCTTATGTTCATGAATTCTTTTCTTTTTTAATTAATTATTCTTCTGTCTTACATCTACATCTACTACACAGTGCACTTTTATTCTGCTTGTGTCACAAGTAACAGATGAATTTTTTATGGTTTATTATTTCTATTTCCGTTGTGCTTTTTTTCATCCTCTTTCAGAAAGTAGGTTTTCCTTATTAAGATAATTCATAGAATTAATAACAAAAAAAAGTTTAATGTTGATACGTTGTTTGGTAAACATAATTTTTATCATTTAAACATATATTTCTTGTAAATTATTTGTAAAGTATAAATCTGTAAAGTGATATCTTGTGTGATTATGTGATGTCTTCTAAATACAAACATATTGTGCAATGCAGAATTAGCGATGTCTTCCAAGTTAAAAACCATAGTGCAATACAAAATTAAATTCTAAATATAAAAAATATTGTACAATACCAATTTAAGTGATGTCTTCCAAATAAGGAATTGTGCAATACACAGTTAAGTCTTCGAAGTAAAAAACTATTTGTAATGAATTATGTGATGTCTTAATGTAAGTACAAAAATCCATTGTGCAATACAAAATTAATTGATGTTTTGCCAGAAAGAAACCATTGTGTAATACCGAATTAAATTACCATGTCTTCCTAGCTAACAAAAAAATATATTTCTGCTAACTGTTTGGAGTAGAAACATTTGGATCTTTCTTTGAATACTTCAAATGAGATGTTGGCAAGGTCAACAATAAAAAAACTTTTATTTTGATTTACACATTCCTTAACATTTACCCATTATAATTTGTACCGACCAGATGTTGGTTGGGAATTAAATAATTTGTCATGAGCAAACATGAAACACACACTATTGCAGTTAAGCTAAATATGTAATTTGCTTCGAGTTCTTTTTCACATATCTAATTGATATAATGAATATTGCTATATTTTTCTGACACAAAAATGTATATTGCTATATGTTATGTTTCTTATATGCTCTTCATTTGTATAATTTGTATATTTGATTGTTTGGTTTGTTGTGCAATTCTAAGTATACTTGCCAATCCTAGGTTTGAAGTCTATAAGGAGTAATATTGCTTTTGTTTTGTTTTGTTGTTTTTTTCTCTTGAGGAGTTACAAGTGCACTAAATGCCAATCCTAGAAAAAGAAAATTTGTTATTCAAACATTAAATGTCTCCTTGCTATTGTATACAGTCTGTGTCAACAAAAATGGTACAGTCGGGAAAAAATTATTTAGGTATGAAATCTTCTCAAATGATATATGAATGTGGTACCAACTTAAAGCCAAAATATTCTTCTCGCTGATGCACTTTGTTTTGTATAATTTGCTTTCGCAAAACAAAAGTTATGCTAAATTTTGTGCAGCGATGAGCTAATCGAAATTACACACATCTATTGTCTCGGTGCACTGAATTCAGGACTATTTTGCGCGAAACCCATAAACAAGCATTCATGAGCAAAGTACATTTTTTTCTGGATTATAAAAAATTGGTCATATCTCAAGATCTACAGCAGCAAATGGGATGAAAAGATATTGCAGAAGAAAGACTGATTTTCCTACTTTATGGAAACATCAAAAACTTTTAGAATGTGATTAATTTTCATACTTTAAAAAAAATTTTCCAATTGTGCCATTTTATTTGACACAGACTGTATATGTTACAGACTGAAAGGTGTACATGTATATTGTTATTTATATTGAAATGAAAATTATTGCATTTAACAGAAATATGTTGTATTCCCATGGTTGTAAAGTTTGGACATTGTATATAAATAAAGCTGTTTAATCGTAAACACAGTACATACTGCACATTCCGTATGATATCTTCAGAAACAAGATTAAATTGATATCATGCAGTTTTGAAATGTGTATGATTAATTAGGGGAAGTCAATTAGAATTGTTATTTAGTAGAACCAAAAAAAATAAAGCTTTAAATTTGCTTTTAACCATACCTAATGGCATTATATCAATTGTAAATTTACTTAGGCAGATTTATTTTTCTGAATATTGGTAATAGAACAATGTTCTTTTATCAATGTGCAGTTTATTTTAGTACAAGGAAGAGGCGTACATTTATTACTGTATAAGTGGTTATTTTCGCGGTGACTGTATTTTCGCGAATTTTGCGAGTCGGTCATTGCGAAAATTTCCACTTCAGTACAAGGCTATTTATAGTAATGAAGTCATCACCAAAATCGCGAAATTTTGCTCTCGCGAATTTCCCCAATTAGTCCAAAATCGCGAAAATATCTGTACGCGAAAATATTGGCTTATACAGTATATGTTCTGTATAGTATATCAAAGTTATAATGTGACATATTGAACACATATTCTAGTTTTGTTGTTATATATTAGAATGTAATAAATGGCTATATCTAATCTATTTGCCTGTTGTCTGTTTTTGTTGTTTTTTGTTTTTTGGGGGGTTTTTTTACATTAAATGCCATTACTTTTTCTTCTTTATTTCTTTCTTTTAAAGTTGCAGGTGATTCCTTTCCCTTTTGATATTAGGTAGATACCTAGAATATGTTGTAATTATTGATCTTGATTTTGACTTTGACATTATCATATGAATTCCCAAATAAACTCTAAATATCAGATATTCCATGTGCGCAATTTGAGGATCCTTTCTACCTGAGGAAAATGCTATTAATTTCCTGTTATCAATCTTGGTATGTGATTTAAAAAGATTGTAATGATTAAATTGATTTTAAAAATTATTGTGAACTCTGAATTGAATATTTTTCTAATGATTTTCTTCATATGTTTTCTTTTCTCCTCCAAATCGTCCCCTCAATCTCCCTTTGGAAATATAAATTCCAAACTCTCCATTCGGTGTTTGATGTTAATAATTTTACTCATTTTATTTTGGTGACATTTTGTATGGGCTTTTGGGTGGATATCATTTCAATTCTCATTGGTATCATGTCATATTACTGGACATTTATTTTAAATCCACGTTTTGTGCTTTTTTTTCATGTTAATACTGCTGCATCAATGTGCTGCGATTTACATGGGTTCTTGCATTATTTTATAACTATGCATTAATTGATCTTGTAATGTTCTTTTTATTTTATTGTGGGGTTTTATGGAATCATCTCGTTTGTATGCCTCTTTTGATATGGAATATTATTTTCAACTCTCTGCGGCATATATGGATAAAATATTATTTTTGGTGGAATTCATATGGTTTAATACTATTCGAAAATGGTTTGTTTGATTAATTTCAATTAACATATCATTTTTTGCACAAAAATATTCTATTGCACCTCTAATTATACCTTCACGAAAAAAAACACATTAAATTGGTTTATTGTTTTCCTCTCCACTGCTCGTATCACCTGTCTGTATGTTCCTGCCTGAATTGGTTTTAATGGTTTTATTCTTGAACTACCCCCAATATTTGTATTTTTTATCCTGCGAAATCATATCAAATTTTATTGAATTGTTCCTTAATAAATTTACTGCCTTCCTTCATTGGCCTTATTTTTGAACTCCTCCCAATGTCTCCCTTTTCCTATGAAATCTTTACTGAATTGTATGGAATCGTCTCTAATTTACCTCAACAAACATATTGAATTGGTTGCTATGGTCTTACCCCTACACTCCTTCCAACGTTCCCTCCACTCAATTAAATTGGGTCACATTACTTTACCCCCACCCCCCTCTTCCCAACCCCCTCCTCCCAAACCCCCTCTCCCTCCCCAACCCCATTCCCTCCCCAACCCCCATTCCTTCAACCTATTAATTGTCCTGGTTTTGGAATCTTCAGTCGTCCGGACACATCATTCATTTGGTTCATGAGTCCATTCCGAGCCCTCAAGTTCATGATCTGCAACCGTCTGAAATGGCTCTGCATCAAACTCCTTGTCGTATGCCTCCTCTTGCTTCTAATTGGTCTCTTTATCTATGCATCCCCTGGTTATATTGTCAAGAAGATTCTTGGAGCTTGATTGATACGTTTCTATGTGTATTACAGTTTCATGAAGTTCCGTACATTGTTTTTAAATACATCGCTGATTTGTATTTGCGCATTTATGCTTTGCTTTATTCTTGCAACTTTGCAGGGGTACTATTGTAAAGTTGTGAAGTATTTCAAGAAGGTACATTAACTCTGTATATATATATAGTACATATTTTGTATATTTAGAACAATAAGGGCATTAACATGGTGCAAAGGAATTATAAGTTGAGGCCTTTGTATCTCAGCTGACAAAATATATTGATTTGTCAGAAAATTGTAAGTGGTGTATATTTTTCAGATGTTTGAAATCATGGCAATACTGCTCAGTAGGTTTTTATACAGTCCACCCCCATTAGGCCTATATCTATGTGCTCTGGACGAAGCCTATTACACTGTTATAATAAAATCTCACTGTACTTCGGCACAGAGACACATACAGTCTGTGTAAAATAAAATGGTACAAGTGGAAAACATTTTTTATAGTATAAAGATCACACAAAACCCAGTATTGTTTGGTATTTTCATAAAGCGGGGAAATCAAACTTTCTTCTGCATTTTTTCATCACATTTGGTACAGTAATTTTTGAGATATGACTTATTTTCTACAATCAATAAAAATCCAGTTTTTGCACGCTGTTCCATGCCTTTGTGTAGGTTTCGCATAATGGCCATGAATTCAGCACTCCAATACAATAGAAGTGCGTAATTTCGATTTGTTCCTCGTCGCACAAAACTTAACTTTTGTTTTACGAAACCAAATTTTACAGGACAAAGCGCATCAGCAAGAAAAATCTTTTGGCTTTAATTTGGTACCACAAACACACATTATATGAAAAGATTTCACACCTAAATGATTTTTTTTCCCCGATTGTACCATTTTTTTTGACACAGACTTTACTACCTAATTGCTTGAAAATGGGAGCTGAAGAATTGCCTATTATAATGGGAGTAGACTGTTTTTCAACTATTATCATGGGCTGAATGTGTGGATACTATGAACATATTTTGGAGGGGTCATAGGGGGAACAATACCCATCCCCTGAGAAATTTGCAATAACAAAAGCAAATTCTTTTCAAAATAACCCATAATGAAAATAATATAAACAATAAATGAAGGTACATTAAAGAAAGAAAAAAAGAGAGTATTAATCAGTTGCGATCTACTTTAGATTATATCTTTTACAGTAAAATTTTGAATGCTCCATTTGTGAAACACCAAAAAAGTGATTGTCACAATAGAAATTCTTAATTCCCCAAATTCTTCTTCTTATTATTTCTAGTTATGATACTGAAAGTTTCTAAACTAAACCAGAATACTGGAATAAAATCATTGCAGTTGTTGAGAGCTGGAAGGTTGTTAAGCCTATTATGAGGATATAACACTTAATGCTCTAATGGCCGGTCTCATTTGGTGACTGTTTGACTAATTGCACTTCTCACTTGTGGGACTTTTTTGTGTGTGTTTCTGCAAAACTAATCTTTCTCTGCACCTCCCCTTTCCCCTCCCACCCCCACCCCATCACTCTAGCCGTCCTGATACCTCCTTCATCTGGTTCCTGAACCCTTGGAAATCTCTCCGCTACGTCGTCTGTCAGCGACTCAAGTGGTTGCTCATCAAATTGGCACTCCTCTCGCTCCTTGTCCTCTTTATCGGTCTCTTCATCTATGCCTCGCCAGGCTACACTGTGAAGAAGATCCTTGGAGCATAGCTGACTGTAATTGTGAAGCACTGTTGTGTTTTAGGTGTTGCCAATTTGAAGATGGGGAATAGTGCCAATTGTATTTTATGATTATCTGTCTTTCAATGTTTACAGTCTTTCATTATTTAGTTGTTCTCCTTTAGACCTACTGTTCAATTTTTTCTACTTACCTTATCCCAGATTTGATTGTTTAAAGGCTTGAAGTTTGATTATATAAATATTTCTCAGCTTTTCAGGACCATTTGGTTAGAAAAAAAAAGCTATATGTAATGTCCTAGAATTGAATAATTTTAGGATTTGAAAATTTGAAGCAGGTGATCATACTTCCCAATAAAAATCATCTATACCTTAATACCAAAGAGTTCTTATTAAAAACTGACAGATACAATCAGTACTGACTTAATTGTGTTCTATGGGAATGAAATAAAGATGAACAATGAAGATTGTTAATGGAAAGAGTATAGTTAAAATACTGAAAGAGTGCAATGATTTATCATAAATAGTGCTGTTTATTATGTCTACTAGCAGGACACCCACGCCTTGCGCGGGTTTCAATGATGAATTCCCAATTTTAATTGATAATAGAAGTTCCTTGATCTTTATTTTATTGTATGTAGCTCTGAATTTCTTTGGAGTTGTACAAAGTATCATTAGAGACCCGTCCTTCACAATTTTTTGTAAACGTTAAAAAAAAAAAAAATTAAAAACGAAAATAAGTAAAGCCTATACTGCTTCCCAAAAATGCACTGTGGCTCCTGTGATTCATGTTTAAAGTCCTGTTTTCAGCAAAATCTTAACCATTTTCAAAAGAGTAAAGATTAAAAACCGACCACTGTTTATATAAATCCAGTTTTTCTAGTATATTTGGCACAATTTGATCACTGATTCAAAATTCATTGTTAAATCATAAAGGGGTTCCGCGTACAAGGATGTGGCTTTATTGCACGCATTGTTACATCATAAAGGGATTACGCGTATAGTTACCTTGATGCGGCTTGCGCGCATTTTTATTTTTGTAGTCTACATATTTCATCCATTTTTACACAATCAAAAAGCCACAAAAATCATGTTTTACGTCTGGTTCTCAGCCTAAGGTGTTCCATTTTCAACCGACTATAGATTAAAACGTGGTCACTGTTTGTATTAACCTTGTGTGTCAATTTGGCGGAATTAGAACTAAAACTGACGGAGCTTTTACTAACATACACACATACATACAACATTGCGTTAATTATAGTAGAGATAATTGTCATTATGTTTTTGTCTTTATGTCTGTCATGATGAGTCTTCCTACAGCACAGTTTGAAACTTGCACTTTATGTAATACTAATGCATAGTGAAATCTGAGGGCTGGTTATTTATTATTTCTGAAGAAACAACAGTAACAAACAATATTCATGAGATAATGATATCAACATAACAAATTAATTTGAAAGAACAATTTAACAAAAATTGTTAAGAGGAACTCAACCATAGTTTGGAAATGATGTCTGATTTAATACATATTAGTATGTACAGTCTGTGTAAAAAAAAAATGGTACAGTAGGAAAAAAATTATTTAGGTGTGAAATATTTTCTAATAATGTGTGTATGTGGTACCAAAATAAAGACTTGCTGATGCGCTTTGTTCTGTATAATTTGCTTTCGTAAAACAAAAGTTATGCTAAATTCTGTGCGACGAGGAACAAATCGAAATTGAGCACTTCATGGCTACTATGCGAAACCTATACACAAAGGCATGGGACGGCGTGCGAAAAATGGATTTTTCTTGATTGTAGAAAACTAGTCATATTTCAAAAATTACAACACCAAATGTGATGAAAAAAATTGCAGGTGAAAGTCTAATCTTCCTGCTTTATGAAAATACCAAACAATAGCAGGCTGTGATTAATCTTCATACTATAAAAATATGTTTTCCACTTGTACCATTTTATTTGACACAGACTGTATGTAATAATAGCCTTCTCTCCCTCAGAAGACACTGGTTTTTGTGTGATATTAATATGACATTACCTTTACTTCCAAAAGGACTTAAAAAGGGACTTTTGTGTTACTTTCAGATTTTTTTTTTTTTTACCTCCTGATATATATTTTTGTAATTGAATTGGATAATTCATATTGAGTTTAGGTTCACGTATTACCGAGTTTAAAGATCAACATTTTTATAGGCTGACATAACTATTAGTATTGGATTCATTATATACTTGTATATCTATTTATAGAAATCATGTGAACCAAAAATTGAAGGAAACTTGTCAATACAAGGCTTTCAAATTTTGTTACACATTTTTCTGGGACGCACTGTCTGAGAAAAGTGGCTTTATCATGCCTCTATAATTCATATTTGTTGTTTTATTTGAATGCACTTAACTCAATCATGTAGTGTCACCCAATGTAATAAATGTGTGATAATATTACTAATTATGTATCAAGTACTTATGAATGAGGAAATTATATGTTGCCTTAAGAATATGATTATTGAAATTCTCAGTCTTTCAATTAATATTGGTGTATTGCTGATAAAGCATTGTGTATTGCAATGAACAAAACCAACAATTGTATAGAGAAATGTCATATTTCAAATTTGGCATAAAAATCATGCTTCATAGCTTCATAAGTTTGAAATTACAATCACTATATGTTGTGTGTTGCCTTATCCAAAATATGGACACATTATAGGTTTTAAGTTTTATAGATAGTTTACACACAAGAATATGTGTTTATTATTAAGCACCAATAATAAGAAACTATTTTGCAAATTAAAGTTATTAAAATTATGTTTGTATTCACCTCATTAAACAAGCATATTGAATATATGTCTTAATATTACAAACCACAATACTGAAGTATCATTGGTGAATGCTGGAATTCAGATATTTATGTACATTTTTTCACATGAGGAATAGTAGGAAGGCTGATAATAATATTTAAATGAATTTTGGGGGTTGACTGAAATGTTTAATTTAAACACAACAATAGTTTTCACATCTCTGTTTTCTTTCTGCCACATATTTTGAATTATGTAAAGATTTCTTTTATTTCAAAGCAATATGATGCTAATGTATGATTTGATAGTGCAAATCCTAATGTGGTGTATTCTCTGTTTAATATTTTTGTTAAATTAATCAGATACAAATTTTCCATCGTGGGTTTTTTCTTCTTCTTCCTTTTTTGTCTTCTTGATTGTGGATAATCGCGGTATTGTTTTAATAAAATGACTTACAGGTTTGACCAATCAAAATTAAGTTGGTTTTTCATAAAAGATATTCTAAAATCATTCATGATTGTTATGAACCATTTCTTGAGTTGTAGATGAGGAATTTATGAATAAGTTTAAAGCCAATATTTTGTTTTCTGTATCTGTAAGGGATTTTTTTCTAAAAAATAATGCTAATTGTTGTAGAAAACGAAATGTTTGAGTAAAATGTATATTTTATTATCTTCCATGTTCATAGGCCTATTGATTCTAGAATTTGCATATGACAGTACTAATTCTTCCATATTTATCGGATACACTACAAGGATCTTGAAACTAATGCAATATCAAAGGCGCTACTGATTCAAAGCTGTAATTAATGTGTATTCTTTTGGTATTCTTTTTTATAACGTTTTATATGTAGTATTAAGAACTGAATGTATATATTCAAAACTGCAGGACAGATATTTTGTATCTAATAATTGTTCCTCCAGCAATGTGTAGTAATATTAGTATTAGAAGAGCTAATATTTATTTTGTCATCAAATTTAAGATGATACCAAAGAAAAGTGTGAATTCCAATGAAAATGTGAAAAAAGAAAATGGGTAAAAAAATATGTTTATAATAGTATTGCTATAAGTGAGAAATTTGAAGGAAAAAGTGGATCTAAAACCTTTTACAACTCTATTTTCTTGGTAAATTAACTAGTATTTGGCAGCATCTCCTTTTTATATTGGAGTGTTGAACTCAGTGGCGGATCCAGGATTTGCAAAAAGGGCCGACAGGGGGGCGCCACCGCCAAAATTTTCAGATGCAACTCACTATATTGCATGCTGAGTAGAATGTCATACGTACATGCGCCCCTGCCTCGATCCGCCACTTAATACTATACAGTGTATTTCTATGATTCTGTTCAAATGTACGATGGTTTTGATATTATGTATTCCTGGTAGGGATATTGACAAGGCAATAAATATATTTATATACTATATGACCGTGTGCATTTGATTTTCTTTGATTTACTTTTTTTATCTGATGTGAGTATAATGTAAGCAGTACATTATCTTCCTTGGGTTCATAATGCATTTTTGTTTCAATTTGCTTACTAACATTTTCAAAGTTCTTTTATCTGATTTACAACCAAAATTTTTATTGTTCATGATTTAAGTATTAACCTCCATTTTATTTCATTTCTTTAAATTTTTCTAGTAAAACTAATTATGAAGACTGTTCTCAGCATTCACCAAATGGACAAACATGTTATCAGTGTTGATTACTTTCCTGATGCTATTCTTATTCTTACAATATTATTATGTGCATGTCGTTTTAGACGCTGTGATATAAGTTTGATGTAAAGATTTGTATGGGATCTCCTAACGCATACTTTATCAATTCACATGTATGCAACTATCAATGTTGTTTATTATGTTTCATTGCATTAATGCATTTACAGTGCATGCAGAATATCATTGCTATTGTTACTGTTGATTTTTGATGTATTGATTATGTAAATGTGGGTCATGGTATATTGGAACTACTAACACTATATTGCTACTAATGCAAACTGTATTTATTCATTTTTATTTTTCGATACATACATTATTGTCCTTCATTTTTCATGTAGAAATTTATGATTCTATTCGAAATGCTTATGCTTCTTTATGATTTTATCGAAATACAATTTGCATTCTTTTTATATTTGGATTTTAACCTTTTAGTGCATGCAAATATTTCTATAGCACTTTTGTGTTTGTTATTCTTTAAGATCCTTATTCATGTTATTCAGTTCAATTTCTTTCTTACATAATATTTGGGCTTTTCTGCTAAAAAGCATGAAGCGTATATTGCAGAGATAACAAGCAGTGCTGATTTTCAGTATTTTTATGTATTACTAAAAATGAGAAGAACATTGATGGTTTCATTAAAAAATACTCATTTTTTCAGAGTTCAAGTGAAATTCCTTGTCCTAATACAATTCTTGAACACAATGAAGTTACTGAATATAAATTTCCTTTTTCAAATATTGATTTCCAGTCTTTAAAATACTAAAAACATACTTAATTGCTAAACTCAGAGTTACAACATATTGAAGCAAATACTATTTATATTTGACTATTTTCTTTCTTTCTATATGATTACAAACACAGTTTCAGACCCTTCCACCAATTCATACATTTCTGTAATAAACCAGCCCACCAAAATGATAATTTGTATAGGCATATCAGCAATTAAGCACACCATCCCATAAATGCTACTGAATTATGATTAACTTCCCCCTTCATACATATATTAACCATGTCTCATTTTTCCATTATTTTTGCATGCTTTCCAAACGCTTGCCAAAACCTTTCATCGCATTTCATATTGTAACTGTGTAGTCGTCCGGATGGGTCTGTTGGTTGGTTTACTAACCCTCTTAGGAACTTATACTACGGACTGTGGACGCAGTATAAGTGGACGCTGTTGAAGCTTCTTCTTGTAGCGTTGGTTATTCTGTTTGTTGCGTTGGCGATCTATGCCATGCCAGGATTGACCATAGAGAAGATTTTCAATGGTTGAATGGAGAGAATTGATAGTGGTGGGTTTTGTGCGGGATTGAGTTTGCTGTGGATTAACCATTTGATTTGTTTAATGAGTTTGTGTTAATTAATCATCTTTTTCACGTTTGCATAACAATATGGTGAGAATGATGATGAGGAGGAGGAGGAGAAATTGAAGATGTATTTGGTGTTGAAATTCATCATCATCGTGGTTGTGATCATGGTTGTGGTGATGTTGTTGATGGTGGTGATAGTAATGATGGTGATGATGTTGATGATGATGATGGTGAAGTTGATGGTGATGGTGATGATGATGATGATGATGATTATGATGATGAGGTGGAGGAGGAGAAATGGAAGATGCATTTGGTAGTGAAAGTCATCATCATCATGGTTGTGATGAGGGTGATGTTGATGATGATGATGATGAAGTTGATAATGATGCTGATGGTGATGAGGATGGTTATGATGATGATGGTGATGAATAAAATGAATATGCTGATGATGATAATGATCATGGTAATGACTACGGACTATGGACACAGTATAAGTGGACCCTGTTGAAGATTCTTCTTGTGGCGTTGGTTATCCTGTTTGTTGCCTTGGCGATCTATGCCATGCCGGGATTGACCATAGAGAAGATTTTCAATGGTTGAATGCATGGAGAGATTGATAGTGGTGGGTTTTGTGCGGGAATTGAGTTTGCTGTGGATTAACATTTAGATTTGGTTTGTATTAATACAAATAGTTGATAGTGGTGATGACAATGATGGTGATGGTGATGATGATGATGATGTTGATGGTGATGATAATGACGATGGTGATGTTGATGGTGATGAGGATGTTGATGATGATGATGATGATAATAATAATGATGATGGTGAAGTTGATGAGGATGGTGATAATGTTGGTGAAGTTGATGGTGATGATGATGATAATGATGATGTTTGTGATGGTGATGATGATGATGTTGGTGAAGATGATATTGATTATGAGGAGGAGGAGGAGAAGGATGATAATTAGGAGGGAATTGAAGATGCATTTTCGTGCTGGCTGGCTGGTGAAAGTGGTGAACGTCTTTACCATGCATGTTAATGATAATGGTGATTATTTTATAACGAGATTTAAGATGCATTAATTGGTAAGTGTGCCGATGAAGGTGATAATATTTTATAATGAGAAGGCTAAGATTGAAAATGTATTAAGTGATGATGGTGATGTAGTATTGATTATGATACTTAATGATGAGAAGGATGTTAAAAGTGTCTTTGGTTGCGAAAGAAAAGTAGGAGATAAAATATGCATCTGATGATACTGATGATGAGGATGATGATGGTGGTGGTGGTGGCGGTGATGATGATGATAATGACGAGAATGACGATTATATTGAATGATGAACAGGGGATTGGAGATGCATGATGATGGAAGCAGTAATTTTGGTTATGACCATTATTAGGTTACGATGTTGATGACGATGATCATAATTTTTAATCAAATTTTTAGATGATAGTTAATTTACACAATTAACTTGCTTGTCTGGTTTTTTATTTTGATAATATAGGCCCTATATGAGATACTGATAAAGCTTTGGTGATAATAATGATCAGTATCAAGTATAAAATTTAGATGAAAATATATATTCATCATGACAGGCTACTGGGAAAATTTAAAAAAAAACAATAAAAAAGCATCAACATGGGTTAACAACCAAATCACCCCTAGCTATTACTGTTTCCCATGTGATTGCAGTATTTTAAACTAATAATTATTAGTTGCCCCTGCTTACCATATAGAAAGTGTTAAATAATGTCACTTTTTTATTTATTTGTGTGTGTGTGTGTGTGGTGTGTGTGTGTGTGTGTGTGTGTTGTGTGTGTGTGTGTGTGTGTGTTGGGGGGGGAGGGGTTACAACTTGCTTGCACATTCTAACTCGTAACAATGAGGAAATAACATGTCACAGAATTTACATGTTTGATTGCAATTTGCCGACTTCAACGAAAACAAATTATCCGGTGTGGGATTCATCTGTGAGTGGTTTTACCTTTGTTTGCGTTTCTGTTTAGTAAATGTGAGTATTGATTAAAGACTTATACATTAACAACTAATATGCATACATTACAAAATTGAAATTAAGACGGTTTTAATTACATGATGGTCTTTCTGGTACCATACGGCATCCCGCACTTTGCTTTAAAATATAGGCCTACAGCATAGCGTAAAATTGAAATGTGAGTTTATTATTTTATAGGTAGAGCCATAGGTAGAGCCATCATTACTTTTAAATGGTTGAGTATAATCTGTATAAATTATATCTTTTATTTGCAAAAGCCATAAAGATCAAACATTTCTCCTTCAAAAGAGGATGGTCAACTCATACTTATATCGGATATTGACTATAAAACTTGTGGGCTCTTTGTTAAGATGAATTTAATTCTAATGGGTATCAAGTCCGCTAAGAAGGGTCTTAGGAAATTTCATAAAAATTTATAATTTTTAACAAATTGTTTTATTTTTCTTCCGTCTTTTCTCATAGATAGGCCCTATGCAACGGAAAACAGAAAAGACACATTTCATCATAGACGACGCCTATACATTTATCCAGAACTTGATTTCACAATTAAATGCCAAACTATTCTTGTAGACTGTAATGATTCCAGTAAACCAGAATCCGATTTGATTTGTAAATGAATAGATAAATAAATATTAAGTTTTATTATGATTTTGAATGATACATATTGATGATAACAGGTGTGCTTATATACTCAAGAATCTCTACATGTGCACTAGATAACTTTGCATTCTTGTTTTAAAGCCCCGCCGTTTTTCTACAATTAAATAGGAACAACATGTAAATTACAATTTCTTATTTGTCTAGAACGAAAGTACGTCTCTGCGTCTATTTTGTACTTATTTATTTTTCTTTCTTTTCAGTTATGATCAGGGACATGTATCGGTTTTGTTTTTCTACAAGTTAAGTTCTGTTTTAAATTGATTTAATTATATAAAAAGTAAGCTGGAATTTGTTTTCTTTAGCGAGTGAACCACAAAAAATTAAGATATGAAATAATATAGTTGTGTGAATTTGACCGATGATTACCAGTGAAGAGACTTGTATTTTCAAAATGTTATTGCCGTTGGATTGGAAATAGATTGAACGTGCTCCTACCAAATTTAGAAGAAAGAGCCTAAATAATGGCTCATGGCCCTACCCCTCCCTGAAAAAAGGACAAAAATTGGTCCGGTCTGATTGAAAGGCAAGGTCCCCTGATCTTTTTTTTTTTTTTCTTCTTCTTCTTTTTTTTTTTTCAAACTCCCCAGCCCCCTCTCCGTCACTGAAATGACTTTTTGCTGGTCGATATTGATAAGAACAACACATAATGTGTTACACAAACATCTGTAAGTCGGCTGTCTGCCCCTCCCCTTCACAAAATCCTGGATCCACCATACTGTAAAAAAAAAAAACCAATGTATTGTGATATTTCACAGGCCCAAGGATGCACATTGTTCACCTCCCTCAATTATTTTTATTTATTAGTATGATTATTATTATTTTTTTTTATATATTTTGGCCTCACAACACAGCAACTCAAGCTTTACAATTATTTCGTATAACTAAAATTTCTCAAAATCATCTATTATATCAATGCACATAAAGTGGCCTATATAAGTTTGGTAAAGGCACACTGTGCCCCCCCCCCCCCTGGTCTTGATAGGATTAAAGTTGGTTTTAAGCACTCTGAATGTCAAAAGTTTTATCTCTCAGCTGCATATGGCATATTTCTTTTTGACAAATGATGTATATAACTTGCACTTAATAATATATTTATACTTATACAAATAAGTTTATCTTATTTAATCACTTTTGTCGGCAAAGTTTGTTTCAAATTGTAATATTTGTTTTGCATCAGGTAAAATGATTAGATTTTTCAATGTGTAAAATTATGAAAAACAAATGTTATGTTGGTGTTAAGTAAGATAATTGATTAAGTTTAATTGTGTAAAGTTATTTATTTACCTTATTTTCTGAACAATAGATAAAGTGTTAAGTAGTTTGTGCAATAAAACATTGATATCAATATTTCTTGTACAGCGGGCATTATTCATTCGTATATTCAGATATTCTGAATCAGTGTATTACGGAAAATCGGGTTTCAATACAAAATATATCCCCCCCCCCCGCCCCTTCCAATCCTTAAAAAAGAATTATCTTACTTATTTGGGGCTACTGCATGTATTGCGAAGAATGAAAGAGAGAGAGAGAGAGAGAGATGGGGAGGGGCAATTACGAGTAAATGAAACGAAAACACAAAATAACATTGAGAGAGATTACTAGTACTCAGAAATCAGTGCCTATAATGTACTAGTATACGAGCATAATTGTAGTCTAGAGGAAGTTGAGAGGGAGACTAAGCGGGAGTGAGTGGGTTAGAGAGAAAGAAAGAAGAGAGAGAGGACTGAGAAGGGGGAAAATGAAATGAGAAATAGAGTGAGAGAGGGGGAAGATAGAAAGAAGAAAGAGAGAGAGGGAGGGAGGGAGGGTGAGATATAAAAGTGGAAAACAAATCATAATGCCTTTTAGGTGATCAAAGTGAAGAAAAAAAAACGATACACTATTCCTGGGATGAAATGGGGGCAGTTGCCCACCAATAATTAAAACTGGGGACAAAAGCTGCCACCATCCCCCCCCCCCCGCCTAATTTTCCAATAAAAAAAAAGGACCCCTCACTTTGAGAAAGTGGAACAACATTTTCCAGTAATTTTACCTTTATTTTTTTTTGGGGGGGGGGACAGAGGGTGTCATTATACTCCATTTATTTTCTTATCCCTCCCCCCCCCATCTCTCTCTCTCTCTCTCTCTCTCTCTCTCTCTCTCGTCTCCAAAAAAAGAAAACACAACAACCAAGAAAAAACGGATTGACAACTTGGGGTATCAATGAATAGAGCTTACACTTGTTAATTAAATACAGATACAATATCCAATGTATGATGAAATATCAATAACACTTTTGTAATTTAAAAAGAGATTAAAATAATATATAGGGGAGACTGGGGTAATTATGGCCCCCTTTTTCACATTTCAAATTACTACCATTAAATGAAAAGTCCAATGATATTCTAATTATGTAAAAATACAGTCAATCTATATACCTATAATATACAAAAGAAAGTATAAACCTGCTACTTCTCATTTGCATATTAATTACCATTATGTTAACAACTTTGGGGGGCCATAATTACCCCACGGGTTGGGGTATTTATGGCCCCTATTGTAATGACTGTATGAATTCAAAGATATTATGCTAATTAATGATGGTAATGTAGAATAAATGTTGTTGGGTATTCCTAATACACTTATCAACCACCAACAATGATTTAATCAATAATTGGTTCAACCAAAATGTTGAAATTTTGCAATCAAAGCAATACATATATTTATGTACAAAATCATACAAGTTAATGTCCCCATCTACGCTTATCTGCGCTTATCCACTGTTTATGCATTGGGGGCCATTATTACCCCAAATTACATTTTCAACTTGATCCCCCTTTACAGCTCTACTATTGAAGATATTCAGGTGGAAGTTTTTCTGTTGTGTTTTTTACTTCCTATTGTTTCAGTTTCAATCAAAATTTCATCTTAAATGATTTTAATTAATGATATCACACCCTACATAAAAAAGCAGACTTGCGACTTTTCAACGAACAGGATTGTAATTGCCGTACATTTTAGGCTCCCCTAAGCACAAAATTTCATGTAAATGGCTTATTTTTCTCATATGATAGTAGGAAGAGTTTAGCTAGGCATGTGTAAAAATTAAATTATCATTGTGTAATGCAGCAAAGAATTATAAGCTCTAAAAGACAAAGGGGCCATAATTACCCCAGGGCCATAATTACCCCAGTCTCCCCTATAATTAATAATCTCGTCGTTTAAAAAGAACTTTAGAAGCGACGATTATATCAAGTCGCTTTGTTATTTACCTTTTCTTTTCTTTTTTATTACAAAGGCATTATTAATATGTTATTATACATTCAGTCTTGTATCTGTATGTACTTTAACATGTGTAGACCCTATTTATTTTCAAAACAAAAACAAAGCAAAATCATTGCCTGTCAATTATAATGTAAAGCATACTGTCTATAGGCCACTTTTTATGTAACAAACTTTCAACATTTTCATTGGTGCCACCCCCCCCCCCCCCCCCCCCCCCCCCCCCTCCCTCCTAATAAACTACTAAGTCCTGTAGTATAATATTCAATGATGGAAAACAAAAACAAAGAAACGAACAAAACAATTAAAATTCTCTGTAGGTTGTCTAATGTTATTGGTTCAAACTTTTGACCTATTGAAATACCGCTTATATAAGAGACTGGTATCCGTTTTTAGTCCTCGTAAAAATCTGAAGAGAATTATTTAAAAAAACATCAAAAGCCACACTTCGCAATACTTTTGATTGAAATATGATAAACATAAATTCTATCTACTATTTCTCAGATTTAATTTTTGTGATTTGGTGTTAATGTATCAAGAATTTACCCAAAATTAATGTAAAAGATGTTATATAACCCCGGTATATATAACTACCAAATCGTGACAACATTCTTAAATCAGCTGTGCATACATTATTGTCGTTTGGAAGTTGTGATCACGAGTTAAATTCGGGTAGGGGAGTCGACATTTTTATTCAAGAAAGTGGACTAAAGGAGAGATTTGAAAATGGCTTTCGATCTCTCAAAGATTGCGAGTAATCTCGTGAAGAATTTTGCCACAGGAGAGGTGAGTGAAAGAAACAAATTATGTATTTATTCCAGGATTCGCAGGACGCGAATGAGTGGGCCGGGTGCCTCCCTCCCTCCTTGAAGCGACACGGCAGCGGGCTCGGATCGGGTAAACTGACCAGTCCCCGTCGCGAAGCGACGGGAACTGACGGATGATTTTTTCTGGGGCTGGTATACCCCGAATCTCTCACAAGTAATATATTTTTTTTTAAATGATACTCACATTGAATTTATGTAACTTCCAAGAATACAAGAGCAGATAGGTTCTTCCACATATTTATGTTGTCATAACAATGAGTGATTGATATTTGAAGGCAAAAATCAGTTCCAAACACGTAACTTGTGTTCGTTTCGCAGGTACGGTACATGGCGATATAGACCCCCGGTCGCGAGCGCCGTCTGCTAGCAAGCTAGCTAGGCGGCTAGAGCAGGCGGCTCTAGCGGGCCGTATGCGCTGCTGTTCAAAAGCACAGCAATTTTTTCTACTTCCGGGTCGACCCTTCAAAAAGGTCACCAATCAATATTCAACGTAAATGAGCAAATCCCTTCTACAGCGCTGTCTATAGTCACACAAGCAACTGAACCATCTGGGACTAATGACAAGACTCAGTAAGAAAACTTTCAGAAAACAAACTTAATTTTTCACTTTTTGAAATCACATTTTCACTTATCTTTCTTCAATAACTGAGTTTTTGGATGTTCCTTTTACTATCCCTGATGTTTTTAAGTTTTCTTTTTTCTTCTTGGATAAAAAATTATTTTTTAAAGTCCACTTTCTGAAAATTTCCCCGCACGATTTTGGGGGGAGAAAAAATTTCAGTGATGTTTTAATTTTTTTTTCATGATTTTGATTTGAAATTTTTCCAAAAACTTATTCGCTGTGTCTTATATTGACATAGACATATACTACTACTAATTTTGGAGCAGAAAGTGATTGCAAAAAGGAGAAAAACCTTAGATAAAACAACATTGACAAGGTTGCAAAATTTTCCCCAAAATATGGCAGTTTGGTCCACGAGGTCAATACTTTACGAGGTCAATACTAAAGTATTGACATCGTATCATGAGTGTCTATAGTTAGGATCGGGTGGCTTCTGTTCTGGGCGTTGTCGCTAAGTCTTCGTTGCCCGAATGGCTGAGGCCGAACCATTCATTGGAGTTGGACCAGGCGGAAACAGCAGAGGAGAAGGAAGAAGAAGATCGCACTGAAAATAAATAAACTCTTTTTTGTTTTCTTTTGCTGGACCTCTACTGAATGCTGAATAGATCTACGTAATATAGCATTAACACACGCCCCAGCGTGCGTTAGCGTAAACTGACCAGTCCCCGTCGCGAAGCGACGGGAACTGACGGATGATTAGTTGTGGGGCTGGTATACCCGAATCTCTCACAAGTAATATATTTTTTAAAAAATGATACTCACATTGAATTTATGTAACTTCCAAGAATACAAGAGCAGATAGGTTCTTCCACATATTTATGTTGTCATAACAGTGAGTGATTGATATTTGAAGGCAAAAATCAGTTCCAAACACGTAACTTGTGTTCATACTGCTACAATAAGGTACTTCCCAGTGCAAGGTCAATTATGATTGACCATGCATAACTGTAAGTGACAGCGAGATAGCTTTGGATAGGGGTCGCGCTGCAACGAGCCGCAGGCGAGTGTGCAGTGCGGCGCCCCATCCAAAGCATCGAGCAATCACTGCATTTACGTTTAATCGCACATTAAAGGGAAGTGTGCACGCTTTTATAAAATTGCGACATTTTGTTAGCTCTAGATTCTACATGTAGTAGATCTAGACTGACCAGTCCCTGTCGCGAAGCGACGGGAACTGACTGATGATTAGTTGTGGGCTGTATTACCCCGAATCTCTACAAGTAATATGTTTTTTTAAATGATACTCACATTGAATTTATTGTAACTACCAAGAATACAAGAGCAGATAGGTTCTTCCACATATGTATGTTGTCATAACAGTGAGTGATTGATATTTAAGGAAAAATCAGTTCCAAACACGTAACTTGTGTTCGTTTCGCAGGTACGGTACATGGCGATATAGACCCCCGGTCGCGAGCGCCGTCTGCTAGCAAGCTAGCTAGGCGGCTAGAGCAGGCGGCTCTAGCGGGCCGTATGCGCTGCTGTTCAAAAGCACAGCAATTTTTTCTACTTCGGGTCGGACCCTTCAAAAAGGTCACCAATCAATATTCAACGTAAATGAGCAAATCCCTTCTACAGCGCTGTCTATAGTCACACAAGCAACTGAACCATCTGGACTAATGACAAGACTCAGTAAAGAAACTTTCAGAAAACAACTTAATTTTTCACTTTTTGAAATCACATTTTCACTTATCTTTCTTCAATAACTGAGTTTTTGGATGTTCCTTTTACTATCCCTGATGTTTTAAGTTTTCTTTTTTCTTCTTGGATAAAAAAATTATTTTTTAAAGTCCACTTTCTGAAAATTTCCCCGCACGATTTTGGCGGGAGAGGGAAAAAATTTCAGTGATGTTTTAATTTTTTTTTCATGATTTTGATTTGAAATTTTCCAAAACTTATTCGCTGTGTCTTATATTGACATAGACATATACTACTACTAATTTTGGAGCAGAAAGTGATTGCAAAAAGGAGAAAAACCTTAGATAAAACAACATTGACAAGGTTGCAAAATTTTCCCCAAAATATGGCAGTTTGGTCCACGAGTCAATACTTTACGAGGTCAATACTAAAGTATTGACATCGTATCATGAGTGTCTATAGTTAGGATCGGGTGGCTTCTGTTCTGGCGTTGTCGCTAAGTCTTCGTTGCCCGAATGGCTGAGCCGAACCATTCATTGGAGTTGGACCAGGCGGAAACAGCAGAGAGAAGGAAGAAGAAGATCGCACTGAAAATAAATAAACCTTTTTTGTTTTCTTTTGCTGGACCTCTACTGAATGCTGAATAGATCTACGTAATATAGCATTAACACACGCCCCAGCGTGCGTTAGCGTAAACTGACCAGTCCCCGTCGCGAAGCGACGGGAACTGACGGATGATTAGTTGGGGCTGGTATACCCCGAATCTCTCACAAGTAATATATTTTTAAAAAATGATACTCACATTGAATTATGTAACTCCAAGAATACAAGAGCAGATAGGTTCTTCCACATATTTATGTTGTCATTAACAGTGAGTGATTGATATTTGAAGGCAAAAATCAGTTCCAAACACGTAACTTGTGTTCATACTGCTACAATAAGGTACTTCCAGTGCAAGGTCAATTATGAATTGACCATGCATAACTGTAAGTGACAGCGAGATAGCTTGGATAGGGGTCGCGCTGCAACGAGCCGCAGGCGAGTGTGCAGTGCGCCCCATCCAAAGCATCGAGCAATCACTGCATTTACGTTAATCGCACATTAAAGGGAAGTGTGCACGCTTTTATAAAATTGCGACATTTTGTTAGCTCTAGATTCTACATGTAGTTTAGATCTAGGACTGACCAGTCCCTGTCGCGAAGCGACGGGAACTGACTGATGATTAGTTGTGGGGCTGGTATACCCCGAATCTCTCACAAGTAATATGTTTTTTTAAATGATACTCACATTGAATTTATGTAACTACCAAGAATACAAGAGCAGATAGGTTCTTCCACATATGTATGTTGTCATAACAGTGAGTGATTGATATTTGAAGGCAAAAATCATTTCCAAACACGTAACTTGTGTTCATATCGCAGGTACGGTACATAGCGATATAAATCCCCGGTCGCGAGCGCCATCTGCTAGCAAGCTAGCTAGGCGGCTAGAGCAGGCGGCTTTAGCGCTCCGTATGCGCTGCTGTTCAAAAGCACAGCGATTTTTTTTTTTTCTACTTCCGGGTCGACCCATGAACAAGGTCACCCATCAATATTCAACGTAAATGAACGGATCCCTTCTACAGCGCTGTCTATAGTTATAGTAGATCTCGAGTTACTTACCAAAAAAATTCCAAGGGATTATCCCTTGGAATTTTTTGTAAATAGCTCAAGATCCACATCACGATCGTCATCCAAGAAAGTAAACAAGACACGGAAAAGACCCATATGTATGTGTTATCACTTTTTTTGCGCCGCAAAATGCACACTGGTGCTTTGCATCGAAAATACAGCATGCACACATTACGCGTTTTGACAAACCACGATGCGTAAAATCACAGAGCTATTTTATATTTTTTTATTTTTTCCTGCACAAATTAACGGCAACATATTTATTAGATTGGTAATCGAACCTTGGCTTTCGACTTGTTGAGTCTGAGAGTGAGAAAAGTGAACCATGCAGACAAAATCAGGACTAGATATTGTTCAAAATAAAATTAAATCTAGAAAAAAATATGTCCTCAATACCAACACACTTTATCCGCATTTCATTTCTATAAAAATAAAACCTGTTGATTTTGGGGTAAAATTATTGGCAAAAACAAAGTCATTTCATAGGGCCAGGCACGTTGAAATTTTTACTCGACAAACATGCACGACGCTCAAATGATAACGTTAGCATATGAAATACACTACCATTGTGCCTTCCAATGAACAATAGTCACGATAAAATTTAGACTCGTCATTTATTTTTTTGGTAAAGTCCTCATTTTTTCATACGTTTTCAACTGTCGGGCGGAGCCCGACAGTGGATTCTTCGAAGTTCCTATTTATATTTTATTCTAAAAAGTATTGAGAGAGTAGCTTTCCGCCGCACGTTTTGTGAAGTCGAGTCTTGCAGTTTTTCTTGCGAAATGGGTCCACTTTGGTTATGATTGACAGCGTGCACGATAAAAGCGGTCTTTCAGGAACAGCTGAATCGTGTTGTTCAGTTACGGTCAACGCACTTGAATGAGAAATATAAATAGGAACTTCAACGAATCAACTGTCGGACTCCGCCCGACAGTTGAAAACGTATGAAAAAATGAGGACTTACCCAAAAAAAAATGAGTCAAAATTTTATTGTGACTATTGTTCATTGGAAGGCGCAATGGTAGTGTATTTCATATGCTAAAGTGATCATTCGAGCGTCGTGCATATTTGTGAAGTTAAAATTTCAACGTGCCTGTAATGGCATGCCTTGAAATGTTAGTAATTACAGTTCAAGCTACATGGTTCAACTTTTTCTTTTATTTTTAGATGGTGACTATGTCATCGCTCTGGGAGAAGCAAGCCTGTGTGATTCACTTCATGAGGCGGTTTGGATGATCCGCGTGTCGGCTGGGTGCCAGCGAGCTTAGTTCGCTTAGACCCCAGCTAGACGAGGCCGATGTCCGACTGGTCGGGATCGGTCTGGAGGACTTAGGGGCTCAAGAGTTCTTGGATGGAGACTATTGGAAAGGAGGTAGGTCAAAGCTTTTTTCTTTTTTTTTTTTTTGAGGGGGGGGGGGTCTGGTGCAGCACGCAAAGTGCTTAAAGGGCAGTCCCTCTTGGTTAGTTTCTGTTCTCAGAAAAAAATGTACTAATTTCACTGACTTAAGCCCGCCTCACACTGTGCGATTTGCTGCGATGCGATTTTTGGAACAAATGACAATTTTCCTTAAATGTGACATATTCCAACTTTCAAAATTATCTTATGAGATGCAGAAAATGTATAGGAACAATGCAAGCGAATTTTTTTTCCCAAAGCGATCCGCTAATTGGGAGTAAATGTCAAATTAGCTTGAAATTGCAAGATCGCTGTGACGTCACTGCGATAAAGAAACGATTTGATTTTATACAGAGAAGGGGGTTCGTAATAGCCGTGAATTACAATTTTATCATTCACAGGAATACCAAGAACTTTGGACAGCATTAATTTCCTTGTTTGAATGTCCACATCAAATAATATATAACAGTTTTCTCAAAAATCGCATTGCAGCAAATCGCACAGTGTGAGACGGGCTTTAGATAACATGCCCAATCTCCATGGACCAGAGATGGCACAGTTCTACTCGGTTCTCGGATAGGAGTAGGAGGGGATGTGGGTTTAAATCCCTTGTTGGTCCAAGATTTTTTCAGACTTTTCATTTATATGCAGACATCTGATCTACATGTAACACAATAGGAGTTGTTTTTAATAGTAAAAATTATTTCTTAGAAATCCTCCCTTGAAGCTAATCAACATTCCCAATTCTGTTTAGTCCGGCTGTTTTGGGCAAAACAGAAAAGAATCAATGCACCCCGAGAGAGAAAATGCATAAATTGTAGGGTGGTCCTGTTGGTACATGTATTGGCTGACCAGCAGATCACAAGGTTGCTTCACGGACCTGCCCTCACTCAATCCTTGTGAGATTGAGGGGGACCTAATGATAAAATGCATGTTGATATTTTATCATTTCATAAATTTCATAAAAAGCGGAGTTTGGTACAGTTTGTAAGTTCAATCGTCACCAAGCATGACGTTAAGACTGAATAGTGAGCTATTATTATGATTTAAATGAAAAGCTGACAGTATTGCAGACAAATATTTTTGGCAACCAACAGATGAAAGACTGCATTACGATTTGTTTTACATTAACTCCTAACAATTTGCATATTTCTCTTTCTGTTACACAGATTTATTTATTGATCAAGGGCAGAAGAGTTATAAAGGTCTCGGTTACAAGAAATACACCATGATGAGCATCTTAAAGGCTGTCTTCTCTGCTAAAACCAGAGCTGCATTGTCAAGGGTACGCAAAGCATTTTTGTGAATTTAAAAGGAATACAAAGGGAATCTGGCCAAAGTCCATGGCAAGTTGATAGAGTAGGCCGGTTAAATGATAGCCGCATAAGCAGGGTTGAACTGAACAGTATATATGAAGGAAATCATGGCTTTTTTTTGTTTTTTTTTGTTCAAGGAAGCTTAAACCATTATACGAACATGTACATTCCATGTCTGATAGCAGGCCTATGAATGGATCAGCAAAATAATTTCAGATATCTTTTTAACATGGTCCTATGGTCAAGGACAAAGCACCTGATAGCATTATTATTAGTGACTCATCATATCAAAATCAGACACAAGTCGCCAGAAAAGAGTAAAAAATTGCAACATAACAATATATTTTTAAAGGCTTTCCCCCAATCATTTCTACTCCAGTTTTTTTACAGAGCATACCATAAACATTGAAAATTTAGAAAATAAAAAAAATATTTCCCCCCAAATAAGACAACTTTTATTATTTTGCCGATTTCCTCGACACTGTGCTGAATTTCCTCAGCGATTTGTGTCTGATTTTGATGTGATGCATCATATATTGCATGAAGTTGAACTAAAACTATTTGTTATCTAAAATGTATAATTTTGTGATAGCAAGAGGTCAAATTTGGTCTTATCAGCACCCTTGCACATCATAGAGTTGACCTTCAGGGAAATGTGTGTGCCAAAAGGCTAACTTTGAGCTGCATCATAGGCCTATCCCTTATCAGTGAAAAAATAATGAGTCACTTCAAGAAATGCTCACCTTTAAAATGGCAAATCCAATGAGATCTCTTGCAAGCAAAAAGCTTGTTTGTTTGTTTTCATTTTTAAACACTAGAATACGCCCCTTACAGACTGGACTCACAGTACCATTAGTGAAGTAACTAGACATTTAGCATATTCTTGTCTATGGTATGAAATATACTCTTTAGCAGAAATCCTTTCTAGTTCGCTTTATGTAGGCTACAACTAACTTAGATAGTGTTAATGTTTTGATATAAGAAGTGATCTACATTTTCTTTTAATCTCTAATGTGAATGAAATTTCTGAATGAGAAATGTGGAAAGGAATTTATGATTAAATTACCCTAATAATTTGTTGCGCAAATTTAATGACGGGTAATCGTAAAAACTATTTTGAAAAACCTCAGGCACATGTAAATACCAATAAAGCTCAGAGGAACTACATGTATCACTACAGTGCGTCCCAGAAAAAAGTATACCCAACTTTGAGGGTCTCGTATTAGAAATTCATAAATCATGTGACCTTATTTTTTTATTTTATGTTAAAGAGTAACTCATGTTCTGTTCGATGATACCAAATTTATGTCAATGCTGTCACGAATGACTGAGTACTTGAACTTTGAAAAAAAATCCGTCGAAAGGGCTTTGTACCAAGTTTTTCGGAAGTAAACTTTTCATTTCAATAATCCTCATGTTTTTTGTTTTAGCCTGAAAATGGTGCAAAGTGGATGAAAGTTCAAAAAATGTTTGCATTACTTAAGCAAACATATATGCGAAATGTAGCTCAAGAGAATTGACCAAAAATGTTAATCATATTCAAGGTATATTGTCAGTGAAATCCTGGCTCCCTGATCATCATTCATTGTTTGAGGTAAGCCTTCCTGAGTTATTCACAAGGGATAAAGCGTTACTTGGGATGCTATCTTGATGAAGTCCTCTTTCAATTGCCTTGGTATGTATGAACACTTGGATGATCTTCCATTGTGTCCTTCCTTGAATTTCAAGTGCCTTAGAAGTAAGTAAAAAATTGATTTCATGTGTCGGGATACCTCATGCAACCAAAATGGTGCAGCTAACAACAGAGCAGAAGGTTTTTGTAGTCAGCAGATACCATGCAACACGGAGGATGGTGCCCCTGCAACACCGGAGTGTAGCAGTTCGAGATCGACTTCGGGAGGTGTTTGGTAATCGCATAATTGCGCTCAATTACAATAACGAGCTGTCCAAGACTTGCAACGACGCTGCGATTTATGCATTGAGAGGGAAGGTGGGCACGTTGAAGAAGTTGGTAAGTTGAAATTAGTTAAACCCAAAATAACCCAAACTTGGTACAAAGCACTTTCGACGGATATTTTTAAAAGTATGAATACTCGGTCATTCGTGACAGCACAGACATAAATTTTATATCATTGAATAGAGTATGAGTTACTCTTTAACATGATATATAATATATGGTCACATGATTTATGAATTTCTTATACGAGGCCCTCAAAGTTGGGTATACTTTTTTCTGGGACGCACTGTATAGTAGACGTTTGGATTACTATAGAAACCTACTCTAAAACACACAATAATCTGTTTTGGTCTCTACAGGCAAGTGAACTAAAGTTCAAAGGTGATTTGAAAGGAGATAAACTTCAAATTGGTGGAACTCTCATCATTGCCAAAGGTTTGTCATTTAATAATCACTCTCTCTACATTACTGAGTATGAATTCTAGCCATATAATTCTTGTTCAGCAGGGTGAACAGAACTTGACCTACAGTGGTCGTGTACACAGTACTGTTCCTCCCGAGGACGATGAGCCTTTTGTCTCCAACTTTGCATCTTTTTCCTGAAATTACGCTAGAAATGTATTAAGAATCCTTTTGTTATTGGTGAAAATGGCCTGTAAAAACAAATGATTTGCTGTAAAACATGAAATTTTTGACAAGCGTTTTACTATCCCAAATTTTGTTGGGAGTCCAGATTTGAGAAGCAAAAAGCCCCCTCCATCCCCCCCCCAAAAAATAAAAAAAATAAATAAATAAATAAATAAATAAATTATTTATGCCATGAAAGCAAAAGGCTGCGACTCCTATAAAAAAGTTTTAATTCTTTGCATTGTAATTATTAACCACTTGGCTGCGGACCATGTATTAATACATGCTTGGCGTTTGTACACTGTATGCGGACCACGTAATATTACATGCTCATGCTATTGTCTGAGCTTTGTCTGTTGGGTATCAGTGCCAAGCTGGTCATACCTGTACTGTGCAATTAGCACCATGCAGCTGTCAAGTGGTTAAGCAAAATACATGCTCAGCTCTCAACATATACATTATATTAAAGGTAAAAACATCATTTTAGTCTTCTGATTATACTTTATAATTTTGTATTATTTTGTTACGTCTTCCCCCCCCCCCCCTCCAGGAGGTGACAAGGTTCTTGTAGACTTCAAGCAAGAGGCCCCTGGAGATCACATACCACTTCAGACTGTACTCGATGCCTTCGGAATCAAAGCAGAAGCTCCCAAGACGGAAGGTGCAGAGGGCAGGACAGTGGTATGCAATGATGACGTCTGTCAGATGAAGTAGATGACAAAGATCTTTGGCCCGTATTCTTAAAGGTGTTCTAAGTTAAGCCATAGCTGAAATCTGTGGTTTAACTATGGGCAGCACAATGTTACACAATCTCAATCCTATATGTTATTAGATTTGTAGGTACTGAAACCATTAAAAACTGCCTGGGAATGATAAGTACAAAAGTTTTCCTATCCATTAGAATACTACTCCAGAATCCAGTAAACGGGTTAGGAACATAACAAACGTAGACAGATTGTGTCTTGTTTTGCGACCCATAGTTAAACCACAGATTTAAGCTATGGCTTAACTGATTACACCTTTGTGAATATGGGCCTTTGATATGAAGAGATAATGGACTCTGAAACTCTTTGAAGGAGTGGTGTCCGGCACCAAACTAGATGTAAATGTATGCATCACCAATGGCAGTTTACTTTATATTTATGGCAGGGATAGGAGCATTAGCACAATTTTTTTTGCATTTTCATGTGAAATATAAATTTCACATACACCGTGAAACCTTCCACTGTTAATCGTTCTTTCACCAATGAAACCTTCAAGGAAATATGTAATAGATATCTTCATCTTGGATCCTATCTATAAAATTAGACTGGCACTATTATATACCGGATACAGGCGACCACATTAGGCTAAAGAGTGGTAAGATATACATTGTAACAGATCTATTGAGGGATTACAGACTCTTTCAATTTTTAAAGGGGTTATATTCAGCAGTTGAATAGTACACAAATTCTGTGCTTCAAAACATGTGTAAGCAACCGGTTAAAACCACAAACAAGCTTGGATTATCTGGGTTTACATGGTATGCATGCACCATTCGTTTATATGCAAGGCATCGGATTATCAAGGAGAGTTCACCAGAAATGATTCCTATTAAATTTTATTCACTTAGTTTGTACATGTCGCCTCTATATTCCCCTTTTTCAAACATTTACGATGTCACAGCATTGTGTACAGTAGGCCTATGTCTTTCATATGTTGTGTTTATATTACGATTCCAGTGTTCCACAATATGTTTTATGTTGACCAGTATTATGCAAATACAATACATTACCAATAAAAAAAAAGTAAGGTCACAAAAAAGACATTCTAAAAAAAGAATTGGTTATTCCAATAATCAGTGAATAGTTTGTTACTATCCATAGCATATGCATGTTGCCATGTAAACCTGTTTTATAACATGAACTGTCCATACAATTTCGTTAAAAAGTATAATTACTAAACAACTGTAAAGTATATAGTGCATCGTTGTTTAATTTGAATAGCTTCAATTTCCACAACATGCCTGAGAAAAGCTAAAAAGAAAGAATGACATATTTTGGTTTTTCCATAAAAATTTCAAGTACATCTGTTAGTTTTTTTTTTTTTTAATTGAATGCATTTTTATATACAAGTGTATCCTAGTACTGCCTCTCATGTGAGCATTTTGTTGCATAATTTGAAGACAATATAATTTCATAAAATTTATTATACAATTCATGCCACTAAATATCGCAAGTCAGTAATAATAGATAACTCAAGATATACATTATTTAATTTTATTTCCAATTTAAGTACAAAGTATGAAATATGAAAACAAATTGTATGTAATTTTCCCTCAAGATGTAATTTTTTTCTGTGAAACAGAATTTGTTTTGCCCTTTTCTGACCTTTGACCTATGATACTTTGCTAGAGAAAGTCCCATTGTTGGATCCTAGCAAAGTTGATGTTAATTTCAAAGGTCATGCAAAAGGCGCAAATTCTGTCTCACGGTGATAAGCATCTTGTAGGTGTTCCATAGTATTTTCATCATGATTTATATGGTTATTTATGCACATTGATTATATGCAATAAAATGAAATAAGAATGGTTATTTTCTTGTCTCACTGTGTACCTTTTTAATGGTTCTTATGTGTGAAAATCAAGCATTTTACACACAATGTAGAATGTTTATTAAAAACTTTAAAAATATTCCACTAGGTTTTATTATTTTCCTGAAAATAACATTTTCGAGCAGGTGGCTTCATTATTACGTTAAGTTCATAAATGAGATGGATAATTCATATTCTGCATTAGCAAAGATTTTCAGTAGACTTTCAAATCATACCACAGGTTTCATCATTACATGTACATAATGATATTGTTTGATTGCTCACAAAAAAAAATTGGATGACTTGATAGAGTACTTAGTTGATTACATGATTGAGTGAATACATACAGCTAGCTTGATTGAGTAGTTGATTACATAATCGAGAAGTTGATTGCATGATTGATAACTTGATTCAGTGGTTGATTACATGATTCATAACTTGATTGAGTGGTTGATTACACAACTGAGAAGTTGATTACATGATTCATAACTTGATTGAGTGGTTGATTACACAATTGAGAAGTTGATTACATGATTGATAACTTGATTGAGTGGTTGATTACACAATTGAGAAGTTGATTACATGATTCATAACTTGATTGAGTGGTTGATTACACAATTGAGAAGTTGATAACTTGATTGAGTGGTTGATAACACAATTGAGAAGTTGATTACTTGATTGATAACTTGTTGAGTGACTGATTATATGATTGATAACTTGATTGAGTGGTTGATTACATGATTCATAACTTGATTGAGTGGTTGATTACATGATTCATAACTTGATTGAGTGACTGGGCTGATTATATGACCTGATAACTTGATTGAGTGGTTGATTACATGATTCATAACTTGAATGACTGGTTGATTACATGACTGATAAATTGGATGATTGGATGGTTGATAGCTTGATTAAATGATGTTCGCATAACAACTTAATTGATATTTCGGTAGTTAATTACATGATAGTCTTGAGTGGAATGATTGATTGAATTTATAAGACATCATCATGCAAATTAAAGTACAAGTCAGCAGTAGCGCCAATAAAAGAAAAACTACTAAAAATATAATCAAATGCAATTTAATTTTCGAATGTAATCAAATGCAGGAGTGGATCCGGGGGGGGGGGGGGGGTGGCGAGCGGGCCCCGGCCCCACCCCCCACCAAAAAAAAAAAAAAAAAAGGGGGGAAATGGACGAGCGGCCTGATTTGATAACAACCTTAGGGCCTACCCCTATGGCCGATATTTGATGAATTTGGGTGTACCAAAATCTGAAATTCCAAATTTTGCCCCCCTGCCCCCCCCTCTCATGAAATGCTGGATCTGCCACTGAAATGAATTCTCTAAATGATTTTTAAATATATAGTTATCAAATAATTAAGGCATCATAATGATAGCTGGAGTTTTAGTTATAGTCTCAGATAGGCCTTCTTCTTTTTTTTTTTTCTTTTTTTTTTTTCTTTTTTTTTCTTTTCGAATGGTATGTTTCTGGATTGCTATTCACAGCAAAAAAAAATGTCTGATAGTCCAAATATTGCATGCTTATCAATCTTAAATTTCAAAAAGAAATGCTATATAACAAGATAAAAGATAGGAAATAATTTATATACCGGATAAAGGTCTTATAGTTGAATTCAAAAATCAATATTGATTGAATATCTTCAGGAGAGTAGGCAAAATTAACACTGATTTCATGTTCGGGTATAGTTCTATTGATTGTTTTTTACTTTGACTGCTATTCATTTCAACCAGGCTACACTCTGAAATATTCAAAAAAGTGTTTTGAAGATATGCTAAAAAAAAATTAAAAAAAAAAAAAAAAAAAAAAAGTAGATCTATTTCTGAAGTTGACCTCTCTTTTTCATTTGAACATCTTTTTTTCGACACTACCGTATCTACTCCCCCTGAATAATTTATGTCGGTCGGCTTAATTTTCTACCTGTTCTGATTGCACGGGATTTCGGATAAAGCTATCCACTACTTTCTGGTCGTTTTCTTAACTTTACTTTCCTGCATCAACGTTATCGAGGAAATTCTACAAATGCGAAAACATCTCGATTTTGTCAAAATATGTCAAAATAGTGAGTAAAGAACAGATAGATTTGTTCTGACAATGTTTTCTGAGTGTGTATTGAGTTGTAATCTATATTGAATTATGTGTATGAGCTGTGACAGACGTGAAAATCGGGTGTTTTGTGAGCCAGAGATTGGCGAGTTTGCATTTTGTTTTTGATCACGATGCATTGCACAATGCACAAACGCTGTTGATGTTATGTTGCACAGCACATACAGCTGCAAACCAACATTAGTCAGTACTGTAAAATGGCTGTCTGTCGCCCTCTTGGTTGATGAGGAAACTTCTCAATAATAATTAGCGAAACCAGCTTTAAACCTACCTCAAAATAAATTAAGATAATCTATAGTCTCATTGCAATATAATTCTTCCATTAGATTTTTAAAATTTTGTTTAGTAGAATTTTTAGACCCTTTTTGGATATGCCACCTTGACTTGGCTGTAGACTCTAGGTGCTCAAGACACTTTTCTGCATTGACTTTCCATTGGAAGAAAACTGCTGCAAAAAGGTACCGTACACCGCCCGGTTCTCGAGGTATGCTAACCACGCTGACTTTACGTGCATGTACACACAAAAATCGTCCGTATTTGCACATCGTGTAAATATACGAAATGTCCGCTCGCACATTCGCGGGAGAACTATCTATGCAACACAACAGTTCCGTTTTCCGACCGATCTGAGCGCGGAATTCGAATAAATATGTTGTTTTCTCACCGAGTTTTATGGCATCGGCAGAAAATCAAATTGCAGAGCAGATGTCACATGTCTCTCAATTCGAAGAAAATCAGCCTAAATTTCGTATTTTGCAACTGAATTGTTGATCAGATAAATGTATCATGTCGACACAGTCCCCGAGATCTTACCCAGATGTAAACATGTTCGAAATCCGGTATTTTTTATAAGTTAATCTCGTCAGAACAGACCGGTCTACTTTAGACCAGCCCTCGCCCAATTATCGAGGTATGCACTAAATAGCACGTCATGCGTGTCGCGCAATAATATAGTTCACTGATTGGTTGACACGTAGGGGTTATTTCACGTCAACTAATTTTACTTGGTTTTGACTTGTATTTGGATCATAATTGTTAAATTTGGTAATTAAAATCAAGATTTATTATTTTTGAAATATATAAATATTATGTAGAGGATTGTCAGCTACTAGTATATATAAGAAAAAAGATGTAAATAGAAGAGAAGGTAGAAATTGGAGGAATGGCATGGCGTTGTTTTTTGTTTTTGTTTTTTGTTTTTTTCTTTTTTTTATTCTTCTGTTTTTCACCAGTGGAATCAAATTTTCTATGTAACACGTTTACAAAGCACAAAATATCATTTATCTATGTGTTTCTTGTTTCTCATTTTGGAAACACGAAAGGCACGTATCCCGGGACCCGCCCCGCCCCCCCCCCCCCCCCGCCCCCCCCGGCGATAAAAAAAGAAAACGATGAAAGAAAAAAAAAAGGGGATTTTTTTTTTTTTTTTTTTTTTTTTTTTAGTTCAAAATTGTATTTTCAATAATGTTCACCACGCTTCATAATTTTTAAAAGGGCTATTGACTGACAGATTTACTTTGTTCCATGTTTTACCAAAACTGGGCAAAGTTTGTCCATCAATAATCATTACAGATCATCATATACACTAACCTCTAACTGATGTCACAATATTTATTATAATGTATATAAGTTCAAGTTCATGCTCAGGTAACTTTATTTCCTTTTTCAAAATGCATAAAACAAATAATCTTATGATATAAATCATGTAAGAGAACTTGCCGAATTAATTGTAATCAATATAGGCAACGCTCAACACTAACATTTTTTTTTGGTTGCCCTGCCGGGCAACCAAATATCCAATTTTCCAAATTTGGGAGCCCGAATCAATAATCTGGTTGCCCGAAAAAAAATATGGTAATAAACAAAACAACAAAGTTTCCCCTTTTTATTAGGACGGGAGGCGGTTGAGTTGGTGAGGGGAAAAAAATGGGTTTGGGACTGGGAGCTACTTTTCTTTGTTTCATCTTTTTTTTTTTCCATTCATAATTCATACACCAATTTTGTATGCCGTTAATAGTTAATTATGATGCAAGAAATCGATAAATTAAAAGCTTGACAATCATTTTCTCTTGAAATGAAAAAATTGACATTAAGAAAAGACGTCAATTACTGATGTGTAAAAAAAAAAAAAAAAAAAAAACAATGACCAGTAAAAACTGAACTTCGCTCCCAAATAAAAATTTCTATCTAGTCTAGGAGATCTGAACAAAAATGTAAATTAGACTTCTAACTGTTACAATGGAATTCAATTTTTCTGTGGTCTAGTTTAATAAAAAAAAAAAAAATCATCCACCATTTCACCAAAGTATGCTAGATAATTGATTTCATCAGACAATACTGCATCACTTTTAAAGATGATAAAAGTAAGCTCCTTCCAAGTTTAGAAGTTCCGAAATGCATCTGCTGTCAGAGGCTCTCACTGACAGATTCTGACCCAAGACTTCTGGGAGGAATACAGCTCAGTTCATGCTATAACAGTGCAGACATAGCCCCCAAAATCGATCTTTTTTTACCAATTGTGAAAACTAATTTCAGATGTAACTGGGGTAAGAGGTTTCAAGATCATATTTTCTAATGCTCATTCCTTGAAAACTGGACACCCAAGACCAAATTTTAACCTAAAAAACTATGAGCAAAAACTTCAAAAAATGTCAGTCTACACCAATTAGCACACATGGGACTAGACACAAACGATCGGTGTTTTAAGAAATATCAGGGTCATTTCTGCTCTGATATTTGACTTGAAATTAGTTTTAATATCACATTTAGGTGTTTGGAATAGTCCTCAAATGTTTTAATACCTACATACCTAGTGTTATATTCCAAATTTTCCTGTGCTGGCAAAAAAAATTTGAGGGTCAACTCGGGCAACTACTTTTTGACAATTCCTCTGATTTGAGGGTCCTGGTAGGCAATCTGGCGCCCCGGGCGCCCGGGCGCCCCTTAATGTTGAGCCCTGCCTAAACAGCTTTTGTAATAGTGTTCTGATGCTTGTGATTAGTATTTTTTCATTATCGGAAGTTATTAATATGTGTAAAATACATACATTTTAATTCGAGATTAATAAATCTATTATGATCACTTCTTATACTACAAAATGCAATTTATGTTTATACAGGGGCGGATCCAGCTTTTTATAAAGGGGGGTTGGGTGGTATGCGAGGGAGCGTAGCGACCGAGTCCAAGCGAGCGGCGAGCGAGGGGGGAGGGGGTGGGAGGGGGGTGTCCCCCTCCCACAGTAGGGAAAATTTTTGAAAATCTGTGTGTGAAAATGGCGTTTTCTTGCATCTAAAATTTTTAAAGATTCTAAAAAATGGTCCCGGATTTTTTTTTGGGGGGGGGGGTTGCAACCCCCCCAACCCCCCCCTCTAGATCCGCTTCTGAACATGAACATTGCCTCTCGATTTAAACCTGTGGCGGATCCAGGATTTCATCACAGGGGGAGGAGGGGAGGGGGTGTGGATGTTAATTTTTTTTCGGCCATCAAAGAGGTCATCATGTTTCAGCCATAGTGTTAAGGTTGGGGGTCAATCTACCCGCTCGTCTATTACCGGTACTTCACTTTTTTTTCTTTTGCTAGGCCCCCCCCCTCTGGATCCGGGGCGCGCCTGTTATATTACAAACTAAGGGACAGTTTTCCTTTGTTCAATTTTATGTTACAATGCATTATGATTCTCTCTTCATATTGATATAATCGCTGTGTGTATTTTTGACCTAGACAATAAGCATAATCATTACAGTCATGATTTTGTTGTCATACATGTAGTGTTCATTTTTACATTGATAATGATAAATTAACCAAAAACATTTTCCGGTGCAAATGTTACAAATTAAAAAATTGTACTTTTACTATTACGTGCATTCAGATAGATAGAAGTGCAACTATAATGTGACCGGAGAAAAAAAAATATAATAAAGAAGAAATCATTGTTTCATTTATTTACTTCAATGAATGTCTGAATGTTTCAAATATAATTATTCAACAAGATTCCATTGCTTTCATAAATTGAGGCGTCTATATCGGAGAGGGGGGGGGGGGGCAGGTGGAAGTTTCCTTGAATGTTGTTTTTTGTTATGAGTGCAAATCATAACCGTTGTTGAACGTATAAGGACAATAACCCCCTACTTTTCACCCCACCTAACTACGTACCTGAAGGACAATTAACCCCAAGGAAATCATCCCCATCCGATGAAGAATGGCCTCAAGGTCCGAGTCGACAATAACCCCTGGAAAATTACCCCGATAATAATTACATTTACCCACTGGCCAAATTACCTTTGATGGGGACATGTAATTCCCGGACGAGTATAACCCTGGCCAATTTCCCGCTTGTATAAGCACCTCTCATACTCCCAGATCGGGGACAAAATTAATACCACCTATGGACATTATACCAGCGGGTAATTACAACTGAACATTACAACCCTCCCCCCCCCCCCCCCCCCCCCCCCCCCCCCCCCCCCCCCCGTAGTACTCTTGGACAATTACCATCTTGAATATTATCCCCAGGATAACGTCATATTTATCCCCTAGGAAAATTACCTCCTCTCCCTGGATCACTGCCCCTTATCGTAGATATATAACCCGAGGCGATTCAACGATCTCTCCAACGTTCTAATATTTCATTAATTTGGCTACACAATTTGTGTAATTATTGTAACTTCTTAAAAAAAAACAACAAAACAACAAAATGCACAAATCTCTTTTTAAGAGCTGTCAAAAACCAGAAACAAGAAAAGTTCATTTCAATTTTTTTTAGTTACATTATAATTATATACAAAATATTTAAAATCGGATTTTTTTTTTTATATAATGATTTAATTTCATGGAATAATGGAACAAAATAATGAAAGGACACGGTTATACAATATTACAACTGTCATTACAAATGATCTGATTTTCAATTTCTATTTCCAAAAAAAAATCAGCGAGATAAATATCAGGTATAAAACCCAATTATTGAAAACCAATAACGTAAACATCATCATACATTGACCCTGAAAGAATAACACTTTTATTTTTGTGACTAATATTACAACATATTAATCAAGAGTTCTTCAATGATAAAGATATAGCCTACTAAGATGATGAATGTGATTGCATGTACATAATTTTTATATTTAAAAACTGAGAATTTAAAAAAAATAATAATAATAATTTTCTCAGATGAAATCAATTAGAAGATGAAAGTATGACTGATTGTATCAATTGGATGACTGGAACATTAAAATCAGTGCAAGTGCTTATTTCATTTTATATATTTTATATTAATTAAGTTTGGAAATTAAAATATATCTTAAGGTAATATCTAATATCACTGCAATATCTACATCAAATCTGGCAAACAAAAACAAAAACAAAACATGAACTAAGATTTTGTAGTATAAAAAAGGCTCCTCCTCTATAAATTAAAAATAATTCCATATAATAATAAAGTAATAAAGTAAACGGATAATACATTTCTTCACTTTGAAAATGATATTCAGCAAAACATCTATCAATTAAGAAGGAAAACAAGGGGCGGGCTGAAGAAACATTGGCATTATACAGAAACACACAAACCAAATTGAATAAAATACATAAATAAATAAACCTGGAAATAAGCATGATAAGTAGAAATGGGTAAAAAGTCATAAATATTCACAATTCAGTATCAAAGGAAAATAAAAAATAAAACTATGTAAATTTAAACAAATAGGGTCGTACAATTGTGGACTAAGGCCAACTATCTTTTTTTGTTGTTTGAAATATACACTTCATATTATTATTATATCCATTGTCAAAAGATGAATGAAAAGAGAAAAAACTCACAGAAAAGAAACCCGCGCCCCAGAAAACCGAGGCCGCCGAACGGTGCATGCCCGGATTAAGGTCCCCAAAATAATGCGCGCACTGATTCCAAGTAAATAGATCCAGCTATCAGCGCCATTCTTGTATACCTCGATATTTGGTTAGCTTACCTCGGGAATGGGCGCGGGAAATATTTCTCTCAATTCGTCGTATTTGTGATCAATTAATGAGTTCTCAAGCCTTGGAATATTGCGTGAGTTTATTGCCCACCATATATTTTACCGCGTCAGTTGATAGTGTAATTTTTTCTGAGATATTATTTGGTTGCGAAGTTATGACCCGAAAACCTTGATTTACCTCGATAACCGGGCGGTGTACGGTACTTCCCAGTGCAAGGTCAATTATGAATTGACCATGCATAAGTGTAAGTGGTTGCACAGCTGATTTGACAGTGTTTGATGATGTTGGTGGGATTGTGAATTGATCATATTCTATGAATTAGAGTCTATGTGAGGTTATGTGAGTAATTTAGAAAAAAATAATGGAGATCTTGGCCTATACCTGATGAAGAAGGGCAAGAAAATGATTGTCTTTTCAACTGTTATTGACATTGTTAATTGTGACTCTTTTATGTTCCCGAGGATTTTTTCGGCACCAGGAAGAAATCAGATTTGTTTTTTTGTTGTTGTTTTTTTTATGATAGTGAAATCATTAATCAAATTTATTGAAAACCTATTCTCTGATAAGTATAGCTAAAATAGGAAGGCTTAAATTCAGATTCAGATTGCAAAATTAGAAAAACATTGCATATTGTAGAAAATTGTTGCAAAACTGGCCACCGTAAGTAACGCGTTGCGTTTGCACCGATGATACTAACGTAAAATCTAACTCTAAATTCTACACATTGAAATATCGCGACAGTCAAGACATGGGTCATGGTTTTGCTGCTAGCCTGATAATAACCTGAAACTGAATCAAACCAAAATGCACATTGTAATTTATAATTTTATTTCATGATACAATTTGTTTTCCAGCTTTTCACAGCTATGGATTGATGGTAAAGAACTGTTTAGTTGAAGAACACAAGCACTCTGAAGTTTGACCGAGTCCCAGGAACATCATGGATCCGTAAAGTTACGACCAAGCCCTGATAGAGATGTCAATATTCAAAGAGTAATCGTACTGTGGTAATTCAACCATTGTGAACAGTCATACTGTCGAACCGTTTGGAATAATCAGAATCCACAACTCATCGCAATCATGGATTCCTTTCTGAAAGCCGCTGGGGTGCTATACTTTGTCGCTGTGGCTCTTGCCGTTGTCAGCCTGGCCCTACCCGAATGGGTCGTATCGGCGGAACGTGAAGACCTCCGCCTTGGACTACTTCAACACTGCCAACAAATCCATGGCCGTCCCATGCAGTGCAACTACCGTTACCCGCCCGACGGCCCAGTCTCCTGGATCTTTGCGGCGATTCTCATCCTCCTCGGTGTTCTCGCGCTGACGATAGGGATGGTTATGATAGCCCTCTCTGACAAAATGCCACAGCTGAGACGATATCCGAAGTACCTCGGACTGGCGTCGTGGTCGCTGTTCTGTCTTGCCATCGTGATGTTCCCCGCTGGTTTCAATCTCCCCCTGATAGGCGGGGAGAGCTTTCTCTTGCCAAGTAGCGCTAAGACGGGGATCTCTTACGGACTCTTCTTCACAGGGATCTTGTGTACGGTGTTTGGGGCTGTGCTCGCCCTAGGGAGGATGTACTTTGCAATGATAGTGTGGAGAGGACACACATAGAAAACTGTAGATTGTATAGAATTGGTCGAACTGTATCAGACATTTATCCTTGTTTTACTCATCTCAAGAGCAAAGAGCAAATAAGTCAGATGTAGAAAAAAAAAATGAGCTACTTGTTATGCCTCTCAGGCTTTAACAAAATCTAACATAGTATAATATTTTATCTACATGTACATGTATTTGTGTATGCAAGTTGAATTTCAACTTTGTTCTGCTTTTCAACAAGTAAACTGGACGGAAATAGAACATCAAAATTCTTTATACATGTAGCACAACCAGGGCTCCATAACACAAAGGTTTGCAATCAATCGCAAAATGGCAGTAGCCAATCAAAATCGTTGTTTCACATTCTCTTTGTTCAAAAGACTGACCAGCAACCAATCACAGTATTTCTTGCAAATTTGCAATTGATCGCGAACCTTTGTGTTACGGGGCCCTGAACTCTTGTTTACCTTGACAATTTAAGGTGGCGATAAAATTATAGTATTTACAAGAGATGATGGATCTGTACATGTATGTTATGGTGTACATGTACATGTACACATTGTAATGTACATTTTATAAAAGATCTCTAGTTGTTTAGGTGTCCTACACTTGTCAGTCAATGTCAGTTTACTGTGTAAATGGGTGATAATCTAAAATGCCTGCATGTCCTCTGCAATGTACATGTAAATGTTGCTGTCAGTACATGTACATTTATGCATAAAATCATGTTTATGAAATGCAAATTAGTTGATACAATATAGATGGTAATAATAGATATAATTTACAAGTACAAGTAATTGTCAAGATTTTTATGCTTTTTTTTATCATGTTCGATTCTCTGCCAATCATTAATTTAACAAATACCACACTCCATAGTACTTCATTATTGCAGTCACTCCCATTATAACGAGCACAGATACATACAATAAGATTTGAGATTTCAAACATGTAAATTCCCATGTGCTCAGTATTTAAGGGCTAAATTGATCACATTTCATTCCTCAAATTCATTATTGGCAACAGCAATATTTTTATTTTAATGCTACATGCTTCTAATTGAATGTGATGTCTTTGAAACCAACACATATGGTTAGGAACTTCAACAATTTTTTTTAATTTCCAATTTTGATGAAAAACAGTGATCTTCAACTTCCCAATGTGTTGCCAATTTAGGGATTTTAAGGATTAATCAGGTTAATTATAAAATTCCTGGCATCAAATGCAGTATGGTCATGCAACAACAATGTGCACTATGTACGCAGATTGTTTTTTCTCTTTCCACTGATTATACCTGGTGTATTTTTTAGAGCTCTGAAACAAAAGTAAAACAAGATGACCCAAATTACAAAATGTGGGTCAATGACGCGAATGGGAGACTTTACTTGGTCCCAAGCACCCCTTTATAACAGGATTGTATTGTACTTCTTTATTTATAACTACATGTACATGGAGTATGTGAAAAACAATGGCCAGGGTTCCCCCAGTCATGGAAAATCCTAGAAAATCCTGGAAAATGTTGTGGTCATGGAAAGTCGGGGAAAAGTCAGGGAATTTGGAAAATTTGTGAAAGATCATGGAAAAGTCATGGAATTCTGTTTTCAAATTTCTGTGGGAACCCTGGGATGGCTGTGAGGGGAGGTGGAGGCCATCATAACGTGTCTGATTTTGGAAACCGTTCCAGGAAGGAAGTCATGGAATGCAGCAATTTAGTCATGGAAAAGTCATGGAAAAGTCATGGAATTCTGTTTTCAAATGTCTGTGGGAACCCTGAATGGCAACAAAGTACATTTTTACAGTAGTATACTTCCATTATAACAGGGTGCTCGGGACCCGTATGAAATCTTGTATACAGAACGTGTACCAGTGTGAAGCACATGTAGATGTACATCATGTTTGGAAATGGGATACTAAAGATTTTCATTGCTATATTTACAAAGTGCATTGTACTATTATTTTTTTTGTTTTTTTTTGTTTTTTGTTAACAACATTATCTGAACTGTTGGCTACATACATACACACACGTACATTTTTATTCAATTTTTTTTAATTTTAATTATTGATAGCATTTGCCATCTGGGTTATTTTATGTTGTTTTGTTTTGTTTTTTTGTTGTTTTTTTCTTCTAATATTGTAGTCTTTCCGCATCTTCCATTAATTTGCCAATCCTGACAATGTTTTTTTAGTTATTGTAATTTGTGATTCTATTATTCTTAGGCTTATTTCTTTGTGCATGTTGATCAACCCTGATGTGTGTACAATTACGCAATTTTCTCACTAGAAACAAAATCAATATCATCCACCAGTATTGGGCTGTTCATATATTTCTGTGATTCTGCACCATTGAAAATATATTATGATGGGCACAATAGATTATTTTTTTTTATTATTACATATTTCGGGTTGGTTTCACCCTTTGTTCAAATTCAAATTTAATTTTGTCATTTTGGCAAAAGAAAAACAGAATTAATGTCAATTTAAGAAGAAATTCTGATTCATTTTAGTCAAGACTTATGGAAAATTCTGATTTGATGTGGGTTCAAGCTCAAGCAACACTGGTGTGAGTCACTACATGTACTTCCTAATGCTGAAGGTTTTTTTTAACTGACAAGTGTTCTAGGCTTTATTTCTTTTAAGATGTAGAGTTTGGGGTCACTGTAGTGCTTTGTGTTAAGTTTTGGGTTAGGGTCATGTTTAGTACATTTAGTCCAGGGTAGAAGTTACTTGTAGCCATTCTGTTTTCAGTGATATGGGTTGACCTACGTAGGAGCAACTCTCGACGGACAAAATGTCATATATGTAGACCCAGCTTAATTGTCTTCTTCAATTCTCTATAGATGCTGCAATTGTTTTCTTCTTTGATTACAGAATATGAGTGATAAGATTAGGGTGTTTGTCTGTATTTAAATATATTCACGGTAGCTATATTACTCTGAGACATACAGTGTATTATTTATGAAGAGCCAAAATGGTGTGTGTAGATCGTGGTACTAATATTTTATGACATATTTCACTCTTTGCCCTCAATAGATCTGATTTTTTTTTTTTTTTTTTTTTTTTGCTCTAAAAGCTTGTAATTATTGAGGATCGTGTTGATGTACATTGTAAATAAAAGATGTTATTGTAATAAACATGTTTCCTGAAATTATGAATGGAAAACAAATAATAGATGCATGTAATGAACTCAGTTGCATGAAATATGATTGCTAGCAACAGATAATAAATCTACAGAAATAAAATTATGATTTAAAATCCAGATTCATTTGTTGTACGTGTATTGATATTCAAGTTGGTTTATTTTGAATCAATTTTCCAATACAGTGCAAACTCGTTAAACGAAGTCCTTGGAACAATAGAAGTTACCTTGTTATACTATTTACTCGGGAATCTCGTTATATCACTAAAAACAACAAAAGATTGCACAGAGCTAGGACCAGAAAAATAATCTCGTTATATCAGGAACCTCATATCAGATCTCGTTATAATGAGTTCCACTGTATAGTGTACCCCTCCCCTTGGTCTAATTATCATTTGGACTAATTGACACTTGGTCTAATTGCCAATTTTGTCTAATAGTTGATTTGTCTAATAACATGTACATCGTTTAATTTCCAAACAAGTATTTAGTCTATGACCAGTTTGTTAAAGGAATTCACTGAGTGATGTTAGACCAAATGGACATTAGACGAAATGGCTGTTAGATGAAATGGTATATTAGCAAAGTGGCAATTAGACCAAAAGGTAATTATACAAACTGGTTGTAGACAAAATGGTATTAGACCATGTGAGATTAGACCAAATGGGCAGTAGTCAAAGTGGGTTTGGACCAATTGGCAACATGTAGGTCTACCATTGAAAATGCTAAAAGTATTTTAAATAACAGACATTCCTGCACTGTCTTAAAACTTATAATAAAAAATAAACCATCAAATGAAAATGGCATTACAGTCAACTTTCATTATAATGGGTACAGATACAAGATTTTCATTATAACGAGGTGGTTTTCCAGGTACCAATTTAACGTGTATGCGCAGAAATGTTACTTTTCTTGAAATGTCCTTAATTCAGGAAGACTTTTTTACTCCAAAATTTGCGTGTTGTCATTTATGTTCAGCCTTTTTGGGCCAAATTTGTGTTTCCTTCTTTTTTTTAAGATTGGTTTTTGTCAATTTTAGGATATTTCAATGGTACTGACATCTCTGTATGTTCAGTATAACAACTTTTCATTATAACGATGTATTTCTCTCGTTCTCAAGCACCTCGTGGTAATGCAAGTTGACTGTATTTGAAAGGTTATATTTTGTGCAATAATTTTATGTGGTCGCCTTTCCTAGATATTAAAATTGGAATTTTGTGATGTGACTCTACTATTCATCTTTTTCACAACAGCCTCCTTTCAATGTTATTCTCTCTGTCTACTAGGGTCCTGTTTCTCAAAACCGTCATATGTCTAAGTTCGTGGACATCACATTAAAACGTGTGGTAATTCTTCAAAACATGTACCTATAGGTTACCCACAAACTTCAGACTGAGAGTTTCGAGAAATGGGCCCCTAGTTTCCATCTTTTCATTCCCTTTGTCACACTCTTTTGCAAAAGCCATTTTCTTCTGTCTCTTCTAATTTTTTCTTTTTACTTCTTATCTCACTAATAGGATATTTGTGCATTTAATTTTGGAAGCTGCCTTTGTTTTCCTTCCTGTCAATTCTGTCTCCATCCTGTTTTCCTCTCATTCCTTCTTTCTTTCACTCCATCTTTCCATCCGCTTCTCATAATCCTGCTCTTCTTTTTCTCACATCGTCAATCTTGTACCTTTTATTTTCCATCCTTTCTCTCTCTCTCTCCCTCCCTCTCTCTTTCTCTCTCTCTCAACAACATATATGTATACACACGAGCTTGGAATGCTCTTTTAAGTTACATTTATTATACATGTATATTCGTTTACATAAAATAAAATTAATTGGCAATTGAAAATTCATTGCAATAAACAAAATAATTTGTAAAAACGAGCAGATATAATGTAGGCCTACATGTATACCATATCAAACTATAATTCTTCATTTTATAAAATCAAAGTTCATTTTGGGATTTAAAAAAAAATGACAAGTCTTGTTCTGAAACTAAAAGGGGAGAATTTCATTGGCCCCATGTTTAATACTATCATAGATTCCTGAAAGAATATTTAACAATTACACTTGCAAATGATATACAACTATTCCTTTGTGGTGATTAATATCTACAAGATTTTATTGTGGAACTAAGGACAAATTTAAGAGCTTTCAAAATGCAATGTTCGTCTTTTTCACATATTAAATTATATTTTTTGCTTTATTGATCCCTGTTTTCTTTCATCAAAGTCACCTGAAATATATTAGTAATTGATTACCAATCAGAAATTAGAACATTTCATTAAAATCGTTTAGAGTAAATAAAGAATAGTTTTACAAACAGGCCAAAAAAATTGTCTAATACCTGTCTGGTCTCATCTCACATGGTTTAACCCCTTTCCGTCTCCAACTACATGATGCAGTTCTTCTATTGTACCATTTGGTTAACCCTTTAGCACCTAAACCGCCCGAGACCGCCCCTCAGCTTACTCACTAAACCGCCCCTGTCTTAAGCACGCTATAGTCAAGATAGTACCAAAAATATGGGATGAAACATACTCATATTTGTTGTGGATTACCCATGGGATGTGTGCTGTCTGATTCCGCACAAAAAAGTATGTTTTAAAAGCAATTCTTATTGAAAAAAATCTGATTGAAACACAGTATAACCCTTTCCTCTAGTGAGTAAACTGACACTTTTCACGCAGTCTCTAGGTGCTAAAGGGTTAAATTGCAACTTGGTATATTTACCATTTTGTCTAATTTCCAGTGAGGCTTTACACATTTGGTCTAACATCCAATTTACATGTGTAGATGAATTGGTAATTACCCAAATTTTCATTTGACAAAAAGTGAGTAGATGTGGGGACAACTAGACCATCTGGACATAAGACTACATGTACACATTTGAATAAGAATATTACATTGAGTGAGTAGTAGTCCAAGTGATAATTGAACCAAACAACAATTATACCAAATTAATAGTAGACCAAATAGGTACAGCCAATGTGGTAATACACAATCATAGTATTGGACCAACTGCTGTTAGACAAAGTGGGCATAGAATTTTGTTATTACATGTACTCTGGACCTCAATAGACAACATCTTAACCCACAGGCTTCACCCCTTTGGAAATTCTACAAGCTTTGACTGACTGAAATCAACAAATGAAAAGACTATTACGTGATTAGATTTAACAGAAAAGAAGGATACACTTCATTCTTTTTTTCCGGGGGGGCGGGGCGAGTGGGGACTACAGGCTTTCTCTTAACCATAAAAAGATTGATGATGAACCATATGGTAATAAAAGAAAAATGAATGTATGAATTACATCCGTTCCAATGAATATGGCAATTTCATAATGTTCCATATCATGCTCCATGATATATTTAATTTCTAGACTGAATATGACTCTAGTTCCTATGAATTCTAACTTGAAGGCACATAGATGTAAGCAAATCTGTACTGCAAGCTCTGGACATTTCTCACCAAAACGACAAGCTTTCTACCTTGAGGGGAATCACGAAGTAAGTTCAAGAGACCAAGAGTGGCACAGAAACCAACACCCGTTCCCTTTCCGCAGCTGAAGGATTGTGCCCCATTTGTCACAAATCCTATGATGGAACGGGTGCAGGACTTGAGGAGTTCCGGATGTCCAGGAGGAAGGCAAGTACTGGATGATTTGCTTGTAGGTGTAGAAGTTTCTGCATTGTCAGTTGTTGCAAATGGTCCATCTGAAGCCTCTACTTCCATTTGAACATCATCATTATCATCCTTATCACAAACATGTTTTGAATCTACAGTGTCTGCACATTTTGTTGATCTACTGTCTATGTGTGATCCACTGGAGCTTGATTCTTTGGTTGATTCGGTTACCCTCCCTACAGTTTCATCTTTGTTTTCACTGACATACCCAAAGTCCTTTGGAGTAGATGGAGGCTCTGGTCTGTTCTCTTGGGCAAGCTTTGCTTTCTTTGCCCTCGACATCTTCTGCCCCTTTTCCAACTTTCTCTTCTGCTTCAGGCGGAATTCCTTGTGCACAGGCTCTTCTGGGCCACCATAGTTAGAGTCTGTGTGGAGTTCCGCTAGGTCCGCAGCACTGGGTAAACATATGATAGCAAACTGGGTCTGGAATCCCCTGTTCACCATATGCAATCCAACCCATACCAAGGTTTTATTTTCAGAAGGTACTAGACATTGGGTCAAGGGTTCCAGGAATGACAGATGGCTAGGACTCTCTTGAAGAGCTGTCCTGAGACCACTGGATTCTTGCAGATGTGGCGTCCTTGGGCTGGAGGTTTCTTTGACAATATTGGGACTACCCTTTCCACCTCGCACGTTCCACTTGCCTCTTTTCTTTCCCCCTCCCTGCTTCTTGGACCACTCTTGCATAATGGTCCTCAACGCACCAATCTTCTCCTTGTTCCTCAGTACGTACCAGTCTTCCAGACTGCTACTCCCAGGAGCAACCTCTTCAGACCCTGAGAAATGATTACCAGTCCCCTTTCTAACCCACTCACTGATGAGCTGAGCCCACGGAGGACAGAATGGAGAAGCGATTCCAAGTTTAGCATGATTCATCCTCTTTGCTGGTGGCTTCTTCAGGAAGGTTTCCTCCAAGTCATCAGCGATAGACTTCTCGATGTCTTGACCTGCCTTGGAATCCGGGTAGTCATACGGAAGCCGCGGCAAACTGCGATGGAGGGCTACTTTCCCGGCCTCGCGGAGCCCGACTGCCCTAGCACCTCTGTAGACTAACCCCACCCAGAAAGGCATCCCCCATTTCCGTGGCAACACAAGATCCCATCCTCCACCGTACCCCAGCATCCCTGTACTCTCGTTTCCTTGGTTACCGCCTGAGGACCTGGTTCCAGGGCGGTGTAACAGCAGAATTGGAATGCGGGATTCGGCCCTGCCCAGGTTTAGATCAGTTCCTGGAACTAGAAGCTTAGACCTAAGCTGGTTCAGTTCATGGTTGGGTCGTTGTTCTGCGGCTACAGACTGTCTGACCTTGGGGGACCAAAGGGGTGAAATGCTGGCCTTGGGAGGAAGCTTGTGACATATCTGGTTAGAAGGCTCCTCTGCAGATATAAAGTGAAAAAGAAGTATTCATGTCAGATGAGAAAATTTGAATTTTAGTAGAATAAAATAATAAGTAAGGTTCACTATATAAGCAATAATTTAGTATAACCATCTAGTGCACATTAAAACAGCTTATGTATGAAACAACTACATGTATTATAGATCATTTTCTTTCTATTTTTTTCTATGATAGCATATAAATAAATGAAACAAAATTTGTATCACAAAATCAGTATTTACAGAGAATCAGACAAATGTGTTGATACCATGCTGGGTTTTTTTTAATGACAGCATGTACATTTCATTTATTGTGTTCTCATACAGCCAAAGATCCCACTAACTCGATACAATATTCAAACATCCTGTAAAAAAACATGTGTGAATTTCGATGACAACACTAAAAAAGGGCTGAGAAAACTCATGAATTCATTTTCCTAAAGGCTGCATCTCTGTACAAGTTCAAGAAAATCAGAAAATCTTCATGTACCTGCAAGGTTCTCTGGATCCACCATCACCTTGGTTCTCTTCTTGGGAAGAACGATGCGAGGATCACGTACAACCAGTGACATCATTGCATTGGTAGGTACCTCTGAAGAGGACTGCACCTGCTGGAGTTCTGTCCAGGTTTCGACCTGCCTTTTGAAGGTCTCCAGATGAGTTGTATCCTGTGAAAAGGGTTCATGAAAAAATCATCTTTATAGAAAGTGTATCGGTCATATCCTTTAATGATGCAAAGGTGGTGGATTTTCCTCAAAATTATGACCTTAACCAATGCATTTTATCTACATATGCTTCACTGCACCCAGGTGTTCAAATGGGTACACAGACAGACTTTTGTATGTACGCTACTGAGGTGGAGTGCATCTGCTGGAGTTATGTCCAGGTGTCCACCTGCTGGTTAAAGGTCTCCAGGAGGCTTGCATTATGTGAAATGGATTTAGGATAAATTGATTTAGAGCTATATACAAGTAAAAGGCAGAAGCTTCTGATTACATGGAAGGGTCCATGTCATTATTAATGACTAAAATCATGACATTTTTAGCAACAGGGTGCAGATCATTTAAATTCATGTAGACAGTGTATATCAAACCATGGTTAAAAAAGCTACGGATGTCATATTCTTAACCTTTGGTTTACAATAATGTTTCAGTAAATGTAAAAAATTGTGACATCATCAACTATGCAGTTAACTGTGTATTTGGTTGCAACCAGACAGGAGCTGATATGTGAATCTCTTTTGGCTCCTCCCGGGAATTGAACCCAGGACCTAAGCACACAGATACCACAGCACATTGATGTGAACTGATTTTTAAAGGGAAAATCTTAATTCGTTCAGGATCTGGAAATAAACAAAACAAAGACAAAAAAACTGTTCCAGCTTATTAGTTTAGACAGGAATAACCTGAGATTTGTAAGCTAATATGACATTTAATTGCCAAGATTTTGATAAATGAATATCGCCATTTACATAATTTACCTGAGCATTTGTTGATTCCGCGGTATCTGAACTTATAAAATAGTATTGCAATATTTGTTGGTGTTCACCTCATAATATTCATCCCACCAATACAAAGGCTCGCTTTGTCCATCTTTCTCATCCTGCTTGGTATCAGGAGGGGTAACCATAGCAACCTGAAGGGCATCTAAGAGGATGGGATGGGCCAGTGGGCCTTGGAGACGGAATCTGAGTAGCTCATCTTCAAGGGGTGATACAGTCACTAGAAGATGATAAACACATTCATTTTATTTGATGCTAATTACTACCAACTCAATTACTCTTGTTTATTGAATTTATGTGATTACATGGATTTTTTATTCTCCTCTTTTTCTTTGTTGCGTCTCGAGCACTCCGCAGAGTGGTTTGGCGTGTTACAAATCATATGTATTATTATTATCATCATTTTGATTCCACATTTAAATACATGTATATCCACGAGAGCTTAGGCCAAATTTTCCCCCAGAGCCAGTGAAAGCCAAAGTGGCCCATCATAGATAAAGAGATTAGTCAATATTACAAGAACAACAAACAAAGTATAAACAATTCAGTAACATGTACGAACAATACATATTATATTACAAGATATAAACAATACAAGATAATTAGATATATAAAGCATACACTGTCATAACAGAAGTATGGCGAATGGACCAGTCATACAAAATATTCACAAACCCCCAAACCCTAAACAACAACAAAGTACCCATCATAAGAGATACTCAGGACCAGGTTAAAGAGGATAGCATCATTTTTATAGAGAGTAGTAAAATGAGAGGAGCGATTTGAAGAAAGAAACAAATAGTTTATCAAAATCGGTCAGAAATTAAGAGAGCTTTGGATGTTTGAAAAGTTTCGTTCTTTTTGAGATCCTTAAATTGGCAATTTTTTCCACATGGTTGATTTTGTAGACCACTTTCCATTTGTTTTGTACACAGATTATCATGTTTTCTCCTATGTTTCTCATATTTCTGATCATCTTTTGCTGACTGAACATATATGTCCTTTTAATTTGTTAGTAGTTACAACCTTTTTCCTTTACTACTCACCATTATAATCAGAGCTTAGTCCATTCACCTCATTTAAGACCTTCACGCAAAAAGGATGGACCCATATCCACAGTCTTATTTTCCTTTTTACTACTACCCATTATAATCAGAGCCTAGACCATTCAGCTCATTTAAGACCTCTTCCCAGCAAGAAGGATGTACAAGTACCTATAGCCCAATCTTTTTTTTAAATTCTTAGGAGTTACATCCTTTTACCTCTCCTAATCTACATTATAATTATAAACTTCTCAATCCAAGAAATTGTTCCAGCTTTATGGATAGACCCATATCCAACATCTTCGTTTGAACTTGTTGGGAGTTACATCCTTTTTACTACCCACCATTATAATCAGAGCTTAGACCATTCAGCTCATTTAGGATCTCGTTCCAGCAAGAAGGGTGTACCCATATCCAACGTCTTCTTTTTAACTTTTTGAGAGTTACATCCTTTTACCTCTCCTATAAACTTCTCAATCCAAGCACTTGTTCCAGCTTTATGGATGGATCCATATCCAACATCTTATTTTGAACTTGTTGGGAGTTACATCCTTTTTACTACCCACCTTTATAATCAGAACGTAGACCATACAGTTCATTTAAGACCTCCTTCCAGTAAGAGGAAGGACCCATATCCATAGTCTTCTTTTAAACTTTTTGGGAGTTACATCCTTTTACCTCTCCTACTCAACATCCTTCTCAATCCAAGAACTTTTTCTAGCTTTATCAATGGCCCATATCAAAAATCTTCTTTCTATCTTGTCTTGAGTAACATCCTTTTTACTACGCACCATTATAATCAGAGCTTAGGCCATTCAGCTCATTGAAGAGCTTTTAAGAGGACGGAGTTTTGAATTTGCTGCCCCAGAATTGTGGAATAACATTCCAGAAAATGTAAGGAATGCTGAAACGGTTGGAAGATTCAAATCTTATCTGAAGACTTATCTTTTTAATTGTTAAACATGGTTTTTGATCCTTTCTGCTTTTTCTCTCTCTGTCTCTTTCTCTTTTCTCATGAAAGCGCATTGAGACCTTTTTCAAAGGTATAATGCGCTATATAAGAATTGCTGTATTATTATTATTATAAGACCTCCTTTCAGACAGAAGTAAGTACCCATATCCACAGTCTTCTTTTTGATATGTTAGGAGTTACATCCGTTTACCTCTCCTACTAAACATTATAAATATAAACTTCTCAATCCAAGAACTTGTTCCAGCTTTATGGATGGATCCATATCCAACATCTTCTTTTGAACTTGTTGGGAGTTACATCCTTTTTACTACTCACCATTATAATCAGAGCTTAGACCATTCAGTTCATTTAAGACCTCCTGCCAGCAAGAAGGATGGACCCATATCCACAGTCTTCTTTCATTTCTCATCTTTGCATCACCTCTATTAACATCATTTTCCTCTCTTCCAGATTCCTGTGAATAAGGATAAAACAATGGAAATGTACTTGGGCCTAATGAACAATTAAATAATCATAGTAATCATAATTGTAACCACAATTTGATATTTAGAATTACATTTGTTTACAAGAGAAGTAGGATTATTACTATGACCTAAATACCATGAAATACCACCTAAATACCATGATAATAATTTAAACGCTCACAATAAGTTTGTTCACCTTTCCCACTGCACTAGATTCTCTTTCAGCAGCCTTTTGGATGGTGACATCAAATTGTGGTCTAAGATTTTAATAATCATATGAGATTTACACATGTACATACATTGTATCTGTCATAAACCAGATAAACCAACCATCTACTGTAAAAGTGGAACATTTCACAGGGTGGAAAATTTCGCTAATTTCTCCTGATCATCCACGAAAATAAAAACATGCAAAATTTCATTTTAAAACACATTACGGGAAAAATTGATCACATGAAATTTTTCCCTTTTACAACATACAGCTTGGGCAAAAATAATTAGACCAAACGTTTTTTAGAAGGTTTCTGTGATTTGAATATTTGGAATGAAATTAAAGGCAGGATGTAGGAACACAAGCCGGGAACAAAAGAGAACTATGAGAATTCTTGAAGCAACATTGGGCTGCAATGACTAACCCTAACCTGAATGACGTGTACCTTTATGAAGAAGAGCATGGTCTAATAATTTTTTCCTAAGCTATATTTTTTTATTAGGGTTGTGAAACTTCTTTAATCTCCTACCTGTTTCTCAGCTTCTACGGGAGTTGAGGATCCACATTGCCAAAGGTAGTCCACCAGTCCAATGGCTCCATGAGGGTAGGTGTCCCTGTGGTACAACAGCACTTCACCATGTCTTGTTCCCTGTAGGTATGCCTTAGAGGCCATTGTCAGACCTGAGAAACATAATAAGAGTAACAATTATAATAACAACAACAGCTAGAGCAAAAAAAATGCCACATTTCCAGAGGTAATCATAGTGTCCCATTGCTCCATGGGGGTAGGTATGCCTGTGGTACAACAGGACTTCACTATGTTTCGTTCCCTGCAGGTATGCCTTAGAAGCCATCGTCAGACTAGCCTTTTGTCGAGGCCTTGTTGGCTTATTGTCGTTTGCCGAATGACGCCGAGCGAAGCGAGTCGGGCTTGTTGAGCGCAGCGAAACAAGGCCTTTTGACACCTAACCTGAATTTCACCGACTTTCTTTTGTCTTTTATTGTTTTGACGAATATTCCGACCAAAAATTGGTCGGTGAAAATCATCCAATGAGCGCGGGCTATAATGACGTAATGTTGGATATTCATGAGGCCGGGCGAGACTGATGTCTCAATGGCGGCCCATGGATTCTCCGCGATGAGAGACGACAAAAGTGTTAAGAACATTGAAAATGCTTCATGAATCTTGAATATTTACCAATTCAGTTATTTGTAGGTTACTGCAATAAAATCTGCAATGAAATGATACGTTTTGTTTGCAAATCTATCAACAGGTTATGGTCAATTGTAATCTTTTATTCGCTTCCAGTGAGCAAGGATTTTAGAAGTTGCTGCTTCGACGGGCGTGCGAACCTATTCTACCAGGCCGACAAGGCCTTTCTCCCGCTGAGTCTCCGGGCGGCAGTGACGATGGGTTCGGTCGTACAGGTTGCATTTAGCTGCATGCTGTGTGTGTCTGTGGCAGGCGGTTGCGTCTATTCATGATCAGGGGGTGTTAATACCCGCTGGTTGAGCGTTGAAACTTATTTTGCACACCTTTTATTCGTTAGATTATCACGACTCAATATTTTGGGGAAATTGTACAGATATCACATACGTATCTGTTATGAAGTTAACACCAGCTATGTCAAAGAGTGAATTATGAATGTATTTTAATCGAGCTTATTTCTGCAATGTTGATAGAATCCCCTCCACATAGTTGACTATTCTAAAATCCTGGGCGAATTACTAATACATTCGTTAACGAGGTCAGACATGCATACATATTCATTAGGAAGTCGTATCTTATGAATATATAATTCAACACAGAAGTCAAGAGGCCTTGTTTCACTGCTCGTTTCGCGAGTTCGGGTTTTCTCCTCGCTTTCCCGCGACTTCATTCGGCAAACGACGACCAGCCAACAGGGCCTCGACAAGAGGCTATCGTCAGACCTGTGAAACATTAGAATACAAATATTCCATAATGATAACTGCAGGAGTTTAGGAGTTGAGGCAGCGGATCCACATTTCCAGAGGTACTCCACCGGTCCAATGGCTTCAAGGGGGTAGGTATCCCTGTGGTACAGAAGTACTTGAGACCTCACACCTGATAAACATGAGAATACAATATACAACAATGATATCCTCCGGAAATGAGGAGGAGGAGGAGGACCTACATTTCCAGAGGTAGTCCATCAGTCCAATGGCTCCAAATGGATAGGTGTCCGTGTGGTACAGCAGCACTACACCATGTCTCGTTACCTGCAGGTATGCCTTAGAGGTCATCGTAAGACCTGTGAAACATTATGAAACAATCAATGATAACTTCAGTAGTTTAGAAGGAGGAGGAGGCACATTTTCAGAGAGTAAGAGTAACAATTATAACAACATCTGCTGGAACAACAAAAAAAAAACATATTTCCAGAGGTAGTTCTTCAGTCTAGTGGCTTCATGGGGGTAGGTGTCCCTGTGGTACAGGAGAACTCCACCATGTCTTGTTTCCTGTAGGGATGCCTTAGAGGCCATTGTCAGACCTGAGAAACATTATAATAAGAGTAACAATTATAATAACAACTGCTGGAGCAAAAAATTAATGGAATATAATGTAAATTTGTCAGTCTAACCAGAGTCTTCTAACTGAATCATTACACATTCCCAGATGACAAGTCATTGGTTCGAGGACAACTACCCCCCGGACAAATGCCCCCGCCAAAAATCTACCCCTTAACTCTTCACCTAACACTAACCTTATTTCGGGGTAATAATAATAACAATAATATTAAGCATTCGTAATGCGCCATCTTTCTAGTAAACTATTCAGAGGCGCAGAGGGAAAAGGAAATAAGAATCAGAAACTTAGGAAGAAGGATCCAAAGACATATGTGACTCATCATATCAAAATCAGACACAAGTCACCAGAAAAGAGTCAAAGATTCCAACAAAACAATCCATTTTTAAAGGCTTTCCCCGGATCATTTCTACTCATTTTTTTTACAGATCATACAAAGAAACATAGACAATTCTGAAAATCAAAAAAATATTTCCCCTGAAATAAGACAATTTTTATTATTTTGCCAATTTCCTCAACACTGTGCTAAATTTGCTCAGCGACTTGTGTCTGATTTCGATGTCACGAGTCACATATACATGTATATATACAATTAAACGAAAATAAAGAGAGAACATATAGGCCTTAAAATCAGATTTAAATCTATCTGGGAGTGGTGTGGTCGAGTGGATAAGTCGGCGGACTTACGATCACAAGGTACGCGGTTCGAATCCCGTCCATACCACTAGCATCCTTCAGCAAGGTGTCAACCTGCAAATTTGCCGTACTTGACCCAAGTGAGGTGAATGGGTACCGGTAGAAAGAAATTCCTTGAATGCTGTGAGCGCCTTTCGGGGTAGCCTAGCTAAGCCGGGTAATAATAATTTGATAATGCGCCTTGCGCACTCTACAGAGTGGATATGTGCGCAATACAAATCACATTATTATTATTATTATTATTATCATCTAAGGATTCTGCTGATCGGATCCTCTGAACCTGAAAATGGGGCTGAAAATGAGAAGTAGTTTCCCTGGGGGTAATTGTCCAGGGGCAGTTGTCCTGATACACAAGTGATTGGATAAGATTTGACTCACCTATTTGTGGGCTTGTCATGTGCTTCATGGCGGACAGGATGTTAACCTCTGACCCTTGAACTTGAATGACCTGATGGTAGGATATATCACTCATCACACAATGCCGGGCTGTTGCTCTGTAGATGATAGGATCAATTATATGGAACATGTAGATCATCTTACATAGCGGCAAAAGCATGTATGATGGGGAGACCGTAGTTCGCGCAAATTTCACAAATGATAGAAAATGTGACATTCAATCAACAATTTTTCATATTTTACACAAAATCAACGGAAACTATCAATACCAAATAAACGGCAAAATTCCAAACTCCGAATAGCCAAACAAAGAAGTGAACTGGGTCAAAGAGTTTCAACGATATCGCCATTTCAAAATTCTATGTCGATCGAACGATCCCGCATTCTGCTATTAAAGTCAACAAAACAGTGTGACCTTAATTCCCGCATGGCCGTTTGACAAAGAATTATCTAGAAATTCCATCAGTCTAAGGAAAGGGAATTAAGGTAAATGTAAATCAAAATTTCATAGAATTAGATGATATTAATATCACCTTACAATTTGATGATATTAAATCAGAAAATGATGATTTCCAGACCCTTGTCCGGACGGCCAGATTTTTTGGAACGGATACGCAATTTTCAGATGTTTCGTCAATAATTTCACAATTCAATACACCGTGCCGTGACGACAGATTGGTTCTTAAGCAATTTGGGATCCTCTTTCTGATGGTGCTATCAGATTTTCAAAATATTAATTACTTTTTGAGATATCAGGCGTGCGGGAATTAAGGTCACGCGCGAATTATGGTCACACCACCATAAATTCAAAAGCGGTTTCTAAAACAGTACATTGCAAATTCTAACTGAACATCAACGTTTTAAAGCGAGAACAAACTGACCAACACTCCCATTGACTTAGTGTTATAAATAGCTAGTCTTAAAATATACCTTTTGAGAAAACTATTAATAATAAAGTGAGTAAATTAAGTTATAATTTTATTTGGATCAGAAAACTAAAACATTTTGAGAGGAAAAGTACTTGTATCCCCACTAAGTAACATGATAATGAATGAATGCATTGATAGTGAATAATTTTTTGTCATGTTAGGGAGTTTGAGAATCATGTCGATGTGAAAATGAACGAGGATTTAGATGTAAATAATGGAAGCTTTTCATAAATAATTATGATCATAATGGTGGCTTCTTCAGGCATGATGCCCATAGCTCTCCTAGCTTCTAGGTCCAGTTGACAGGCTGAATTGAGAATGACGAGACAAGGTATTTAATGTTTTCAATTCAGCCTATCAAATGGAACCAGAAGCTAGGAGAGCTATGAGCATCAAGCCTGAAAAAGTCACCATTTTTGTTATAATTTGTATCCAAAGGCTTCCATTCTTCAGATCTAGAGCTTCGTTCGGGTACTTGCAACATGATTCAAAAACTCTTTATTACCTGTAAGCAGCTCGGGCACTTTTATCTGACGGATGAAGAGGTATCTTCCAACCCCAGCGTTCCACCATCTTGAATCGTTTGGCGTGCCAGATGTGGGTCTCAAGCCAGCACTTCTTCATTTGCCGCTTCGCGTATTCCTCGCGTAGATTGCCTGGTCGTCTTCGATGGCGGCGGGACTTTTTGTTAGGGCCTGGGGGATGGGGGTTAGGTTTCTGACTTGGATTTTTCTCTGCCTGTAAAATGATCCATACCAGAAAGCCAAGAAATTTAGAATGATATACATATATTTGTAAATGTGAATACAACTTGTCTATTCATATTTTGTCTCCTCGATACATTTCAAATATGCTTTCCCTTCTCACATAGTCCAATTACTCTGTACGATCTCGAACAAACCACTTTCTTTTGAAAATGCCCAGGATCAATTCCAAAAAATGAGAAGAAAATATCAGTTTTGCCGGCCCCAAAATCTGGTATGATCCTCCTGTTGAAATTCGTTCTTTTATAACAGTACAAACATTCAAGAACAAATTAAAAACACATTTATTCTCCCATGATCTGCTTAAACTAACTTGAAGAGCATCACCTATTCTTACTATTGTGTTTTGTTTTTTATGTGAGCAGATTTATCTGGAATTGCGCTATATAAGAATATAATATTATTATTATTATTATTACTAGAACAATTACCTGTGGCAGCATGGGGGGGGGGAGGTGTAATTTCTGTGTTCGGGGAGGGGGGTGGTGGATGTGGCCTCTTTGTAAGAACACATCAAAAATACATGTACCACAAATAACCCCCCTCATATACATCTACAAACAATTTAACCATGTTTAAAAAAAATTCCAGCTCGATTGAGTGGGAAATCTCTGAGAAAAAATGGAAGGTGGACAGACGGACGAACTGACACTCAAGATTAGCCAAATTACAGTAAGAATTAGAGTAAGGATTATTACCCCAAGTTTTGCCACCTCCCTCAGCCTTCGAGGCATTCTCTTGATGTTATGGCTCATGGCACGTCTCTGCATGTGACGTGGTAGTCTCTGGAAGGTACGCTGAACTGAACCCGTCGTTGAGCTCGTATGCATCATGGTATTAATCTCATTGGCTCGAGCTACGGCAAATGCACCCACGTTGATAGCTGTATAATAATAATAATAATAATAATAATAGTTACATTTATATAGCGCTTAATACGATATCCACCTAAGTGTTTCTAAGCGCTTATAGTGTTAACTAATTATTACCCGGCTTAGCTAGGCTACCACGAAAGGCGCTCACAGCATTCAAGGAATTGCTTCCTACCGGTACCCATTCACCTCACTTGAGTCAAGTACGGCAAATTGCAGATTGACAGCTGTATAATTTAATCATTTGAGGGATTCATGATTATAAGATTTGTTTTCATGGCTGATACCTCTCTCTTTTTGCCAAAATAAAAAATATACAAGGATCTCATATATCTTTAGATGCAAAAAAAGTTTATAAAAGAAGGTAAAGTAGGAAAGGACACAAAGAGAAGAGAAAAGAAGATGGAGGAAAGATTGAAATAAAAGAGGGACAAAACAAGCAAAAAGAGCAGTGTTAAATGGGATTTTCACATTTTGCAAAGTATTGAATGTCCTTAATGTTCAGGTAAGTATGAATTCTTACATTGTACAGAGTCGGTAAGAATCAGAGTTAAACTTTTTCTTTTCTTTTTAGCCTCTTAGACTTTTAAAACAAATTTAATAACAAGGTCACCTGTGAAAAGAGCATGGGATCTGGAAGTGGATGGCATACGAGGAAGGGGAAGACAAAAGATACCATGGAAAAATATGGTGATGAAAGAGAGCAGTAAGATCAAGACAGATAGGGGTGTAAGGAGAGAGTGTCATCATGGCGCGATAATCAGTAACACCTTGTAAAAGGGTAAACTGCTAACTGACATTTGACGATGATAGTTGTCCTAAATTTAGACTTTCTCTTTCAATGAAGGACCTACATTGAATGTACGTTCTGATAAAAGAGGAAACATGTAAAAATCTTGGGCCTGTTTCTCGAAACCGTCCTAAGTCTAAGTTCTTGGACAACCCATAGGGACACGTGCTGTAGAATTCACACGCGTTTCAATGGGATGTCTACAAACTTATACTTATGATGGTTTCGAGAAACAGGCCCCTTATTACCTCTGGGATTCATATCCATCTGAGAGCCTGTCTGATTGGCTGGAGTTTGACTTGTTGAAGCCATGGTGACCAATTATCAGGCTCCTTTGTCCTACAAACTCTATGGGGCCCTGTAGGAGACAAAGCAAAAGAAAAAAGGCTGAGTAAAATACCACTTGCAAATTGAATTAAGATCTTTCAGGATTAAAAAGTAAACATAAATGGCGATTAATTTCAGCCAATGAGAATAGAAATAATCATATCTTTTTGAATAAGCTAATAAATTCCATTTGCATTGATTTTGTACACAAAATCAAGTTTTTGAGCTGTTTTTGGTCTAATGGATATTTTTTTTAAATCATGCAACTTTTTAACGGTAGGCCCTACGCCAGACTTTTCGCGAAAATAATTTTAAAAGATGCGTGAGACTTGAAAGTAAAAAGACAGTAAGCGTCATGATATAAATATTTTGCACAGTGAAATGGTTACAAAAAATGTCGAGGAGGGCCCCCA
>CALNVZ010003429.1:13259171-13275108 GCA_940671915.1 Paracentrotus lividus
CTATGACCAGCTATGTGCAGCTACGCGAGCGTGCATGTGAACTTAAGGTAATGATAACTTAATAATATCTATTTGGTGATGACATTCTGAGACCTATTAAAACACCACAAATAAACAAACATGTGGGGGTCTGAAGCTACCAGAGTGTGGTTTACGAAGTCAGTAGACCAAACATAACCCTGCCTTATATACACATCCTCTTGCAAGTCATTACTCTTACATTTGACAGCAAAGCTTAGTAGATGTGATGATGGATGTTTCACTGTAGTCTGGCTACCTTCTTGTACCTTGAACTTGTAAACCAGTCATGGCGGAGTAGGAAAAAATACGAATAATTTAGTGTGAAATCGTTTAAGGGTCATTCTTTTTAAATATGTGTATATATCTCATGTAGTGTACAAATTATCTTTAAGTCAATGTGATAGGAAATTCAGGGCGATGCTCCCTTCTTGTGTCTGTTATTAATGTTGTCTTTCGTTTAAAACAGAAAGTTATTGCCTAAATTTTGTGCGTATGAGCAACAAATCAAAGATTACGCATCTCATACTTTGTTCTGGAGCTGCTGATCCATTGCTCACTTGTATGTCTTAAACTGTATCACAAAGTCATGGCCACGGCTCGTTGCTAACAAATTGATTTGTTCTTATGTACAGAAAATTAGTCAATCTCCAAAAATACTGCCCTCTATATGGATGAATAATTATAAATTGCAGAAGAAAGTCCTGTTTCCTTGCCTATGAAAATACCAAATAAATATAAGGAATGGTGTTGATTTTCTACTATAAAAAATGTTTGGGTCCAACTGTAACCATTTTATTTGACAGCAGGATGTATAAGCCCGAAGTGCCACTTGTGAATAATGCTTGGGATCTACAGTTTGAGGTCAAAAGTTTTACATTTACACCTGGTAAGACAAACATGAAATACTATTTTTACCACCATAAGAACATTTGGAGTATATAGTATTTTTAAAAGATATAGGTATGATTGGGCTAGCTAACTTTTAATTTCGAAAGGAGTATATTTCATATAAACATATTTATAAACTAATAAATGTTTGATCTCACATCAAGTTGGATAAATGTCAATACACTAACAGAAGTGTGGCTGAGTATTGCCTTGCGTATATTGACTCTTTAATTTTGTATTATATTATTTTTTTACAACTATTTCACTGTTGTCAACAAAGCTTGCGTATTAATTCTCTTTGTGAATTACTGTCGCATTCTCTCATATGAGGCAACAGATATGTTCTCACATACATCCACAATTAGCAGGTCTTCTTGAGCGCTGAATACTCAATTTTTGGGGTCTGCCCATATGTTTTGTACAGGGATCTTGCGTTTAGACAAGTGACAAGCCCTCCTTATCCTTTTTCTGTTTACGCCACTGACATAAACAAAAATCTAAAAATCCAATTTGCTTCTAAGACATCTTATTAACAACCATCGGAGCCTATGCCTTATATACATCATTTCCAGTATTTGTATAGGCAGAGAATTATTTTGAATATCTGGCAGATAAGAAGGGCATTAGCTTAGTCTTAAGAGCTTTTACAGTCATACTGGTTATAAAGAAGTGGTTAAAGTCCAGTATTCTGGTTATGCAAAAAAAAAAAAAAAAAAAACATAGATAAACATAGCTGTTACTGAAACAAATAGGCCACATAGACAATATACACTAATATTATGTAATAAGTTGAAACCAGGAATACAACTTTGGGTTAATATAAATGAAACTTTTTCATGTTTCTTTGTTATTGGATATTTCCCCACTATATTAACTAACACATTCACTCCTGATTTATCTCTGGTATTCCGTCTGTTTTGCCTCATTGTCCAGACCAATAATGTTTGATTTGTCTTGTGATGATTTTCCAAACTCTCGTACACAAATCCCTATAGCCACTTTCCCATATAATTACATGATTCATTTTTGTCGATCAGTTATCTTATGACATGCTCTTTAGTTTGTAATTCAGATTATCCGAGCATCTTTACCCTTGTAACCCCCGTTTTTATTGTCAATTTGTTGTGTTAGGGCCCTAAGGTTTAATCCTCAGCCTCCTTATTCACTCATACTATTGTGATTTCTTCTCTGTGCACATTGTAGCAGCCTCCCCTCCTCTCCCCCTTCCTTTCATAAAATACTTGCTCCTTGTGTAATTTTAATTCTACATCTCTTCATTTTATCATACGCGGGGCTATATCCCACTCCCTAAGAATACATCCCACCTACTCACATCCCCCTCCAATGAGCGTCAGTGTCATGAATTACAATCAATTTTCTCGTTAACCTTATGTTTTTCTAATACTGATTGTTGCGGAAAAGTTGAATATCCATTATGTTGTTATCAATTTCATACCTATGTGTAAAAAAATAGACTTAAGTCTCATCACGAATAAAACATCATAATAATAGGTGATAAAATAGAAATGAGTGAAACCAAAAAAAATCGAATAAGGAATGATGATTAAAGCCGTTATCCAAATTGGATCTTTTGGTTCAATTATTCACTTCTCTATTATACCATGCATAATCACCTATACTTAAGGGCTCGTGAAAGAGTGAGAAGGTAGGGTGGCCAGAGGACGAGAAAGGCAAAGAGAGATTCTGAGAAGCGAAGAGCACCCGAGAACGGAGCAGAACGAGAGAGAGAGAGAGAGAGAGAGGGGGGGGGACGGCCTGAAGAGAACGCGATGCGCCAACAGAGAGGATTTGAGAAGTGTCATAAGCATACTCCAGGAGATGTCCTGAGACAGTGGGTTGGAGGTTGACGATCGCGAAGGCTAGAGTGGAGCATCAGAACAGTGCCAGAGTCGCAGATCGAATCTCCGAGGGAGGGACCGGAACTTGATGTAGTATGGTGCCTTAAAGAGAGATTTCGAGCAAGCTAAGACGAGAGAGGCAGAGCGGATGGTGGTCGGTTCAGCGGTGCAAAGTGATGAGATATATCGAGAGATATCGTGAGAGGAGAGAGGGCAGGGAGAGGATGTGTGGAGAAGATGGCAAATGAGCAGATTGAGATAGCCAAAAACCAGAGATGAAACAGGCGCTGCTGGGGGGTGATGAAAGGGAAGCCAAAGAGAGATTTCGAAGGAAAAACCCAGAGCAGACGAGAGGGGGGGGGAGACGGCCAAGGAGATTGAGAAGAAAGAACAGAGAGAGAGGGATGGGCCGAGGCGAGAAGTTGCGTCGCAGTAGAAGAGGCCAGATTAAAGGTATAGAATTCGGTGAGAGACAAGAGAGAGAGAGAGGGGGGGGAGGAAGGCAAGAGAGATTGAGAAGAAGAACAGAGAGAGAGAGAGAGAGGGGGGGGAGGGGTGGGAGAAAGGGCGAGAAGGAAGAATGTAGAAAAGAGAGAAAGAGAGACGGGTGGGAGGATGGGGGCAGAGAGGCAAGAGGATTTGAGGAAAGACAAGAGCAGAGATAGAGATGTAGGGGGGAGAAGGGCAAAGAGAGATTAGAAGAAGAACAGCATGAGAGAGAGCAGAGTAGTATTGGTGTGGGCGGAGGAGAAGGTTCTCAAGGAGATGAGAGAAGAACAGAGAGTAGTAGAGGGGAGGTGGGCGGGAAAAGATTCAAGGGCCAAATAGCGACGTTGAAGATAGGTAAGACCAGTGTGGATGGACCGAACGAAGATCATGTGGTGGTGTGTGGGTGTGGCAGGGTGTGCGCAGTGGTGAACAGAGAGATTTGAGAAGAAGACCCCAGAGAGAGAGAGACGCCGGAATAAATTCACTCTGCTACACCAGGGGAATGAGGAAGTGGGCAAAGAGAGATTGAGAGTAGCATAGAAAACATATTATGAATGAGTTGCAGGGAAAGTTGTGTAAGGAAAGAGCTGGAAGAGACGGCACATGAGAATTGAGGAAGGACTAGAACGAGAGAGAGAGGTGGGGGGGGGTGACATGGGCAAAGATGATATGAAGGAAGGAAGAACACGAGAGATACAGTGAGGTGGGGGGGGGAGAAGGGCAAAGAGGAGGATCTCTCCGGACTGCAAGAAAGAACTAGACAGAGGATGAGGGTGGTGGGGTGAAGGGCAAGAGATTTGAGAAGAAGAATCAGTGATAGAGTAGCGAAGAGTGGGGGTGTGGGAGAAGGCAAGAGAGATTTGAAAGATGTGCTAACAAGACTGAGAGCAGAGAGAGAGAGTGAGAGTATAAGTAGCGGTTTACGGGGATGGGTGTTCGGTATAATTTAAAATACTTCATCCTTATTCGATTTTTGTTTTGTTTCATATTTTATTTAGGCTTATATATTAATGAGTGTTTTTTCTATGTCTAATTTTTTTTTTACTAGAATTGATAACAATGATAATGATATTAACTTTCCAACAATCAGATTATAAAACTATGAAGAAAATTATTTTTCAGCACTTAAACCTCATTGAGGGTGTCGTGGATGTATTTTGATGGTATTTCCCCCTGTTACTTGGCCTATCTAATTAAATTCAGGAGCAATTTTTGAAGGGGGGGGGGGGCTGCACATGCAAGAAATCACATTATGGTAGAGCTGGATCCCTCTTCCCCCCCCCCCCCCCCCCCCCCCCACCGCCCACTTCCAGGCTTCACGACCCTTGTACTTTATTTTCTCTCTTCTTTTTTTTTAAAATAAATATATACTACTAATTTTCATGGAAATAAAATAAATAATCAATTTAAAAGAAAATTACAACCATCAATATTGTAATTATTGGCACATAAGTCATTGTCAACTTTTATTCATATGTTTATATTTTGCTCTGTTCTCAAACCAAGTATATATTTGGCACAAGTAGGCCTCCATGTACAACCTTTATAAGAAAAAAAAAACTTCTCATTATTATTTATATATATTATACAGAAGGTAAAATTATTACAGAATTGACTTTACACTTTGACAAAGACTCAACCCTTTTGATGAGTCGGGGGGGGGGGGTATTTAACAAAAGGCAAATATCTACCATTATGATAGTGAACAGTTTAACCTTAGGCCTACACATTTACATTAAACGGTTTCAAGTAAGCATATTTCATTACAAACTAAACATTCATCTGTCACAAAATATTGTAAAATTTTTGAATTGCTATTGAATATTGTTACACCAAACAATCAACATTATTTGTCTGACATAGCAACAACCTACCATATAACAGGTGAATGTAATATAAGTGGAAAAATATAAATTACAAAGAGCATGAAAAAAAAAAGTTTTCATTTAAATAACAAAGTCGTATTCCTGGTTTTAACTTATTACATAATATAATACTATCTATGTGCTTATTTGTTCAGTACATGTAAAATAATCTTTTTTTGCATAACCAGGTAGTCAGCTGGATTTTGAACCACTTCTTATAACCGGAGTGGACTATGAAACTTTTAGACTAAGCTAATGCCCTTCTGCCAGATTTCAAAATAATTCACTGCCTATACAAAGTTCCTGGAAATGGACGTGAATAAGCCATAGGGCTCCGTGGTTGTTAAAGGGGAAGTTCACCCTGGAATTTTATTGGTTTAAAAAAAATGCAGAAAAATAAAAGAAAAATATAAGTAAAAGTTTGAAGAAAATGGACCCAAAAATAGCGAAGTTATGAATATGTAAAGTTTTGATTCTGTGACGTCACGTGCGAGCAGCTCTCCCATGTATTGTGTATGTAAATTCCATAAATTTGTCTTTTTTCATGGTTCTTTATAAAGGAATGGGTCAATTTGATAGAGTCATTTATATGAAAATATGTTTGATGATATATCGACCGCACAGATGACATAATTAATTTTCTTTTGAAAAAATGACACTTTATGGAATTTACACTACATAACACATAGGAGACCTGCTCGCACGTGACGTCACATAATCAAAACTTTGAATATTCATAACTTCATTATTTGTTGGTCGGTTTTCTCCAAACCTTCACTCATATTTTTCTTTTATTTATTTATTTTTCTGCATTTTCTAAAAATCAATTTAAACCCAGGGTGAACTTCCCCTTTAATAGATGTCTTAGCAATTGGTACAGTCAATAAAAATTAAGTTTTAATCCCCTTAAATATAGATCCCAAGGCATTATTTCAAGTGCACTTTGATGGCTTATATAGATATCAAATAGCTGTCATAAACATCAAACCACAAGAAAAGGCAGTGCCTAGAGCCAGTTTTTATAACGGGGATGACTTTTTGGATAACTGCACATCAAACAAAAATGGATTTCAACGGTTGTCAAGTATTAACCTCTGGGTGATCAGATATCCCTTTATGCTCTGGTTTACCCCATTAGCTCCTAGACAGGCTACAAGAAAAACATATGGTAGTTTTATAATCTAGTTTAGTTATAATCCAAGGTCGTTTGCCAGTTCAATTGCACTTGGTTGGCGCTCGTAGATGGATATCAGCGAGCCATCGCAAGCAGCGAGTTGGGACGGCGACAACGATACAAGCCGAAGCCAGTGACCACCAGAATGTCTCTTAGACATTTGAAGACCCGTAGAGACACATTCCAAAAGTGATCCGTCGAGTCTATATTTATCTATTGATGCCTTGCCGTCCCTGGCTGATACCTTTGCAACGTAGACATGGTCATTGATATCGCAGGTGGAGTAAGCGAACTGCCCTCTCCCAACCTTGAAGATGTCGGTGATGGCAGCAGTAGTTTGGTCAACAACTTTGACACCTGACCTGTCTTTGACGATGACCTTACCAGATGCTGTTACATCAATCTGCTGAGGTTGGCACTGACCTAACGGGATACTCTTCAGAGGGTTCCCACCGCTTTGCTGGAATTGGTGAATTTCGCCATGTTCAGCGTAACCTAGGAATATGCGCCCATCGATGCTTGATGACAAGGAAACATGCTCCTTGGATGTGGGGGCAGCGAACTTGGTCGGGCGCTTTTCACCCTCTGGTGTCACCTCTGTGACATCACCATACATTGGGTATACAATGATTGTGTCGTCTGTTGTAGAAGCAAGATCCACCAACTTGATGCCTTCGAGGATTCTTGAAAGTGGACGATCTCTGCTTCCTTGAGTGCTGAAGATGTCAATACCGCCAGTTTCATATCCCACAGCCAGGCGTCCATTTCGAAGTGATACCATACCCTGCATATAACCTCTCTTGTCAAACGGAATGGAGAGTTGTCGTGATAGCGTCCACTTCCACTTCGTGTTCTCATGAAGTTTGCCAACTGCAAGGTCCCTGACTGCCCCATTACCTAAAAACTGGACTGAGAGTTCTCCAATTCTATCAATAGCCCCACCTGTGGCACATATAGTGGTTGCTCTCCTCATCTTTTGACAAATGACACGAGATGTGTTTACAACATCTACCGCATCCCCTCGTTGCTTGACAATAGTTGCTACGCGTTTTCCAGTCTTCAGGTCTCGCTCAAGGGCGTCAAGTACCTGGACGCTTGATGCCTGTCGAACCCGGCTCACTTCAGCCAATAGCCTTTCCTTATCCTTCTCAATTTGTGCAATCATAGCCTGAGCATTGGCCTTTACTTGCTTCTCTACTAAATCAAGTTGACTAATTAACATGCTTTCAGATTCAGAACGCAATGTGTTCTGTGCTTTACCAACAGTCTGAATTGCTGCAGTAACGTCTTTAATCATTGTAACCATCTCGCACCTCATTAAACCAGCTTCAGCTTGTAGATCCTTAACCTCATGTCCAGGATGTTCCTCGCTCTTGCACCTATGACAGATAGCCACCTTGCATGCAGCGCAATACAAAGTTATCTGGAAACGAGGATGCTTTGGACATCGCTTTGGATGTCTCTCCATCATTGCATTTCCTTGTCCATTTTCTGAATAATTTTCTGATCGTTGCTTTCTGGACGACTTTCCATGCAAGGTCTGGTTGTTTGCTGCAGGTGATTTTGTAGTTGCAGTATTGCCTTCACTGCTGATTGCCAAGCTAATATCCCAATCAAAGTCGCTTGGGACAACTTGACTTGGCGCTATTGGTGATTTGAATCCTGATGATCTAAGAGTTCTAATTGATTCATCAAAGGAACGACTTGATGTGCTAATTCCTGAAGCCGTTTGTCCTTTAGTGTTGCCTTGTGGCAACATCGCTAGTGTCACATCATCCAACAATGCGGAGCCTGATGTCACTGATAATTCACTTCCAACAGATGTGACAAAACTTGGATTCTCAACCGACTCCACTGACTCAACTGAATCAACCAAAGTGGCACATGAGGGTAGCTCCAACGAGTATCCAGAATCATTGCATGTCTTCAATGATCCTTTGCTTTGTCCATCTTTGCTGATCAGTCCCAGCCCATGAAGACTTTCCATTAGATGCGAAACGGACAGATCTATCTTCAGATGGGAAAAACCATCCGAGTCTCCCACAACTGTCCCGCTTTTGCAGGAGGGACAAAACAAGTTGATTTCACTGCTGGATCCTTTGAGAAGCTTTCCCATGTTGTATGCCTGCTTCTCCAGGCATTCTAGACAAAAGTGATGGGAGCAGTTCAGAGACCTGGGGTCTGACAGGACATTCTTGCAGATGTGGCATTCCAGCTCATCCTTGAACCATGCTTCCACTTCCGCCTCTTCCGACTTCAGCGACGTCATCTTCTCTTCAAGATCATTTCTGTTGAATGGAAATGAAACGGAAAACATATAATTAATTTTTGTAATATTCTCCAATGCAGCAATAATAATAATAATAATAATAATAATAATAATTTAATTTATATAGCGCTTCATAATGGTGTTTCTAAGCGCTCTGTTGTTCGGGTTAACTTAATAACAGATTTCAATCTAAACATATTATTTATACATTATAAATAAACTCAGTGAAAATAATATATAGGCCCTACTATACTGCAACCGTTTCTGTGTATATTCATAGATCTAGAGGCGGAAGAGCCCCATAAACTATTGAATGACATTATTTAAAACATATTGATTAGATATGATATCTGCAGAACACTGATTTTGAAATTTACAGATTAGCCTGTCCATAATCCCCACAACATAGCCATACATGTCCATGTTCACAGAACAGTGCATTGATGGATCCAGGATTCCAAGAAAGGGGAGGCCCAAATTGGAATCATACCAGCCAAGCGGAAAGATCCACCGTAGACGGGGGACGAGGTTCGGGGGTTAAAGTTAGTGTCAGCCTTTTGCAGGCAAAAATATTAAATTTCTAGTTTTTGAGAGGATATAGTAGTATACCAATGACTATATCATCCCACAACATGATTAAGCTCAAATGTGTATGTTTGTCATTATATTGCGATTATCAAAATTCATTCCTATTTTTTCGAACCTCAAAAAATATACCGTACGGTGCGAACCGCTGACCGTTAGCGCAGAGAATAATGCACGCTGATGCGCCGTGTGTATATTGCTGTGTGCGGTCCGTGCCGCACGCGCTGTAATATCAACGATGTTGATGGAGAGCTGGTCAAGATTGGTAGTCAGATTTTCGTTTCGTATTACTGATCTAGGCAACCTATGACAGTAAGATTGAATAGACAGTATAGGATATAGGTCGATCATATTCTACAGTTATGCCAAGTTGCATTAGTTTTCGCAGTTTGTGAAAAAGGCTGATACTACCTTTAACCCCCCTGGGCTACCTCCCCCTCCAAATAAAAAAAAGGAAAAAGAACAAGAAACATATGTTTAGGCCTCTAAACAAAAGGGGGCTCGCTGTGAGGCTCGATCTTCGCAGCTCAGGCATTAGCGAGGTCATACTTCCCTTAACTGGAAAAAAAAAAGCTAGATCCGCCACTGATATACAATCATAAAGTTCATCATGAGCGGGCATATTATTATTACTAGAAGGCCCCGTTTTCTTCCCTGTCACCAGGCTCCAGAGGAGGGGATAGTACTTGGCAATAGGGGAAAAGACAAAGATTCTTGATCTACATATTACTACGTACTCGCAGTCAGTTAGTCAAAGCGCAAAATGTGTTGGTTGTAACCTTTGCAAACTAGGGCCAATTATCACTGGTACTATGCAGTAAAGCTGAACAAGTGGGGTGGAGTTCGCCTACCTTTGATGTTCTTCAGCTATCGCCTCAGGCTCGCGCCTTGATGCATCTTCTCGAATCGAGTCAAAAGTACATGCACATCCTTTACCAAGTCGGCGAATGTTTGCAGTTGACATTGTACTCGAGATTTAGATTACAAGTATTCTAAGAACAATAGTAAAACGAAAACTTAAAGGAAAGAACAGTCTCATTCTTTGTACAAGACGAGCAAAATCCAGACGTCGTCGTCTGTGTTTATGTGCGTGTACTGCGTTCAAAGTAGCAACACCAGTAAATTGGGGATTTCCCCAAAGTACGCATGCGCAAATTCCGTCCGTACTCCGTGGGGATTCCCCATTTCTGCATGCTCAGTGGGTTGTTCAGAAAACACGCTGGAGGGAAGGGGGGCACAGAACTCACAACATGGATTTCTATGGGGGCGCTGCCGGCAATTTCTAATAATGGGGTAAGGATTTTTTATATTACATGAGTGGTTTCTCATATAAAATCATGTTTAGCAAAGCTGACTTATTCCAGGGGCCGATGGCGTTTATTCAGTAGGCCTATATACCAGAATCAGGATTTGAAAATGGGAGGTGCCCATTATTAATGCAGGTTTTGGAGTGCTAATAAAATTATCCAGACTCTCAGACAAAAAGTTTGTGTTGTTTATTGAGGGAGATTTGAAACAAATAAAGAGGGTTAAATCTGCAAGCTCGTGGATCATGAAAATGGTGATGCAGAGCAAAAAAAAAAAAAAAAAAAAAAGAAAAAAAAAAAAAAAAGAAGAATCATATCTATTTTTTTTTAATACAAAATAAGAAGAACTGCTGAAACTGCTTATCCTATAAGGAGAGCTAATGGTGTAAAATGTTTTTTTTTTTAATGAATCAAATCTCTTCAAAGAGTGAACGGTTTTCTAAGTGTGTCGGTTCAACAGACTAAGCCATTCATTAAATGAATAAAAATGTTTACCAGGGGCCTCGGAAGCGTTTTTGAAAGTGGAGGAGCTGAGCCGAAAGTGGGGGGCGGGGGGGGGGGTTGACAGGCTAAAAATCACAAATCTATGGTCATTTTTGCGTTTTTGTACATGGTTCTTTGAGAAAGTGGGGGAGGGGGGCGGGGCTGAAGCCCCTGCGGCTCGCGGCCTGCATGTCAGAAATGTTTTCGTCTTTCCCCCTGTTTCCGGGATGGGCACCTCCCATTTCAAATCTTGATTCTGGTATATAGGCCTACTGAATAAACGCCATCGGCCCTGGAATAAGTCAGCTTTGCTAAACATGATTTTATATGAGACACTCATGTAATATAAAAATCCTTACCATTTTAGAAATTGCCGCCAGCGCCCCATAGAATCATGTTGTGAGTTCTGTGCCCCCTTCCTCCGCGTGTTTTCTAACAACCCACTGAGCATGCAGAAATGGGGAATCCCCACGGAGTACGGACGGAATTTGCGCATGCGTACTTTGGGGAAATCCCAATTTACTGGTGTTGCTACTTTGAACGCAGTACACGCACTAATCAGACGACGACGTCTGGATTTTGCTCGTCTTGGTAAAAATGAGACTGTTTTTCCTTAGTTTTCGTTTTCTATTGTTCTTAGAATACTTGTAATCTAATCTCGAGTACAATGTCAACTGCAAACATTCGCCGACTTGGTAAAGGATGTGCATGTTTTTTTGACTCGATTCGAGAAGATGCATCAAGGCGCGAGCCTGAGGAATAGCTGAAGAACATCAAAGGTAGGCGAACTCACCCCACTTGTTCAGCTTTACTGCATAGTACAGTGATAATTGCCTAGTTTGCAAAGGTTAAACAAAACACTTTTGGCGCTTTGACTAACTGACTGGAGTACGTAGTAATATGTAGATCAAGAATCTTTGTTCTTTCCCTATTGCCAAGTACTATCCCTCCTCTGGAGGCCTGGTGACAGGGAAGAAACGGGCTTCTAGTATAATAATATGCCCGTCATGATGAAACTTTATGATTGTATATCAGTGGGGATCTAGCTTTTTTTTTTCCAGTTAAGGGAAGTATGACCTCGCTAATGCCTGAGCTGCGAAGATCGAGCCTCACAGCGAGCCCCCTTTTGTTTAGAGGGCTAAACATTGTTTCTTGTTCTTTTTCCTTTTTTTTATTTTGGAGGGGGAGGTAGCCCAGGGGGTTAAAGGTAGTATCACCTTTTTCACAAACTGCGAAACTAATGCAACTTGGCATAACTGTAGAATATGATCGACCTATATCCTATACTGTCTATTCAATTTACTTTGTCAATGTTGCCTAGATCAGTAATACGAAACGAAAATCTGACTACCAATCTTGACAGCTCTCCATCAACATCGTTGATATTACAGCGCGTGCGGCCGGACGCACACAGCAATATACACACGGCGCATCAGCGTGCATTTTCTCTGCGCTAAACGGTCAGCGGTTCGCACCGTACGGTATATTTTTTTGAGGTTCGAAAAAATAGGAATGATTTTGATAATCGCATATAATGACAAACATACACATTTGAGCTTAATCATGTTGTGGGATGATATAGTCATGGGTATAACTATATATCATTCCATAAACTAGATTTTAATATTTTTGCCTGAAAAGGCTGACACTAACTTTAAACCCCGAACCTCGTCCCCGTCTACGGTGGATACTTTCCGCTTGCTGGTATGATTAATTTGGGCCTCCCCTTTCTTGGAATCCTGGATCCATCAATAGCTGTTTGTGAACATGGACATGTATGGCTATTTGTGGGGATTATGGACAGGCTAATCTGTAAATTTCAAAATCAGTGTTCTGCAGATATCATATCTAATCAATATGTTTTAAATAATGTCATTCATAGTTTATGGGGCTCTTCCGCTCTAGATCTATGAATATACACAGAAACGGTTGCAGTATAGTAGGGCCTATTAATTTTCACTGAGTTTATTTATAATGTATAATATTGTTTAGATTGAAATTGTTATTAGTTAACCCGACAACAGAGCGGTTAGAAACACCATTATGAAGCGCTATTAAATTAAATTATTATTATTATTATTATTATTATTATTATTGTGCATTGGAGAATATTACAAAAATTAATTTATGTTTTCCGTTTCATTTCATTCAACAGAAATGATCTTGAAGAGAATGAGTCGCTGAAGTCGGAAGAGGGGAGTGGAAGCATGGTTCAGGATGAGTGGAATGCCATCTGCAAGAATGTCCTGTCAGACCCCAGGTTCTGAACTGCTATCACTTTTGTCTAGAATGCCTGGAGAAGCGGCATACAACATGGAACGTTCTCAAAGGATCAGCAGTGAAATAACTTGTTTTGTCCCTCCTGCAAAAGCGGACAGTTGTGGGAGACTCGGATGGTTTTTCCATCTGAAGATAGATCTGTCCGTTTCGCATCTAATAGAGTCTTCATGGGCTGGGACTGATCAGCAAAGATGGACAAAGCAAAGGATCATTGAGACATGCAATGATTCTGGATACTCGTTGGAGCTACCTCAGTGTGCATTGGTTGATTCAGTTGAGTCAGTGGAGTCGGTTGAGAATCCAGATTTTGTCACATTTTGTTGGAAGTGAATTATCAGTGACATCAGGCTCCGCATTGTTGGATGATGTGAACCAGCGATGTTGACAAGGCAACACTAAAGGACAAAGGCTTAGAGAATTAGCAACATCAAGTCGTTCCTTTGTGAATCAATTAGAACTCTTAGATCATCAGGATTCAAATCACCAATGCGCCAAGTAAAGTTGTCCCAAGCGACTTTTGATTGGGATATTACTTGGCAATCAGCAGTGAAGGCAATACTGCAACTACAACCACTGCAGCAAACCACAGACCTTGGATGGAAAGTCGTCCAGAAAACACGATCAGAAATTAATTTTCAGAAAATGGACAAGTAAATGCAATGGGAGACATCAAAGCGAGTCCAAGATCCTCGTTTCCAGATAACTTTGTATTGCGCTGAATGCAAGGTGGTATCTGTATAGGTGCAAAGCGAGGAACATCCTGGAACATGAGGTTAAGGATCTACAAGCTGAAGCTGGTTTAATGAGGTGCGAGACTGGTTACATGATTAAGACGTTATTGCAATGCAATTCAGACTGTTGGTAAAGACAGACACATTGCGTTCTGAATCTGAAGCATGTTAATTAGTCAACTTGATTTAGTAGAGAAGCAAGTAAGGCATGCTCAGGCTATGATTGACAAATTGGAGAAGGTAAAGGAAGGCTATTTTGGCTGAAGTGAGCCCGGGTTCGAACGGCATCAAGCGTCCAGGTATTGACGTCTGAGCGAGACCTGAAGACTGGAAAACGCGTAGCAACTATTGTCAAGCAACGAGGGGATGCGGTAGATTGTTGTAAACACATCTCGCGTCTTTGTCAAAGTAGAGGAGGACCACTATATGTGCCACAGGTGGGGCTTTGATAGAATTGGAGAACTCTCAGTCCAGTTTTTTAGTATGGGAGCAGGGACCTTGAGTTGGCAACTTCATGAGAACACGAGTGGAAGTGGACGCTATCACGAAAACTCTCCATCCGTTTGACAAGAGAGGTTATATGCAGGTATGGTATATTTCGAATGGACGCCTGGCTGGGGGATATGAAACTGGCGGTATTGACATCTTCAGACTCAAGGAAGCAGAGATCGTCCACTTTCAAATCCTCGAAGGCATCAAGTTGGTGGATTTGCTTTACAAGACGACACAATTATTGTATACCCAATGTATGGTGATGTCACAGAGGTGACAACCAAGGGGTGAAAGCGCAGCCACGTCGTGCTCCCACATCCAGGAGCATGTTCCCTTGTCATCAAGCATCGATGGGCGCATATTCCTAGGTTACGCTGAACATGGGAAATTCACATTTCCAGCAAAGCGGTGGGAACCCTCTGAAGAGTATCCCGTTAGGTCAGTGCACATCAGCAGATTGTGTGTAAGCATTGGTAAGGTCATCGTCAAGACAGGTCAGGTGTCAAAGTTGTTGACCAACTACTGCTGCATCACCGACATCTTCAAGGTGGAGAGGGCAGTTTTGCTTACCACCTGCGATATCATGCCATGTCTACGTTGCAAGGTATAAGCCAGGACGGCAAGGCATCAATAGATAAATATAGACTCGACGGATATTTTGAATGTGTTCTTACGGGTCTTCAATGTTCTAGAGAATTCTGGTGTAACTGGCTTCGGCTTGTTCGTTGTGCCGTCCAACATCGCCGCTTGCGATGGCTCGCTGATATCCATCTACGAGCGCCAACCAAGTGCAATTGAACTGGCAAACGACCTTGGATATATTCTAACTAGATTATAAAACTACCATATGTTTTTCTTGTAGCCTGTCTAGGAGCTAATGGGGTAACCAGAGCATAGGGATATTGATCACCAGAGGTTAAATACTTTACAACCGTGAATCCATTTTTGTTTGATGTGCAGTTTACCAAAAGTCATCCCCGTTTATACTGGCTTAGGCATGCTTTTCTTGTGGTTTGATGTTAGAAGCTATTTGATATCTATGATAAGCATCAAAGTGCACTTGAAATAATGCCTTGGGATCTATATTTAAGGATTAAACTTAATTTTTATTGACTGTACCAATTGCTAAGACATCTATTAAGGGGAAGTTCACCCTGGGTTTAAATTGATTTTTAGAAAATGCAGAAAATAAATAAATAAAAGAAAAATATGAGTGAAGGTTGGAGAAACCGACCAACAATAATGAGTTATGATAATACAAAGTTTTGATTATTGACGTCACGTGCGAGCAGGTCTCCTATGTGTTATGTAGTGTAAATTCCATAAAGTGTCATTTTTTCAAAAGAAAATTAATTATGTCATCTGTGGGGTCGATTCTATAATCAAATATTTTCATATAATGACTCTATCAAATTGACCCATTCCTTTATAAAGAACCATGAAAAAACAATTTTGGATTTAATACACAAATACATGGAGAGGCTTGCTCGCCGT
>CALNVZ010003429.1:13305045-13321664 GCA_940671915.1 Paracentrotus lividus
CACCTATGAGTTCATGAGCTGTGAATGTTCAGTAGTAGAATAGTCAGGTATCAGGCTGCCAAGTATACTGATCAGATAGTCTCATATCTGGTTCACCAAGCCAAGAAAATTCTCCAAGGGAATTGTCGCTGCTATGCATTTATGATTCCCATTGTTCTTCAAATATAATCGAATATCATACATGATTCAGGTTAAACTTCAATTTAAACTTCACTTTACAACGTAGGTGACTTCGCTTACCACTCTCACGCTTGTGGAATATTTGGTTTCATTATACCACTTCATCACAAATACGCCTCCTATTATTGATAGGCCTACTGAAGAAATTATTCTTTTTGGTAAGTTTGATAACAAAATAACAATTTGTTCATCATTTTGTCCTGCGAATAATTATGTTCAGGGGGGGGGGGCACAAGAGGTGTGTGCCTTCTATTTTTTTTTTACAACCACTCATTAACTTTATATTATGTTGAAATCATACAATGTTTAGCCACTCTCCCCTCCCCTATTTTTTATCTGGAATTGGTTGGCCAAACTGATAAGGCTGCTGTAGAAATTAATTTTTTCGAAGTTCAAATTTGATTATAATAAAAATTCGATTTGATTTTTCCCCTTTTCTCTTCATATGCAGGATGAACACAGTGGATTGCAAGAGGTGAGGATTAATGAGTCAACTTCAGATGATCAGGGCTACCTCAACTTAACAATGGGGACAGCGTAAAGTGTAACGTTCCTTGTTTCGTCTTCAGAGCAGACAAGATAATGTTGACTATGGGAGAAGGATGCAGTATTGAAACATGACTTCTTCTTTTTTTTTCGTCTGAGCTGGCAAACATAATAAGTAACTCCATTTCTATCCTTGTAGAACATCATAGATCTTGAAGAACTCTTTGAAATCGTGCCAAACGTGTTCATGTGATTTATGTACATCCTATGTCTGTGCAGGATTACATACAATGAGAAAATGAGAGTAATATTCATGATATTCACTGACGATCTCTCCAATTGCTTTTCATTGCGTTTGACACATCTTGGATCTATCCTTTAGTCTTGGCGGGTTAATCGTAACCTTTTTCGTGCAGCCATGATCCTCACGAAGTCTCCTTGGATCTGGTTCATACCGGTATTCATCGTCCTCATCCTCGTCATGACCATCGTCGCCATCTGCATCAAATTCTGCAGGTGTCCTCGACGTCGTAAGGTCCCTCGCCATGTCGATCCCCGAATCATCCTCAAAGACGTCAACCATGTCGAAGTGATCTCCAACCCCGGCGTCCCACCAGCTTCCCCAGCGATGACGCCCAGGTTCATGCCCGCTAGCGATGGCCTACTCGTCCGGAAGATCGACCTGACGATCCCGCCCGAGGTCCCATCGGTCGGTCCACCGCCGCTGCCGTCGCGTCCGGCCTCTATGGCGAGCCAGAGAATGTCGAGCCAGAGGATGTCCACCCAGAGGTCGTCGAGCCAGAGGAAACCGTCTTCAAAACGGAGAACGAAGAGCAAAAAGAACCAGCTGCGTCTTGTTGATGATAGCTATCACGGCCTTGCGGAACCGAACTTCAGCACAATGATTCCGGATATCTCGATTCTGGACGTGGATATATCCGATCATAAGAGGTACGAGTTTAATCTGGATCCGGCAGAATGCGAGAGAGATAAACTTATTCTCGATTGATTGACATTTATAATTATACAGGCGCTGATCCATGGTTCTCAAATTCAATAGATTGTGCAGGTCCAATTGTCTCGGGACAATAGCCGCTTCATTATGTTTGGGCATGAACCAATACTTTCAATTATGTGACGTAAAGCTGGATCCGCTACTCATATATAAGGATAACCATGCAAAACTAGTCGAAACCTCAGAGGGTATAATGTTCAGCCGGTTTCAGCCTCTATACACAATTAGACGCGGATCCAGGACTCGCAGTTTTAACAGATTGTGCAGTCTGGGGACCATAGCGGCTCTATTATATTTGGGCATGGGCCGATACTTTTAATTGTGTGACGTAAGGCTGGATCCCCTATTGCACAACGATACAAGGTGGCATTGGTGAGGATGCGAGATGTTGAGTGACAGCGCGATTTTATAATGATCCCTGTTCATACATAATTATGTGAATAGTATGTACATGTATATGTATATATAGTAGGCCTTTAAAAAGTGCAATTACCATTCTGAAATCGAATAATAAGTATGAACTTTGTGTGTGAACATACATGTATATAATTCGAACCAAATCGCAATACATATACCAGGCGCGGATCCAGGATTTGTCAGATAGATTGTACAGGCCGAATTGTCTGGAGACAATTAGGGGCTCTACTATGTTTAGGCACGGACCAATACTTTCAATCGTGTGATTTAAGGCTGAATCCGATACTGCATACTGTATATTAATTTATCTTTGACTCGGACTCCGGTTCAGCTATTTGATGGTGTCGGATCTGATGTCGGATCACAAATAGAGAGAACTATTTGCAATAGATGGATGACATTTTTGTTGCGAAATCGGATCTTACCGGATAGCATTTGTATATTGAAAATGTGCTGAGTGTTAAAAAAAACTATTGGCTTCATCTATCCGGCGATTTCATTGAAATGATTCGGAAATATTTTTATCAACCGAAGTTGATTTGATAGGAACAGAGATATCCTGGAATGTATTGGTAACTTTCCTGGAGTTCTTTTTTTTAATATGTCAACATAATTACGAGCTTTGAGATATGTATACCTATAGTCTGTGGACTGACCATGATTATTATAAATGTGAAACATATGTCATCGGATGAGAAGCTGAGGGCGGGATCTGGTCCCTGTCCGATTGTTTTGCGCTTTCTCTTGTAAGCGCACGGTGGTTGGTCGCTAGGCTTCTACATAATACACACCGCTTATTCAAAGGACGAATTCAGGACGACTACCGATCATACTGCATGATGCTTATACACGTGACAAACTATAAACACCATAACCATCGGACATGGAACGGATTCTCGTTATCTGTTTCTAGTGAGAAAAATTGTGTGAGCATGCACAAAGTTTCTGGCCGCTTTGATGGACAACACGTCCGGACAATGAACTTCAATCCAAGTGTGACAGCCATGAGTTTCTTGTACTAACGTGCTCGTCCTTCAAAACGGCCCTCTGTGGCGATTATTGGCCAATACTCGAAAAATCAAGCAAGGATTCATACTCCGAATAACGCGAATGTGTGTGACTGCTGATTCGGCCATGTGGGACCGTGGCGCAAACGTTTAAACCGCATATTCATTATTGCCTCTGTGAGGCACAAGACAACGTTATTATGCAATTTTCAAATGTATCGACATGCTTTTAATGTGTGATAGAAAATTGTATAAATAAATTTAGATGAGCTGTGAATATGGTCCCTCGAAAAATGGATTGCTTTTTTTTTTCGATACGCAGTGTAGTTAATGAGGGATTTACAAATCATGGGGGGGGGGGCTCTTCCCCTGCGCCCCGGTCTGGATCCACCATTGCAAACTATACAATGCCCAAAACATAAATGCTGATTTCTTGGAATGGCCCCCAAAGAAAAAAAAAATCGATAATAAATCGGGCCACTGAAGTTAACATTGGTAATCACAATGCGCGCGGTTTGTGTTTTGAGACCGATTGAGGTTGATGACTTTTTATAAAATTAAGAGGTTACAGGAATGTAAATTCTTTGTTTCTTATTATATACTCCTTGTTCAAGCTGTTTATTATAACGCTTTCAATTTCTTTTATGTCAAGGTCCCAATATGATAGTTTCTATACATGCATTTGCCTTTGATTTAAAAAGTTATTTTCATGCCTTGTATCTCTTTTGTTTTAGCACCACATCATGTCTCCTTCAAAAATAATTGCAACCTTCGCATTAAGATATATGCCGGTTTATCTGAAAATTGTTATAATAGCATAGTCATATCTAAAGTACCAGACTTTGAATAAAGCAACAGTTATATTTATTTTGTAATATAAGTAAAAACCAAGAAATAATTTCCGAGACGAAGTTGAGCATTAGAAAGGTCTCTTGATGAAAATCCAAAGAGGGTTATAAGGGCGACATGATTGATCTATTAATCAGGGGGAGGCGGGACAGGATCGGAAGGGCTTTCGGGGGCAGTACAGTTTAATCCGTATCAATGGTGAATCATCATTGGAAAGTGTAGAAGTGGAAGAGGTAGGAAAGTCCAAAATGGGTCATTCCGTTTATTGACCCGTGACATCCATTACCTGACACACTTACATGAAACTTACCTCTAGGTTGTCTATTAGGGTAAAGGTTAGAGTATTAACAAAAACGCAATTAAATGGGGAAAAAAAATGCTAACCCAAACAACACTTACTTTAGGCCTGAATTTTTGAACGCGGAAAAATTATATATGAGTCCATAAGATATGTTTAAAATTGTTCGGCCTTCGAGATTATTCGCGCCGAAACAGCGGCGGATTTTGGTTAACCATTTTTCCCCTCACACCGTGCGAGCAAAAAAGGCACATTAAAAAAAATCACAACACGCTGGCTGAGCGATAAGCGGAGGGGGGGGGGGGCGTGACAATTTTTTTAAACCTTAGGCCATCAAGAAGGTCATCAATAATTCGTCAATAGGGTAGGGTTCAGTCAGTCAGTTGGACTTCAATAATAGTGCCCCCCCTTTTTTTTTTTTTCTTTACTGGCCGGGGGAGGGCGTCGCCCCGGGCCCACCTGGATCCGTGCCTGCTAAGTGTTTGGGTGAGAGTTACATGTATATTATTTTTAATAAAGAAAATCTTTTTTGAAAAATGTGAACGATCTTCTTTCACGAGAGTCTTGAGATGAATATAAATAGTCATCCAGAGTGTTGAATTGGCCTCTAATTACCTTGATGAGATAGCTGAATGATTCATGAAGAAAGCACTTAAGCCCTTATAGCGTTGATAGTCAGCGCTGATGAACGAATGACTTAAGCCCTTGTAGAGTTGATAGTGAGCGTTGATCTAGCTGTTAATAGGCAGACTAAACTTGCAATTACCAGGCAAATTACATGAGTCAATCGTCAAAGTGACATGCAGGCAGTGTGTGCTTTGTTAAACACGCAACTTCAATTTTTAGTTTATCATTTCATTTCTTTCGAAATATCGTTTTTAAAGGCAAGGTTTCAACAACAAAATTAAAATGAAACTAATTTGTTCATGATAATTTTTTAGTTTAATAGGTTAGCACCTACTGTTGTTAATATGTTTGTATAATAACGCGTTTGTTTTTAATGTTATTTTGTTTATGCTATTTTTTTCTTTGATATCCTTTTTTCTACAGGGTGTAGATAATGTTTGTAAAAGGATTAATGAATAAACTCTTATTTGTATATTTGTATGAAAACTTGATTATTCAGGAACTTTTGTTAATATACCAAGTTTACACATAAAACACAGACCATGGGTGTATTCAAATTTAACATCGCTTTATTTATTGATAACTTTATTAATAAATAACAATATCAGTATACATGGTATACTTGTAGTATTATTGTGTAGGCTAGAGCTACATCCATTAGGGGGCCGTCACACTGAGGTCGTTCTATAACGTTCTTGCCCGTTTTTGCCCGTTTAAAAAAAAAATGCTGAACGGGCTTTGGTCGGGTTGGAACTTATAACTTTGAAAAATAATTTCTTGAATACGATGCTAGGCAGTTCATAAATAGTTCTCGTTACGTCAATTCCGTCTTTATCGCGTCCGCAATACGTTGTTATCCAGTTCAGAACGAGTAAACTGCTCGTTCACTCTATACCGTTCGTAGCACGTCCAAACGGTCACTAAAAGTGCCTATGCGCAGCATGATAAAAGTTAGGTAACACGTTCGTAGTACGTCCTTCTCGTTCAGAGTAAGTCCTATCCGTTTAAGGAACGTTGTCACTACGTTTAATTTTAGAACTTGAAGCCAGTACGATTTTTTTGAACATGTTCAAAAAAATCGGAATGCCTTTCCGTTCGGGCCCGTTCGCCAAGTTCGTAAACAGATTGTAAACGGTCTGTACTAGATTCTAAAAGGTCTGCACTACGTTCAGTCCGTGTGTAAACAGATTGAGCCCGTTCACCAAGAACTACCTAGAACGCAGTGAGAACTAGCTCAGTGTGACGGGAATTATGACATGCCGTTCTGTTTGAAACGTGCAGACCTCATGCGTCTTCAAAACTTCAAGCTGATAATGAATATACAATGCTCGTTTGTAAGACGTCCTAGCACATCTTTAGAACGATTTAAGTACGGCAATTTCGTTTTTAGTACGTCCATCTCGTTTCAGGTACGTTGCCACCCCGTTAAATTTTAGGACGAGATGGGCGCCCGATTTTTTTTAACACTTTTTTGGAAATCCGACCGAGCTAGTCCATGAAGTTCGTAAACAGATCGTAAGAAGTATTTACTACGTCCACTCAGTTTACACACAGACTATGCCCGTTCGGCAAAATTTGCAAGGACGTAGTAGGAACGAGCTCAGTGTGACGGGGGTATTACATGGGAACATACTTCTATGACGGTTTATATATACCCACTTGGTCTAACAACAGTTGGTCTAATTCTCCGTTTGTCTAATATACCACATGAGCTAAACCCATTTGGTCTACTAACAATTTGATCTAATTTACAATTGGTCTAATGTATACTTGGTCAAATTCTAAATTGATCTAATGACCAATCCGTCTAATTGCCGACTCGTCTAATAGCCAAATAGTCTAATTGCATTTTCGTCTACTGCCCAAATGAATATTTGGTCTATTACCAGTTTGTTACTGGAAGTGATCAAGTGGTACTTAGACCAAAAGGTAATTAGACGAACTGGTTATAGACAAAATGGAATTAGGCCATGTGGGATGAGACGAAATGGAAATTAGTGAAGGTGTGCTTAGACCGAAGAGCAACATACTTCTATGACTCATTTTTAGCCTCGACCTTCATTATTTCCCCAGACGTACTTTGAAATATTCATAAAACATTAAAACTAATGCTGCAGTCACACAGACACTTACGTATAGTTACGTTCTTGTGTTGTTTTAATATTATTTCATATTCTATTCTATATGCTTTTCTTTGTTTTATTGGATGAACGATATTATCACTATATCCACTGCTGACTATGACGGGAAGGCATCCGTGGGATCCGCAGAAAAGAAAATAATTTTTGGACGCAACCGGACGTAACTCAACGTCAGTGTCTGTGTGACTGCAGCATAATGCTAGTTGTCATATGGAACAGTAAACAGTTAGATAGGGCTATGATAGTGTTACGAATATGGGCCCAGGAGATTATGAAATATTTTACCTACACTGTAAAAAAAAAAAAAATACAGAAAAAATACAGCAAAGTGATGTCAGCAGAGTCGCCATAAAAAAATGTAATTTAAAATACAGTTTTGCTGTAAATTTCTCTCTTAAGAATTGATGAAAGAGAAGGAAAAATATCATTAGAGTTTTATAGCATACGTATTTGGTTAAAACGGAACAAATGTGTTACTTCGGATGTATATTTTGTATTTCTCACGTAATTATTTGCAGGAAAAACTTACAACAAAACTGTTTTTTGAGTTACACTTTTTATGGCAACTCTGCTGACAGCAGATTTGCTGTAAAAATACATATATTTTTTACAGTGTACAAAGAGACGTTATGATTTAAAACACATAAGCATGTACAGTATGGTAAATGGCGAACGTCGAATAAAACAATGCAAATATATTTTCTTCAACTTTTTTCCCATTTTCGGAATCTGCTTTTGACACTTTTATTTTGCTTTGTGCAGCCTTGAAGATAGATTATAGTGGTTGTCCCCAAAATCTGTTTCTTATCCCCAGTGTACGAGCAAGATACGCACAAAAAAAATATTATCTCTGTATTGAATAACAACAAGTGTACGCTTTTAGAATCAAGAACTCCTTGAAAAATCTTCCCAATGTTAGTCATTTCCTCTACTCAAGATGCCTAGACATAGCAGACAAGACGCTTCTGCCGCTGGAAAAGTTATGTACAGTGCGTCCCAATAAAAACTATAGACTTTTGAAATGGCTACCAAAAAAAAAAAATGATATAAAAAAAGTCTGAAAATAACACATGATTCATTAAGCAATGCTCACTTTTCTAAAAGATACTGAAGCGCAGGAATTCGCTATTCATTATTTATCAAACAGGATAACAAGGACAAAACTAAACTAAAAGTCAAAACAAACATCATTATTAATACAAAAACAAAAATAGGTTAACCATTAAATTTTCGTGTCCTTGACAAAAGTGAATAGGCATTGCTCATTGAAGTTTGCATTATTGATGATGTGAGCTTCATATAATACGTATAAATCTTAACCCGTATATTATATTTTATTTGGTAGCCATTTCAAAAGTAAAAGTTTTTATTGGGATGCATTGCAGATAGAAAGATAATTGGCCGGTATTCTCGAAGGGTGACTTAAGTTAGTAGGCCTACTAAATACGTATTTAGTAGGCCTACTAAATACATATTTAGTCACCCTTGCTTTTGTCTCGAACAATAGAAAGGGCTACTATTTAGTAGGCCTACTAACTTTAGTCACCCTTCGAGAATACCGACCAATAACCGCGTCACGGTCATGTTGATGCAACACACTGTAGATCAGGGCTACGTTTACGGTAACAAAAAGGTTTGCAATCAGCCATTTTGCATCATAAATAACTTTCTTTTTATTTTTCTGATTTGTCATAATTTTGTTTTAATCTGTTGCTCTAATTTTCTGCTTTTAATAAGCCAAACTTCACTCGAGGTGGACTCTTTTTTTTTTCAACACGCGAATGTTTTTAGGTGGGAAGGAGTCAAATAATATTATAGTTAGACTGTCTATTTAACGTCCAGAAGAGCGTCCAGAAGAGCGTTAAATAGACAACAACATATTAATCATTAGCACCATGATATATTTTATTATTACAAGATAATGTTCATTAAGAATGATCTAAATTGATGAAATCTCCTCTTGTTGTTGCTTTTTTTTGGGGGGGGAGTATATATTACACTTTCAGGAAACTTTACCCCTTTGTATAAATTGTTTAAAAGTTCTGTTTGACATGTTCATGGTAAGACAACACGGGAAAAAAATGTAGGCCTGTACCAATCTTTTAAAGGCTCATAAAAACGAGCTTGAAGTATGACCTTGAATTACTCTGTCAAACAGTAACTTATGGTGGTATCTAACTTCGCGGAGACGGATTTGAGACGGTTTTAAAACTTGTCGCAGGAACGTCGCGGAGACGTCTATCCGTGTCGAAAAAAAAGTCCGCGACGGAAAAATAGTATTTGAGACGTCTCCGCGGCACAGAAAAAAAAACGTCGCGGAGAATACAGACACAAAATAATTGTCTGATAACTATTTCTATCTAAATTATGATAAAATACATGAATCCAAACAATAACTTTGGGGACATGTTTGTCCAGTACTGCATGTTCAAGGCAGTGAGTCTAGTACAAAACGTTTCATATGACAGGAATGCAAGGCGGGCGAACCCAGACTCTGATACATTAATGTCACCACTGGAGTTAAAGCAATATCTTCAAAGGGGCTGTAAATTAAAACGACTGTTTAACGCCTTCTACGTCCCTTTTGGAGACAACTACACCGCTACAAACCTCCTGACCGCGGCTGCAGAGCCAGCAGTGCGCCACCTATCTCGGGATATTATCTCGCGGAGCACTGCATCGGTGCGCGAAATTTTCTTCTTTTTCCAATATGGTACAGTCCACCGCTTAGTAATATGCCCGAGTTGAACCATTATAAGGCACATTTCTTACTATGAAGGAAATTTCTGACTTCACGCCGGTGACTCACGAATACACAACCAAATTCTCGAGAATTAAAGGTTGTTTCCCTCCAGCTGCATTGACCGCAATATAATACATTTGACTTTCTGCCTCGTATGGAACTTTGAAATGTAAAGAGACAGAGAGTGGTTCCAATTCTCCATCCTCATCTTCGCATTTTAATAATTTCACTTCACAAAAGATAGGATAATCTTCTCCTCTGTCGACGATTTTAAACTCATAACAGTCGTTTCGTGGTAAATGCGCGCTAGTCCGTACATCGTACAAAGAGGCGTGTTGCATGTTAATTTCGGATAATTCAATGAAACCGTCTGGTCTGACGACTAACTGCACACCTTGGACTTTATCCGGCGCGGGCGGATTGACACCGGATGACCGGATGATAATCCGAGCCGCCTCGCCTTTGACCGGATTTGACGAATCTCTGGTTAGAAATTGTAATTTTCCTTCCACGACTACTGTTTTTCCTTTCGATTGCAACTCTGCCTGATAAGGTATTTTCGAAACTATCCAACTTGCTTTTCCTTCCAAAATCGCTTGCTCGGTTCCTAGAAAAACCAACGAATCATCATCCAATAAAACCGGTTGCCATAAATTCCGGTTCCAGAGATTGGCATCCGAGTCGAGCGGTGCAGGCTGTTGGCCGTTCACATTCTTTATACTCTCCATGAAATTCTCTGGCAGGTTGTAGTGTATCCTTTTCGGATCCATGTTCTTTCTGAAATGAACGAGCTCCGGAAGTGGCATGATGTCGTACATATCCGTCCAGACGGTTACCGTGAACCGCGAAGTTAGACTTAAAAGAAACCGAAGTTGCCGCATCGACTTCCGAACGTATATCGCTCGGACAGCAAATGAAACCGGTTGCTTGACTCCGGCACAAATCTTCGCCATTTCTATCACATTATACCAGGAGTATCGGATCTGCGGGGCATCCGGACTCCAGTTCGTCGCCCATCCGAGCATAAGCGTCGAACTCGGAAAGTTCGTCTGCACCAAGTTGACGAAGCTACCCGGATCAACCGGTACCTCGGCTAGATTCGGACCCGGTAAGATATCCGCTCGCAACCAGACCGGTGCATGTAGTTGGCTTTTCATGTCTTTCAGCTGCGGCAAGGCTAATTTTGCCGTCTCTATGTCCATGAAGTTTAATTGAACGCCTTTATTAGAGTATCTGGATAAAAAGTAGAGGTAGCGCTGGAGAGCTACACTGTCTTCGTTGAGTTTGGAAGGAATCGGGGCGACGAGGACGGATCCGTTGTTCTTTTTTCGCTCGTCCGTCCATTTCACTCGAACATCTGCTTCAACCATCATCAGCATGTAATCTGACAACAGCGAAATAGACAAAGACAAGTAGAGAGATTAGACAGTTGGAATATTCGTATACGTCATAATCATCCTATACTTACGATAAAAACTAATGTTTTAAAATAGTTTGCTATATCAACGCAGGACGCAATTAAACGAAATCTTTTCCAATTTACCTTTCTACACCCAAACAAGGAATAATAACCTGCAAATAGGGCAAATGGTTTAAAATAACTTTGCCAATACTTCTAGGGGTGTTAGGTTATGAATATGTCACTACACCATTGTGATAATTTAAGATTCAGTATAACTTTACTCGAGTATTCTATCGCATCGTAAAGTACGCTGTTAAATTTCTGTTTGCTACCCCAACACTTCCACATACAATTCCTTTTTATTGGACCTATCCTGAATAGAAGTCACATACGTACGCACGCGAAGAGAATAAACCCAAACTATACGTTTTCTACGTAACAACTCCAGGATAATTTCCCTTTAAAGCGAGAGCGAACTGACCAACACTCTCATTGACTGTGTGTTATAAATAGCTAGTCCAAAAGTATACCTTTTGAGATAACTATCAATATTGGATTTTTCTAAAATAGCCTTTAATTTTATTTGTATCAAGGAAACTAATATGTTTTGAGCGGAAAAGTACTTGGGTTACAACTTGTTAACATTATTATTGGGATATGAATGTATTTAGTAGTGAGTTAGTGTGTTATCATCAAACTGGGTCTGTATTATAAGACTATGGGACAAATCGACGAATTGCATATTTTTTTTATATGGAGCGCTCAAAAACGGATCTGCTTGCTGATTTTTTTTTTTCACATTTCGGACGAAATTGATTGCTGGTAATATCAAATTGATTGTAGATAGTTTAAAGGTGGTGTCATCCTTTTTCAAATATTGCAAAAACTAATGAAACTTGGCATACTTTATAATATAATCGACCTATACTCTCTATTCAATCTTACTGTTATAGGATGCCTAGATCAAAAATATGAAACAAAAATATGGCTACCAATCTAGACCAGCTCTCCATCAACATCGTTGATATTACAGCGCGTGCAGCTTCATTGCTCAGCACGGACCACACACAGCAATATATACACGGCATGTCAGCGTGCCTTACCCCCGCGCTAACGGTCAACGGTCGATTTGACTTTCGCACTGTACGTTTAATTTTCGAGGTACGAAAAAAATAGAATGAATTTTGATAATCGCAATATAATGACAAACATGAGGAGATCGAGTCATTGATATACGACTATATCCTTTGAAAAACTAGAAAAGTAATATTTTTGCCTGCAAAAGGATGACACGGTCTTTAAAATTGACAGGGAAAACCTATAAGTATACAATACCTTGCATTGCTTGAAGGAGAAGCGCCCTACTGTTCACAGCACTTGACCATGTAATCTCCATACCATCTACATACATGGTCAGGAAGTAACTTAGGAGGGCGTCCCCCGTATGAATCTTGGGAACTTCCTCCATCGTCTCAACAGAGGGCGGCAATCTAGATTTGTCTGAATGAAAGATTAAACGAGAATTATCATGATTAGATTGCCGCAAAATATCCGATCGTACATCTGAATGTCACATGATTAAATAAAAAGAATGTTGGCATATAATACAATGGATTTTATATGAATTGAATTTATTAGACTTCACCGGTAAAATGTACATGGTATTTTTTCAACATTACAAAAAAAGATATACAGATAATTTGAACATAATCAGAGTGAAAAAAAAATAGTTATATCATGGATGTAGTATATATATATATATATATAAGTAGTTTTAACATAATCATCATAATCATATTGGACATAATTAATTTACAATAATTCATGAATATAGTAATATATACAAATAATTCGGACTTAATCAGAGTGAAAAAAAATAGTATATATATATATATATATATATATACTATTATATATAATAGAGCTATGCTCCTTATTATAAAATCTATGATTTTATGTTTTTGGCATCCTTCTTTATCAACTGTGTTATATATATATATATATATATGTGTGTATAAACAGTTTTAACATAATCATTATAATCATATGATTTGATTTGATATATTTTTTTCTTCTGCATTCATAGAAGTACAACATTTTTGTTCGATGACAAAGTTAAATGAGATAGAATAATAAACTTTCTGACAATGATAAAGATTAAAACAATTTTATAACAAAACATTATTTTTATGGAGTAGCTGATAACACAAAACTGCTTTTGGCTATTACATTCCACATACTAAGAATCTTGCAATAGGATTGGTCAAAAGTCAATCACGTGATAAATTGAAGTTTCCCCATCATCAATGATCACTGATGTTGATTTCATTATTGCAAGAAGGTGCTCCCCCCCCCCCCCCGAAAGAAAAACATACCCCGGTGGAGTCTCTCGGCATAATTATGTTCAGTGACGAAAAAATGTTAGTCGAATGTACTTACCTCGAAATTCTTTGTCGAACTCATCCTCTGGGGGGTTGAAAAACATATCTGTGGAAAAAGAAGAAGTCATTAAAATTACGTTTGCGATCTAATCGAAGGGTACTGAAATAAAGCTGCATTCACCCATCGCCGACATACAGTGGAATATCTGTGTTGTGTTTGTAGAGAGAGCTTGGCTAACTCCGTTTTAGTAAAGGTACTAATAGGGCATGTATATTTTTTCTTTTTTCTTTTTTTTTACTTTGCTTGCCCAAGCTCCTTGGCTAGCCTAACAAAGCAGTTCAAAGGAAAATGTAATAGGCTACCTACTGTTTAAGAAGTTTTCCTGACTCTCTCTAAATATATACAATGCATAGAACTGTAAGAAAGGGCCATCTGAGTCGGCGATGTGTGAAAGCAGCTTTATTGATGTTGGTAATGATGATGACCACGACGACGATGATTATGATGATGATGATGATGACAATGACGATGATGATGGTGACGACGTCGACGACGATGATGATGATGACGACGACCATGATGATGATGAGGATAATGATGATTATGATGATGATGATGATGATGAGGAGGAGGATAATGATGATTGTGGTGATGATTATGATGATGATGATGATGATGATAATAATAATGATGATGATGGTGATAATGATGATGATGACGAAGATGATGATGATAATGATGATGATGACGATGATGATAATGATGATAATGATGATTATGATGATAATGATGATGAGGCTAATGGTGATGATGATAATGATGATAATGGTGATCATGGTGATAATGATAATGATGATGATGACGACGACGATGATGACGATGAGGATGATGATTGTGATAATAATGATGATAATGATGATGAAAATGGTGATCATGGTGATAATGATGATAATGATTATGATGACGACGACGACGACGATGATGAGGAGGATGATGATTGTGATAATAATGAAGATAATGATGATGATGATGATGAAAATGGTGATCATGGTGATAATGATGATAATGATTATGATGACGACGACGACGACGATGATGAGGAGGATGATGATTGTGATAATAATGAAGATAATGATACTCGTTATGATGATAATGATCATAATTCGACATAATCATGATCGAAGACGTATAGTTTGCCGGTGTTATTGCATTCAGTTTTGTGAAATGGTTACAGAATGTTTTCATGTTAGTAAAAAAAATATTCAAACTGAGAATACAAATAAATATGAATAATCTTACTACACATTGCTATATTTTTCATATTGAATAATGCTGGTCAAAACAAGAGATTCTTAATGTATTACTGTAATATCATATTATCATATGGTTTACAAGTTTAGACTATTAGTAATACAAGTCTGCACACGTGTTTTGAATGCAATGGTTTACACACTATTGACATGAAAACAAATACTATGATCTGATAATAATGATATGTAAACAGCCTTATGAAAAGCAAACCACTCGAAATAACACACCGACATGTCACCGTAACTATGATGGATGGACCATTTTCATATATCATTATACGGAGAGAAGAATCCACAAATACTGACCTCATATTTATCGTAAATTACGTATGTGGAATAAGATTACTCTGTTATTGATTTAAATCTCATTAATAAGATATTTAATATCTTCAGGGTGATATTCCTGCGATTTAAATCTGATATGCGATTTTTTAAAGTTTTTTTTACAATTTTTTTTTTTTTTTTTTTTTTTTCCAATTTTTGTTTTCAAATTTTTTTTTTTCCAATTTTTTTTTTCATTTTTCCCCTCCAGATATGCACAAAATTGCACAATTTAAAGTCCCAAAATGCAAAAAGTCCCTACCGTGGGAGGGGGGACAACCCCCTCCCACACCCTCTTCCCCTCGGTCGCTTTGCTCCCTCGGGCTTGGTCGCCTCGCTCCCTAGTATGTCTATTTTTTTTTCAAGAGTGAATATCTCCCCTGTATCTTGTAAGTTATAAGACTTATTAATATGAACGACATTATATTAATGAATATTCAGACAATTGTTACATTTCTTATGTAATGGCGTAAAAAAACACGATACATTTGAGCTCGGGGGGGGGGGGCATTTCAGATGCAAGCATTTAATCAGATGCAAGCATTTCAGTAGCTTATAACAGTTTGTCAGAAGAAAAAAAAACGTCCGACAAGTCCTTTGATGAAACGCCCCCCTGATGTCAGTATGCCTGGCGTTCCCTGGCTATAGAATATATACCATTGGTGGTATAACATTGCAAGAACTTATAACCCATTAACCTCACGTGGGTCGAGTGCGACAAATTAATGTAAATCAGTACACCTGACAAAAACGCAACTGCATTTTGAACCCCCATCCTCGTGTGCTAAAGAGTCTGGTGATAGTCTGCCTGACATAGTTTCGTTACAAATTATTATTTAAAAAGAATACTAGTAGTTGAATAGATGGTGTAATTTTAAGATGGTTGATATTGGTCACACACACACACACACACACACACACAAAAGAAAACAATGCCAAGAACTCGCAACAACGCTAAAATAAATGCTGCTGATTATGATCAGTATAAAATGTGTTTGAATGCACAACAAAATTAATAAAACAAAGAAAGGCACTTAACAGTGCATTTATATTTTTAACATAATTATATCAATTATGGTGCACGAAATGAGAAAAGGCAAAAAACGATTAATTTTTTTTTAAATCAATAAAACATGTTAAACACAACTATAATTAAAGTGACGGTGACAATTTTGCTTTAATGGATCGATTTTAATTTCACACGTAATTTCTATAAAGTGTCGAAATTGACCTGTCGAATTGTTATTTACCCAGAACATAATTGATTAGTGGAGGGAGACATATTTTAGTATAGTTTTGTTCCAGATTATGATATCAATACGTAACCTGCACAATAAAACTACTCCTCACAATGCAGGGGCGTATCCAGGATTTCCCAATAGGGGGGGCGCAAGGAAATTTTTATCGCCGTCAGGGGAAGGGGGAGGGGGTTCTTCTAATT
>CALNVZ010003429.1:13323471-13334088 GCA_940671915.1 Paracentrotus lividus
AAAAAAAAAAAAAAAAAAATGCGTGGATTGGACAATGTGTGAGCAATGGAAATGATTATTATGAAAACCACTTCAAAATATGTTAATTTCAAAGAGAAAATACACGCAAATGCCTACCTGCCATTCGATTTCTGTCTCTATCTGCGCAGAATTGTGAATAGGAAATACATCAAATAATAAAATTGTACATTATAAAATTCGGTCAAACTTATTTTATACGTAAAAAAAAAAAATAAATAAATCGAATATTCTTTTTCATCCTGGGCGGAATCGATTTACAAAGGAAATATATTTTTCATTACTTTCGAGTTGTTTAATTTCTGGAATGTGATTACCGTCATAAGTCATTTATGATACAATTCAGTACGATAAATAAAAAGCAGAAAATCAGAGAAATATAATAGTAAAGGTTTCATAAAAATCCGATATAAAGGATATCAAAGTTATGTATTTCTGATATTTTATATTAACATCTATCGATTTGTTATGATGTAATCGATTACGAGCAGAGTGGCAACTTTCTCTTCATTTTGTTGTGGACTGAAATGTCAAAAACTATTTTTCTTAGAGGAAAATATGTAATTGCACACTTTTGATGAATTAAACACACAAGTGCTATATGCACATGTTGTAAATCCAATATATGAAATACATGTAGACCTCTATAGCTTTATCAGAGACCATGAAAAGAAAATCTTTAAATCAATATGCAATGTCATTTCATCCTTGTAGAAATAGGTTGTTGCAATTTGGAGGAACATGGACAAAACAAAGCCTGTACATAATAATAGACATAGCAGCTAGAGTGTAGGGTACAGTCAATGAATGTAATCATAATCAGAATTTTGTCTACCGAAAACAGAACAGATGTTTCAGTAATATTTTCCCCCTTTCTATATTGTTACCATGCCAACGCAAAGAGCGGGTAGGCATTATAATTAATTTTATTAGTTTCTTTTAACAGCACAATTTGCCTACCCCGCCAAATTATAATTTCTTGTGATTTGATCGGGATCGCAAATATGTGAATTGTGTATTTAAAGATAATTATGGAATACAAGGTTATATCATGTATATGATGATTGTGATTCAACCCCGGTCTTTCTCCTTACCTCGTGGCCCCCGTGCCCCCCCCCCTCCCCGATGCTCTCTCTTCTCTCTCTCTCTCTCCTCTCTCTCTCTGTCGTCGTCTCTCTCTTCTCTCGCTCTCTCTCCTCTCTTCTGATTTCTCTTCTTCTTTCTTATTCTTTTCTCTCTCTCCTCACTTCCGCCCCTCTCTCTCTCTCTCTCTCTCTCCAGTCTCTCTCGTCTCTGTCGTCTCATGCTCTATCTTTCGTACTCTCCTCACAAGGATTATGATATTGAGATTTCTTGTTAGTAGCAACCAAATAAGCAATAGTAGGGATGGCCGAAACAAAGGCAAAAAGTCACTAGACTGGTATTTCTCACTTCAATCTGTATGGATGTATCACCATGCATTTACAGTTTCGAAAATGACTAAGACAATCCATGCACTGCCCTAACATATAATACACAGGCAGAGAAAACAGCAAAATTTTCAATAAAAAACAGGCTTCCGAATTGTCTTTTGGCCCAGTGGTAATAGTGCAATCCATCGTTTTAATTTCCTAATTGGTCAGTTTCTTCTTCTTTGTTAGAAAATACCGTCACCAGAAGAGATCAACTTCTCCTGTTGGAAAATTGATAAATAAAACTCACAGCGTGTTCCAAAGTGATGCTTTGTGTGATGGTGTTATGACTGGAGATTTTCATGATTGGAAATGACGTCAGTGAAGGAAGAAAGTGGATCTATAAAAATTTCACTAAAATTTTTGAGACTAAGAAAATGTATTGGGGTGTGAAAACACGAAAGAAACAGCGTTTAACCCACTGCCGTTTAAGTTTTAATAAATTAGCTAGCCACCCTCTATACACTGTTCGGGCCTGACCCACATCCCACATGAAAATAGGCCATTGTTTAGGGGTGTTCCTATTGAAAATGCCTAACTAGTGGAGTATTTTTTTCTCACGCTGTGGTTCATATGTGGATTGTAAACGGGTAACAATCGCATGTAACCACAGTTTTTTGTACGTGCCATACGTGAATCGTATTGTTCTCGTATAGATCTCTCATGTATTTTATTAATTAGATTCTCATTTCATGTGGATAGACACCACATAGAAAATGTTTGGTATGATTTGGTTTAATAAATCATAGACAAAAAGACCCATAATACCTGAGCTTTTATTGATTTTCTTGGGCTCGATTGTCCTGAAACTTGTAAAAGTGTTCTAGCGCTCTATTGGTATGCTGAGACACTCTTTGGTATGATCTTTGAAAGGCGGAGACATGCAATTGTTTGTATGGTAATATCAAAACGGTACTAAGTGTTTCTTTCCAAAATGGGACATATAGGGTCAGAGTTTCATAGCAAAGAATCAACGGACTTTAAAAAATAACTTAAAATTTTAGTGGACATCCCTAATAATAGTCACACGAGTAACTCCCTTGGTCGACCAATGGAATAATAATTACTAAATAAAAGATAAATTCTCAACTTACAAAGTGAATAAACATAAAGTAAGTACTTAGTAATAGTAATACCTCAAACACTCAATCCCAATTCACAAGTTACTCATAATGATAGCCAGTGAAATTTGCTGGTTCAACTTGTCTATACATTACCAGCGAGAAGTTTATATTATCACACATTCAGGCAGTCTGTATAAGAAAACTAATACTCTGATTCTGAAATTGAAACTTGTGAGCCTCTAGGAAAATAAACCCGTATGTTCAGTTGGAGGGGTTAAACTATTTAGATTTTTACAAATGGTATAATACATGTACATGTAGCTAGTCTACAGCCTTTTTACTTTTTTTAAAGAGGTGACACCAATATGTTTGCGCTTCCAATAATCACCTGGGAGGAAAGATATAGGCCCTATGTCAATGATTGAATTATACAATACACAATGATACGAGTTCGTTATTCTTGTCTTCAACTTGCCAATACTTTGCAAATGATGCTAAAGACGTCTAGAAAACACTAATTCAATATTCAATAAAAATGGTTATTTGAAAATATTCAATAATCATGACAATATTAATTTGTAAATTAATACGTTTTATCCTAAATGATTATGGCAGCTAGACTACATGTATAGGCAACTGGAACTCAGTGCCACACACTTCTCACTTGCATCCAGTTCTTGACCTTACATGACCCCCTAAACAGCGATACCCGCCCCCGAATAAACCCCCCCCCTACTCCATCTCTCCTCCTCTCTCTCTCTCTCTCTATTCTCCCTTTCTATGCAGTCAAGGTTGACTACTACTGCAGGGTTTGTTTTGTTTGTTTTTTTTCAGCATAAATTTCAAGTACATAGTTGGTATCATATTTGAGATTCTACTCTATATTTTACCCCCCCCCCCTTAACTGTTGCTATATAGCCTACATACCGTATTTCATTTTATTCACTTTCTTTGACCCATAATCTCTCTATCTTCCTCATTTTTTCTGTCGTCATCTCCCGCTCTTAGTTTTTTTTTTAAATATTTATGACTTTCACTCTGTAATTTTGTCTCTCCTTTTCTCTGCTTATATCTTTTTGCTTACTATTATCCGTACTGCTTCGCCACTATTCTCCCATTTGTACAGCCACCTCCCTACACATACACACCCCATTTCTCTTACTCCCCCCCCTCCTCTCTCTCTTCTTTTCTTTTTTTCTTCTATCTTCTTCTTTTCTTCTTCTATCTTCTTCTTATTTTTCTTCTTTTTTTATCTTCTCAATTCTTCGTCCTCTCTCTGTCTGTCTGTCTCTCTGTCTCTCTCTCTCTCTGTCTCTCTCTCTCTCTCTCTTTGTCTCTCTCTATCCCTCTCTCCATATGTGGCAATGACCTTATAAATGGCAGATGTTACAAGGGTCAGAGGTCATCAGCGTCTCTTCTTTCATGTTTTCGTTCCAAACCATGGGGAGGAAAGCTTGGCCTGGATCCCAGATTATTACGATATTTTTTATGTCTGTTTCATATTTGATTTCTCACTTTCACAAAGTGTTGTGTTGCTTTCATGACCCGTTTTACACAATTAGCTGCTGAGAGCGAGAGGGGTACTAACTCATGGACTTGAGTCCCGTCTCTAAACATACGATGCATGTGTAACAGTGCTCTGAAACAGAAAAGAGACTTCTTACGATTGATTGTAGCAATAGACTTACGATTGATATTAATCTTTTTCATTGTCCAATTCCTTTATTTTCCACACTTATTGTTTCCTTTCTTTCTTAATCCCTCCCCTCTCCAACTGGCCTAATAAAATCACCTGATGACGGGAGCCACGAACTGCCCCCCCCCCCCCCTCTAAAATGTGACTCTCCTAGGAAAAATTCGAAAGTCTTTCTTCTCCAGACCCAAAATTTTTAATTTAGAGCAATATAAATTTACATGTTAACACAATCATTATACATTAAAAAAAATTATGCACATTTGTCTTGAGTAACGTCTACACAGTTTGACTCGTGGCACTATTTACATTTGTACTACACACCACATGTAGTAGCATTTGTCAATATTTGCATGTTTGATTTCCAGATATAATATATTATTGCTCGGTAAAACCACAATAGTAAGATAAGACAGTAACCAAATTCTGCATATCATTAATTTGAGCACAATAATTACGTAAATGATACTCAATATCTAATCAGACAAAAAATACGATTAATAGGCCTATATAAAATAGCAGCGTCCGATCCAAGATTTGAGAGCACGAGTAGAGATGCGCGATGCCAAAAATTTTCTGACATCAAATATTCTTTAAAAATTTTATTCAAAATAATATTATTATAGAGATGCGCGATTATTACCCCCCCCCCCCCTTGGATACGCCACTGGTTTATAAAGTTTTACTATTTTATTCTCAATAAAATTTGATTCATAATACTTTTGGTAGGCTTTCAATGTTTGAATACACAAAATAGAGCCAATGTTGATATCTGTTTAAAATTGCCAATTGACAAGTATCTGGGGAGCATTTCATCAAAGGACTTGTCGGACATTTTATCCGACAAATTTGCTCTCAGCCAATCAGATGCAAGCATTTCAGTAGCTTATAACAGTTTGTCGGATAAAACGTCCGACAAGTCTTTTGATGAAATGCTCCCCAGGTTTTACAAGAAGCCACTTACCATAGTCGTCATAATCACCATCATTATAATCATCATCATCATCATCAACAACATCATCAAAACATCATCATCATCATCATCATCATCATCATCATCATCATCATAACATCATCCTCAAAACATCATCATCATCACCAGCAGCAGCACCATCATTACCAACATCGATGGATCACCGTCATCATTATCATCCTCATCATCAGTAGCAGCAGCATCGTCATCATCATCATCACCATAATCATCTTCATCCTCGTCATTGTCGTCATAAAGCACCATCATCATCATCATCATCATTACCACTATCATCACCTTCATCATCTCCAAAATCATCAATCATCTCATTATCATCACCATCGCGGGCTGTATGGTTGTTGAACCAGTAGAATAGTACAGCACGCAAACACTAATTATGCCTTTTTTTAAAGAATGAAAGGAAAACATGTCAGAAGACTGGACACATTGGGTGTTTTTATCCTTATTTGCTCATTACTCAGCTTATTAATTATGTTTCGTTCACAGTATTGATGACATCGGTTAAAAATACCCTTCTTGTAAGAATTAATTTCGTTTTATACAGTGATATAGAAAATTATGTTGAGGAGATGCAGGAACGAGGAAATAATAAAACTAGACTAATTAGGCACGATATATTAAGGGCTTAATTTACTTCGGCATAACATTGACAGTCACAAACAACAACAGAAACAGTACAGATTTTAGTTAGTTAATATTGCGATGACAACATATTTTTTGCTCCTTAAAACTGCTATAGAAACTAATTCGTAGGAATTAGTCATTCACTTTAGCATGTAAAAATAAGATTCTTATACTCGGCTATAATGTTGCATCTGGATGAAAAAATTATTATCATGAACCATGTTTAGTTGCATGTACATGTAGGTCTATGTATCGTCTGCAACTGAACATAATAATTGGACATTGGAATTGATTACGTAACCCTGAAACTATATGGGGTCATAATGTCCAGCATGTAAACTCTTTATAAATCAATAACATACGGTTCCATAAAATGGATGGGGTGGAAGCCTATTGATAAATAATAAAGAAAGACCTGCCCATGCTGACAGAGTCTGAGAAAAAATATCCATAGGCCTATCATACTTTTTTGTATACATGTACAAACATAGATGAAAGTCGGATATGAAACATATTGGAACATATAGCCAGAGTGCATATAGCTATACCGCTATTGGGAGTTTTGCACATCGCTTTCTGTACTAAAGGCCTAAAACGTCGGTCTATGCAGTATCAAATATACTTACGGAACCCCGGGATATCGCCGTAATTCCGCCTGGAAGAATTTATGGACTTTTTCCTGATCGCAAGAACAAAATATATGGTAGTCAGGGTCAAAACAGTCACCATCACTGCCCTCCAATGGGAGTTCAGAGCCCGTCGAATGCGCCACATCTTACGGGGTAGAAACCTGAGGCGGTGCTCGCGAACCCGGCCGCTGCTGCTACTGCTCGATACAAAAACTGGCATCTTATGTAGCGAATTTGGCATCGTCAACTTGATATATCCTCCTAAGAATTCTTCGATTTCGAACAAGTAAAGAATAAAAGGATGTCGGATTAGAATATAGCAAAGAGGGGTCCGAAAACAGCGGTTGTGTTGAATTTGGAGCGGTTTTGTGAATGGCAAGATCGATTCAATATTGATCGGTGTGCGATTGCGATAAGCAGCCGCTATAATGGGTTCATTTTTTATTTTATTTTTTTAACACTGCGTTCTCAATGTGTGTGAGGTGAGTACTCTGATGCGAGTGGCTCTACAATGTCAATAATATATTGTGCGTTGTTAAAACAAAGAACCGAAACCCCAAGGGTCATTGGGAAACATAGTTCGAGCTCACAACAGGGGCGTAAATATGATTTAAATCTGAAACACCCCCCCCCTCAAACAATATAAGCCTAAAGCTTATATTCTTCTGAAATATATTTAACGTTAGGAAGAAGTAGTCAACAATACATTTTTGTATTTTTCATCTACAAATTTTAGGTCAAACGCTATATTATGAAAATGTATACTGAGTTAATCATTAGTAGCAAGGTACATTATATATCAGCAGGGGGTGGGGGGCTGCAGCCCCCCCCCCACTTTTTTTCATCCAACGTGTACAAAACGCAAAATGACCATTACATTTTGTGATTTTTAGGCCTGTTCACCCCCCCCACTTCCCACACTTGTGGGATTAGCCCTCCACTTTCAAAACGCTCCCGCTGCCCTGTAATGCACATATGCAAAATGCTTCTATTACATTTCGAGGGGTTCAAGGAATTTTCATGTTCAAAAGGAAAAAAATTGTCCATACTACTATTCAAAACCTTATCATATATTTGTTTTCTTTTCAGTTTGTATCAATAAGAACCTACAATCTTAGTATGGCAGTTTTACCCGCTAATAGCGAAGGAGTGGGTTTCTATATGTTAATGAATGGTGACGCTTTTCTTTTTTAATAAAATTTTATATAACTTTGCATGTTAGTGTCAATGATCGATCCAACAATCATCTTGCCCAAACGGTGTTTTTCGGCATTGGTTTATTGCTTCAAATAATTATTAGACCATTATTCTAATATATATTTTCCTCTTTTGTTATAATTTTGTTTATCTTTAGGGTTTTGATATTAATATTTGCTCATTTTTTGTTTTACGGTTTTCTCCAATGAATTATCCTTTAAAATAACACTTTATCTTTTAGGTATTCTTTTAAAATCACTGGGTTTTAATTAGATTTTTTTTTTAGGTACTTATAACTCACTTCTCTCGGATGCATGAGATGAAACAACACACTAGGACGAAAAGCCATATCAAGTGCTTTAAATTTTATGGATGGTGAATGTATGAATAATCGTCTTCACTAAATTCGATCGAAGAACTGTATTCTAACCGCGTCCGTCAGTAGGACCATTCTTTGGTCACTGTGTGTGACCGAAATTATGCCAAAATCTTGGAATTTAATCTTGAATATTTAACTCTTAACATTTTAGAAAATATATATCGCTAAATATTACGGTTTTGTTCGGCCTATCATTTGTATATATCTTTTTTATATTTTACAACATGCACGTTCAAGGTCAAGAGGTCAAAAGAAGTGGGTCACGTGTGTGACTTCCACAGGGAAACGGCATGATTTTGAAAAAGTTCCAACTTTCACATTTTGAATTCCTGGTGAGTTTTGAACATGATGAAATGTTTCTTATTCTGTTGAGATATGCATTATGCGACACTTCGTTTAACCACATCGAGATACTCACTGGAACTAGGAGTCATCTCTGAAATTTATTTTTTTCTATCTATTATTTTATATCGTGGTGTCGGGTCACGTGTGTGAATTTTAGTGGGTCACGTGTGTGACCTATGGCAAATTTGTACAGAAAAATGAATATACTATGTATTTGTCAATAAATGTACTAAATTTTGGAGCCATTTTACTATCTCGCCTGTGGTAAAATTTTTTTATGACCTCAACCCTAGTCAGATCATGGGGTGTTTCTGGTACAGCTGTCAAGAACTGCAGAGCGAGGGGCACGGGTAGGCAGGGGGGCCCAATGATACCCTCTATAAGATCTTGGCTGTTGACTCCGCCGCGAGCCGCCGCGAAAATTTGCAGTTCGTGGGTCTTTAGTGTGTGATGATAAACTACAATGAAAGCACTGTTACATTTCCCATATATAATAATAATTTAATTTTAATATGAATTTAATTAGCTAATTTTACGCATTGCATGAAGTCATAAATTTTGTTCTATTGACAAACTACAGCTTCTGGAATGCTAATTTTGTGTTGCACAATCTTTATGGGATTCCTAACCATTGTACTTGGAAAAAACTTTGAACTCATCAATTACTAAATTTCCTTGTGTATTTCATTGTTTTACTGAATTTCTTATGCTATTTCCTTGTTTTTCTTCGCACCTTTTTTTTGTTGGTCTTTGTTTGTCTGTTCTTTTTTGTTGTTGTTTTTGTTGTTCTTTATTTTTTTTTTTCGCACAAAATTATTGCAGAATTGCGATTTTGGATGCAAATAAATAATGCTAAATAAATGAATTTCTTAGCCAATGAAAGGAATAATCAGAGATTTCATGAACCGCCCACCCTACCCAAGGCGGGTCATGTGTGTGACCCAATTTCGCTTTGCTATTCAATATCAAATTAAAACTTGTCATGGATTTCATATTTATGAGATGCAAGGTAGCCTTTACATTCAAAATTCTAAGCTTTGAAGAACCATAATTATAATAATACGCGAGAGCCATGGTTTAAGACGGGGCCACCTCAAGCTTTATGTGTTTTTCGCGGTTACTTGTGTGTGACCATTTCGACGCGCAATTATATTTCGTCAGGGTTTAATTATCCTTAATATAATCAAGTTTAAAAACATTATTTATGGGGGGTTAGATAAAAAGGAATAGAGGTAAATAATAATATAATGAATACAGATATTTCCCAAGTAAGGAAGTCAGCAATATCCATTCCGTCAGAGTTAAAATGATACTCTTTATTTTACTTTTTCCATTAATTATCAATTATGATTACTTTATATGCCAAATGACTCGAACAATTGCAAAAATCAACGATTACAAACATTCAGTTTCATGTGAACTTCAGACATTGCTCTATTTGAATATGCAGCTTAAAATCAAAAAGCAAAAATTTATTTGTCCCCAAAAGGTTCACTTTTCAAAGAAAGGCCGAATAGCCTGGTCCCTTTTTTAAAGGCATGACCATAGTTGGTATAGGTTTCGCATAATGGCCATGAAGTGCTCAATTTCGATTTGTTCCTCGTCGCACAAAATTTAGCATAAGTTTTGTTTTACGAAAGCAAATTATACAGAACAAAGCGCATCAGCAAGGAAAATCTTTTGGCTTTATTTTGGTACCACATACACACATTATCTGAAAATATTTCACACATAAATAATTTTTTTCCGACTGTACCATTTTTTTTTACACAGACTGTATGTCTTCAAAACTAAGAGTTGAGTGTTTTGTGGGGGTTTTTTTTCACTGGTAAAGCAATCTTGTTGTAGCCGTAGGAATGTATGTTTTTAGAAACATGCAAATTGCATGTCCCGTCAGTAATCCCTTGAACTATCGGGAAAAAAATTTGAATCCTGTGAGAGAAATACGGAAATTTTTGTATATTGATATATTATTATACTTAGAAATAAAGGTGAATAAGGAGTGCAAAAGACCGGGAGCATCCTTAAGGGCCTGTCCCACAGAAGGCGATCGTTGTGGCGACAACCTACGAACTACCTTTTAGTACCCATCGCCATCATGCGCAGGTTCAATCGCCTATAAAATCGTAAATCATCGCGTCTGTCGCCAACAAATACGTAGTAAAATTTTGTTCGCCGCTGGTTTCTCAACAAGTTAAACAATAGCTAGCGTCAGTTTGGTTG
>CALNVZ010003429.1:13345467-13409652 GCA_940671915.1 Paracentrotus lividus
TCAAAGGCAAGTTGTTTAGTTATAGACCGAACGTAATATTTTGTTCTTTGTTACTGTGGTGTCTTACAGTAGCCTACATGTTACATCTTATTATTAAATACATATTTTGTTCTACGAATTTCAAAAACTTGTATTCAGTTAAAGATTAAACATGACAGCTTTTCTAGTTATCTCTTATATTTGTATTAGTTCTGTCGATACCTAAATGACGTTAACTGAGATGTACCTTGCCTGGAAGTGGGCAATTCTAAGCAAGCGCAAAATACATAACGAATGTAAATATTACAAGCCCAATCATCCTTTGATCTAGTAATTAATATCAAGATTACTAATTCTCTTTATGTCACCTAGTATATCTGTTGATTATGTCATTGCATTCTTCCAGAGTTCTGTTATCAATAAGAATCGAATAACACATTAGCACGACAACTGCAACATATTGCTAACAGTAGTTGGGATACATTAATTGTTCTTAGCTATATTGTGTGTAACAGTATCACGCCATCGATGCCGAGCGTAAGCAACATGTTCTGGTTCGCTATGGAATTATGTCAATATCATGAAAATGTGAATAACATCTTACTATCTCTATAATGAAAGTAACAAGTGGTGTCGATGAGAAAATATACTAACAATATAGTTGTATAATCGAAATAGCATTCATGAATAACGATAATAATGTCCTGATACTCAATCAAAGTCATGAATATTAATATGCGAGTAGTCTTTCACAAGAGAATCATAAGTGGTACTACTATAACTCAACAAGAGAATCACATTATTCTTATTATATCAGTCTGCTATAAATGTGACAACTTATATTCAGATAGCTCCTTAGCCAAGACTGTTTTACTTGATGTGTGTGGCGATCTGCGAGAATAATTGTATTTGCATATGCAAAGTTGTGGCCTTTAATGAGTTCACAAGTCAGCGTGTTTAATAAATCTATATTCGAATAACAGCTGATTATACACTTTAAAGGGGAGTACACACCTGAAAATAAGACTTGTTGCACATATAAGTCAGAATGAATGATCGAAGATCAAATCCAATAAACAGAATTAAGATGCATTTCCTAATTGAAGACCGAGAGAAAGGTATATATATATTCTGATCAGGACGAACCAATTAGGACAATTTTGTGATGTATCTTGCAAGCTCCCCCCCCCCCAGACCCGCCCCGCTTTTGACTCTGATATCTTATAGAAATATAATTTATTACTTCTGTTAAATGTAAGCTACAATTTATATTATCTTAATGGAGATCAAAGTATTACTTATATACTTAATATATATATATATATATACTTATATGTTGCAATTAATTATATGCGTACATGAAACTTTGCTTAGGGCGACAATTAAAATCTCCTATTTTTCTTCTGCCAAATCGGGGAAGCTGGCATGACATGATACTTCACAGAGTGGCAAATTGTGTTGATTACCAGCAACCTTTAAATCCATGGTCATAATTTGTTCATTGGAATTGCCCTAAAACTTTCTCTGTTGACCTATTCCTCTCCCTTCTCTACTCCTGTGTGGATTCCCTTATTTACACATGAGTATATATTACATGTTGATTTTGCATATTGTCCCCATTTTTTCAACGAAAGTCACGGTCCCATTCGACACACCTTACGTAGAAAATGTCTATCCCATTCGTCAATACACACGACTGTGATACGATGATTTGTGCTACCTAGTCCCAGTTACTCACTTAATTATTTAATCGCCCCACTTATCAAACACATAATACACACAAGTCCCTATCATTAAATAAGATTACACATAAGCGTCCCCATTTTAACACATTTACGAAGATGCATTGTACCCACTCGTCTCGTATATATATAGTCCCGTTTAATACACATGCCAGAGAATGCACTGTCCCCACTCTTCAATTATATATACATATAACATATGTCCCAATGGAAACACAATATATGTGAATATTGTCCCCATTTACAAAACAAGTACACACAAATGTCCCCGTTTGATACACATTTTGAAGATGCATTGTCCCCAACTTTCCTATATATATTTTAGAAAAGTCCCTAGTTAACACATTTTAATGTTATGGCATATTGTCCCCGCTACATAAAAAACAGATTTCACACAAGTCCCCAATTGATACACTCTTTGAAGATGCATTGTCCCCACTTGTCCTTATTTATTTTAGAAAAGTCCCTAGTTAACACATTTTAATGTGATGCATATTGTCCCGCTCATTAAAACAAGATTTCACACAAGTCCCCAATTATACACTCTTTTGAGATGCATTGTTCCCGCTCGTCAACAAGTAAACACAGAAGTCCCCGCCTCGTCAATAAGTGAAACAATAAGTCCCCAGTTGATAATATCGATGAAGAGTGCTGTGATGCTCCCGGTCCTTGATAAAAGCTGGTGTGTTTTGTGTGCAATTTTGTCCCCAGTCATACCTTAACGCATAAATGTCACCCCAGTTATCCACACAACAAGTATTGTGTGTGTATGTGTGGGAGGAACTAGTTGTTGTAAACATGTTGCGTAATGTCAATTATGATTGAATATTTCAATTTACCATTCACATTCTCCTTTAACTCCGTTCACATCTACCAGATCAATGATACAATAAAGAGAGGGAGTGGAAGTGTGTGTGGGGGGGGGGTGATGGGGTTGTGGGCGGTGGTGATATCGGATTGATGAATATAACACAAGAACATAAGGATATGGTATTCAAGGTATTCAAAATATCCTTATGATCCATCGATCATGAATATCTTACATCGACCTTATTTTGTAAGCTACAAGTAATTTACCTGTTCATCGAAGCATGATTTTTTTTTTCAATTTTTTCATATCATATGAAAGGTTGGTCCTTTAGCTTTCCATACATATCGACATTTTTTCATAAAATTATATATGCTCAATTTGGCAACCATTTCAAAAGTGTTACGTTTTTTTTTTAGACACACGGTATATAAACAAACAAAAACAAAAAACTGGTTGAAATTATAACAATGAATAATACATACTTCTCCCGATTGAAAAATCCTCCCTGAAATTTGATTGTTTAAAAAAAGCAGTACCAATTTGTAATAATGGAATAAATCGGTTAACAAAGACAAAAACAAACTGAAGTCAGCGCAAAAATCAAGGATATGAAAACAAAACGGTGAAAAACTACATTTTGCATAATGATTGTTTATTTCTGACTTTTGAAATATCTTTCACTCTGTTAGCTGATTCATTCCATATTTTCTTTGAATCCTTCTTGGCATGCCATACCCAGGTGATAAATGAATAGTGAATTCCTGCGCAGGCTATTTTTGGTGTCCTTCATAAAAGTGGGCATTGGTCACTGAAGAATGCGTTATTTTCGGAATTTTGGGGGTCATAATGATAGTTGAGGATATGAGCTTTATATACATCTAAACCTTTTCCCCATGAATCATATATTAGTATTTTGGCAGCCTTGTCAAAAGTGTATTGTTCTTTTGGGGACGCACTGTAGAGCAAACAGGAATTGTCTCTTTTGTTCTTTTTATTCTCTTCTTCTTTTTAAAAATGTATTACTATATCATTCTAAACATACTCTGAGTCTATCCTTTGGAACATTCCCCGTGGCATTTGGCGGTGGCGGTTCCTATCGATCAAAATCATCAATTGAATTGTGATGACCATAGTGGTCGTCCATCTCATTCCGGAGCGAGACGCCGCTTTCGTTTTCTTTGGAAGGTGAAGCGAGCCAGGGATTGATATGACGGTGGGTAGGTAGGGCTTCGGTTGGTGGGGGCATCGGAGGGTGGTACTTTGGTGGAGGTTGGGCATTTCGTAGGATCAGTAGCGTGGAATAATGCTAAACTTGTATGGTGAGAACCATCGAAGCCATAAGTATGATCTTCCAAACGGGTATATTAGTAGAACTGCCACCGCCACCAGTATCTGTATAGAATGAGTATAATATAGACTAATCAGTCTGCTACTGTGATAAGGGTTTTTTCAGGTCCGTTAAGTTTTATATGCCATAGTCAGAATAAATGTGGGCCTACCCATGATATATGATATAATTTTTTCCCATATTTTCTTGTTATGCTTGTAGAGTATCAAAATCTGTATGTCCTTACCAACCGTTGACTTGCCTGACATATGCCATAAAGCTCACAAAATTACTAGGCCTATCAGAAGCGGATCAAGTATTTCATGAGGACGGGGCTAAAACTATTATCTTGGATTTTTGTAGTCGATGTTCTTTTATGCAACACCGGTCGAGCAAAAAGGTACAGACAAAATTTTCCACGTTACACCGGTCTAGCGATAGTGGCTATAAGTCTATGTCAGCTGCCGTTGTAGCACCTACATTCAACAGTGGGGGTCCAATCGAACCCTTTTTTTTTTCTTTTTTTTTACTATTATTATTATTTATTTATTTTTAAATTTATTTATTTATTTTATTTTTTATTCTTTATTTTTTTTGAGAGAGAGAGAGGTTTGAGGCAGATCGCAGCTTTTCAGACAATTGTACATACCCCTAAAAAATTGATTTCCCCTTACAGTTAGGGTCTAGGGAAACATCTTTAAAGGTATAACGATCATAGAGTTCGTGACGTTGAGAACGTTATGCAGGATTTATTCTCTTTGAATTTATATGTATGTGACTTCTATGTGACTCCTCTCACTTTGCAGTTCAACAAACGGGACTGCATATCTGAATGTCCAGGATATAAGCGAGTATAAATTTAATAGCATGTTGCACGTCACAAACTCTATTGTGTGTAAGTGTAAGTAAAATCAAAATTCAAAACTGTGAAACAACACCCCCGGTAAATTACCCACCTCTGTAATAGTAACAGTCGACACCGACGTCCTGTTGGTGCCCGCAATCGGGCTTCCTCCACGCGCCATACTGGCACTCTCTAAGATTGTCTTCATGCCCGTCGCAGACCACATTGCTAAAGGCGATCACATAATTATCGTCATCATTGGCAGGAAATTCGGAGGGTTCCAGAACTTTAGCCCACCTACCCGAGTCAAATTGGTTACATACCACCTTTGAAATATAGCAGACCAAAAAAGAATCACCGCATTAAAAAAACAACAAAACAAAAAAAAAAAAAAAAAACATAGGCATTTTGACGATCGGAAAAAGCGATATAAAATATATATATATATATATATATACACTGTCCGTCATAAAGGTGGAATATTTTTTTGCCGCTATAGCGACATGATTTTGCTCCGACTTTAATTTCTTGAGTATGTTTGTCCCTGCTTTTACTTTTCGGGACCCTGGCTATATCTAGGACATTCTCCCAACCCTTCACGTGGACCTTTTTCCAAAAAAGTTTGTCAACCCCCATGATGCCCATTTTTGTCAATTTTTCTCATTTTGGGGCCCCTTTTTGTTTTCCCGGCCGATCAAGCCCCCCTCAGTTTTAACCCCAGGAAACGTGACTGAGGTGTACTGTTTTATATTGTTCTTTAAGTTAAATCTACATTTCTGGGGACAGGCTTCTTAGATCTCTTGTCTAGGGGAGGGGTTGAAGTAAAAAAACGAGATTGGTGAAAATTCGGAATATTTTATTCCATCTTTATGCTGAAAAACAAAAGAAATAAAAACAACCTTTAACCCTTAAATATCATCATTTCCCCTTAAATTTTTTGTTTAGCCTTGATGACAAGGCTGTAAATATCATTATTGAATAATATTTTTTTTATTATTTATGTTTGGTTGATATTTTACAATAAATTAGGGAGATAGAAATTTCCATGTGGTAAAAATGAATAAATCAATGTTGAACCCCAATCAAAATAAATGTTGACCCCTCCCCTAGACAAAAGAGTCAAGCCTGTAACCATACATCTAGATTTAATTTAAAGAACAATAACAAATTTCACCTTAGCCGTTTCCTTGGGGTAGGACTGAGGGGCCTTGTTGGTCGCGTGAACAAAAAGGGCCCCCAAAATAAGAAAAAATGACGAAAATGGCCATCATCTGGGGGTGACAAACTTTTTGAAGATAAAGATCCCCTGGAAGGGTTGAGGAACGTCCAACGTATACCCAGGATCAAAAAAAGTGAAAGCGGCGACAAACACATTCAAGAAATTAAACCGGAGCAACTATATATTCATCTTGAGCCAGAAAAAAATATTCCACCTTTATGACGAACAGTGTATATATACAGGTGTATCAATAAAAACGGGACAGTTTTGAAAGTCTTCAAAATTTCTTTCAAAATTATGATGTCTATATTTTGATGTTAATAGATGCTCTGAAGTCTTATTCTTTCAAATGCAATTTTAAAAGATAAGTTTCGTTCATGCTTGAGCGCACACAGAATGTTTTTTGTCGGGGCTCAAAAAAAGGCTTGCGCACAAAATGGAAGAAAATGAGAATTACGATCATCAGACTTTTTGCTAATCAGCAGACTTACTCTTAACGTTTCATTATCTTTGCCATATTATTCGAATTTTGCCTATCAAATTCCTTTACAAAGCTATTTTTTATTGATTGTTTTTGTTTTTGTTTTTGTTTTTCCACATTAATATGTTACCTTTTGACATTTGAATTTCCTTCAAATTAAAGAAATAAAATTAAAATTAAAAATTAAATAAAAATCTTGTCAACCCAATAAAGGGGATTTAGTTGGTTGATTGATTGGATTTATTTATTAATTGATCGATTGATTGAATGAAGGATTGATAGATTGACCATTTTGAACGATTGATCGTTTGATTAATTAATTGTTTCTTTGAATGATTGATCGATTGATCGATTACTTTTGATAGATTGTTCAAATGATTGATTAAATCGTTGGAGGAATCGTAGGAAATCGACTCAAAAGACTAACAATAATCATTGATCAGTGAAAAGTAACAATCAATCCGAATGGGAGTACCTGATTCAGAATAAATAATACACTTTGAATTTATCAAATTTTTTTTTTTTTTTTTTAACCTTCGACAAAACTTTCCGTGTTCGCTCAGGCATGAACGAAACAAATAAACAAAGCAATCAATCAATAAACATATCAATTAAACAACCAACCAAATCCCCTTTCTTATGGGTTGACAAAAAAAAAAAAAAACGAAAAAAACAAAAAACAAATTTAAAGGAAAATTTTTTTGTAAAAAAGATAACATATTAAAATGAAAACAAAACAGAAACAATTAAAGTAAATAAATAGCTTTGTAAATGAATTTCAAATCAAATTCGAAAAAAAGATGGCAAGGATGAAGAAAAAATTAGAGGAAGACTGCTGATTAGCAAGAAGTCTGATGATTGTAATTCTCGATTTTCCATTTGTGCGCAAGCGTTTTTTGAGCCCCCGACAAAAATGTTCTGTGTGTACTCAAGCATGAACGAAACTCATTTTTTTTAAATTGCATTTGAAAGATAAGACTTCAGAGCATCTATTAACATAAAAAATATAGACATCATGATTTAAAACAAAACTTTGACAGACTTTTCAAAACTGTCCCGTTTTTATTGATACGCACTGTATATATATATATTATATATATATATATATATATATATATACGAACCGAAAAATAAAATAGCTAAATTACATCTAAAACGAAACTACTATACTACATAATACACCAATTCCAAATGTAAAAGTTTTTATGTCCATCTAGAAGTATTTCATTAAAAGTATGATCGAACCTCAACAAGGCCATCCCTCCCGAATACTCGAAAAATTACCCCTTATTTAATGGTGATGACGTCAAAAGATGTTAACGGAATGCTACAGCCACCTAGCAGCCAGGCATGATTGAATTTGCCCTTTCATTTCGTAACAATAGAATTATAGCACACATGGGGTATATTGTCCTGACATAGCAATACAAACGTGTTTTCTAAAGGCAAAACCCAATCATGCCTGTCCGCCGGACGGCTGTACATTCCATTAACTCTCCTTTGACGTCATCAACCGCGCATTATATTAGGGGTAATTTTTCGAGTATTTGTGAGGGTGGCCTGCCTGAGGTTTGATAATCTTTTATGAATACTGTTATGAAAATTTAAATTTATTTTTGTGTATTTATTTTATACGCCTACTTAGCTTTCAAGCAATGTAAGGTTGTATTCACTCCGTCCGGGGTCTTTAATGGCGATTTTTTTTTTTTTTTTTTTTTTTTTTTTTTTTTTTTTTAAACTACTAACAATATGACGAATGCAATACGCTTTCGACAGAAATTGTATTCTAGTAAATAATGAAAACATAAGTAACAGCCAAACAGGTAAATAATTATTTTAACTTTTTTTATCAGGGCGGGCCGGGGAGGGCAGGAGGGAGGGGGGGGGGGCTTTGGTTACTGACTTTGCCTCGGGATATCCCCATCCTTCTGAAGAACAAACTGACCCCCAAGATCCGGGGACGATCTGCACCTCAACCCGACCTTTAGACATGTTAGAGCCCTCCTCACCATCAAAGCCTACCAATCGAGTTACAATACTGCCAATGGATTCTGAAGGAAAATACGCATAGACATGTTTATATAATAGTTGTGCCAAAGTTGAGGTAATATCAAAACAAGAAAAACTAACAAAAAGCAACTCCATCCTCATTAAAATAGCATAACTATTCAATAAGAAAATGTTTTAGCAAGGGTGTTGTTACACTTATCGACAAGATTCTGTATTTGAAAAAAATGAAATTGATTTATCAGGTATCAGTCGGCAAACATCAAAGAGTAACTTCTGAAGACAGACAGTCAACTTGTCCGAAACGCCGGGCACTCCCCACTACTACTACTACAAGCCTTACTCGCATCTCGCCTTCTCATCTGGTTCACAGTCCTTTTCAGGACTCAATCAAGAAATAATACTTCTAATTCTATTCTGTACTCTCTATCTCGCCTATCAATTTTCTTATTTTTGTTAATCTCTATATGTCCTCATCATGCCTACAAAATAAGACGAACCAAAATTAGACAAAAGCTTGTGAATAAAAAGATTTTGAGAACTACGTCTCGAGTCATCTGTCTCATTTATTTTGCCTAGTAAGAGAATACATGTACAACAGCCAATGGGCAACTCTCATTTAAATTTTGAAAGAAATGGATAACGAGAATATTCTCTTCATCCATTTCTTTATATATATATATATATATATATATATATATATATATATATATATATATATAATTGGCTTACCGTATGGTCTGCACATAATGTTAACATCTTGAGAATGGTTGGATGAATCCTTCTCCTGCAAGCCATTCTCCGAAAAGCAGTCTCTCAGGGATTCCTCATTCCCAGTACAAGAAATACTATCCATGTCCCATATGGCATCCCAGCCGGTTCCGAATATGGGCTCTTCATAGATCCGCATCACCGATTCGAAGCCCAGTTGACGACATATCACCTCCGCTGTTCCCTCATCGATGTCGAGCCTACTGACAGTACCCCAGGTGCCACCATGAAGTATCTTCAACAAACCCTGACCACCGAACCATATTTCATCTGTAAACCAGACTTCCATGTCTTTGCGTGAAAGGGTACAGGTTTTAAAACAAAACAAAATAAAACAAGGAAAAATACTGTCATTATCAACAATGGGCATAGACACTTCTCTTGTACATAGATCATTGTATTAAAATATCATGTCCCATCATTTGAGTAAAGTGCTGCAAGAATGATCCTGATGTTGGCAGATACATTCAAAATAAACTGCTAAATAAAATATCATGGGGCTCACAAGACTAGAACACACATTGATGTCACCGGTGTATACATTATAGCGAAAAGACGGTTTTTCTGAAGACGGTGAGAACATGCTCACCGAAACGTTGAGATTGAGTAGGTCCTTTTCAGGGCCACTTATAACCTCAAGAAAGAATACTTGGTGCACCATGAAACCTGCCACTGCTAATCGTTCTACCACCAGTGAAACCTTTAAAGAATATCTATAGCGAAAACTCAATATTTGGGGAATAAGATTATAACTGATGCTCCCAAATCTTTCTAGTATAGGTTATCCCGGCCACTTTCATCCTCCATGCAGTCGGTTTCGCGAATATTAATTCAATTTCAAGCGAAATTGAATGTTACAGTAACCCCTTACTTCAATTAGATAAAGACAACGTGCAATTGCATTTCTTTTACTACGATTTCCTAAAAGACTCGATCAAAGAAAAAAAATGTCAGTAGGCGCAATCAATTTCGCGTCAGCGAGAATTTGCGCTTGGTTTTTACAATTAAATTCACCATTGGATATTTCAAATTAGCACGTGTTCAATTAAATTCATGCTACGAGTAGCTACATGTACAGCTGGAATATTCATGTCTTTGTATCATTTCATTATGTGGTGAAAAAGTAGAGGGTCCAAATTGATGACGAGGGAGCTTGTACACCCTCCCCACCCCCACTCAGGCGATAAACCATACACGTATACTTGTTCCCGATTTCTCCGGAAAAGATATATATATTGTAACGAAATAGGTTTTTATTTCGTTGTAGTTACAATGTTTTTAAAGAAGATGGCGTTATTGCAATTTGATTACAGTGTATATGAGTTAATTCGTAGTATGATCGATAATGGTAATGCATGGATACGAGGTATTGTAGGCATAGTCTTTTTGGTAATCGATTATAATTAAAAGCGACTTTTTGTCACTTTTAATTAGAATTATTGGGATAACTAATTAACAAGTGAGATTGCTTTTTCGGTTTCTAAGGATTATGGTTTATCTTAGTAAGACGAGTTATTCGGTGTATCATTTGTTTAGATCAGATAACGTAAACTGTAGTTATTGATTTATTAGTAGCCGAACTGTGGTAAATCATAACTGCTGCTATTAATTGTAAATAGTGAATAAGTACAGAAATGGTTGTTGTTTTCATAGAACTGAGGCAAAACAACAGAGCTTACAGCTCATTGCACTGTACAGTACTCGGACCAATAGAGTTGGGTGTTGACCAAATGATTTAGATCATGGTTATAGCATCGTTATTACTTGGTACACCGAGTGACGGATTTCTCGTTTTAGGTCGTAGACCAAGAATAACTTCGCTTGGGGTCGTGTCTCGATCTCCGGACAAACTTTTAATTAGGTTCCGAACCACTACGTTCGTTTGTGCCAAGAGACGACGATACCAGTCTGGTCTGGTAGTGAGAGCTGGTCTGGTGGTAAGCTGGTCTGGTAGTGAACTGATCTGGTGGTCACGTCTGGTAGTAAGCTGTTCTGGTGGTGAGCTGATTCTACCAAAGGTGAGCTTAATCCACACCTCAGCACCAAGAACCAGGGAGGAGAAACCAGGGACAACGGAGACATCTGGTTCCTTCTGCACAGCAGCCAATTCTTATGGTGTTCTACAGTGAAGAACCAGATAGGTGTGGTCGCCTGAGCTGACGGAACAAGGGGCAGAGATTTCTTAATTCTGAGGAGCAAGCAGAGCAGATTGGAGTCGTCGTTGGTCGGGGCACAGGGCAGATCGGCGTATCTGAGGGTGCGTGACAGCTGTGGTCGTCTGGAGTGCAAGCTGAGCAGAAGGGAAGAAATCGTCTGAGAGGTGTTCAAGCAGCTTGGTGGCTGGTATATGATGCATATGATGTGCAAGACAACGGTGGTCATCTGAAGGTGCATGCAGGAGCAAGCTAGATACAAGGCGCCTGGAGGTGTTTCCGCAGCTAGGTGACAGGACTCTAAAAGGGATTTCTGGACGTGGTGGTCGTGTAGACCAAGGAAAAGGACCAAATAATTGGAAATTAGCGGTGTCTACGTCAATTGGGGGTAGTATATGGCTGCCCAAACGGATCCACGGCGAAATCTTTTCAACCAGACCAAGAATTCTACCAGCAGGGGGCATCCTGACAAGATATCTGCTGGGGGAAATCTTCTTAGTCATCGGTTTCGTCTCAATATTTTTGGAGCCCAGGTAGGGGGGAAAACCCCTGACCTATCTTTAATTTGGGGTAGTTTTCAATTCTTTGAGGAAAAATTCTGAAATACGGTCCCGAACATGTGAAGGGGTTGTTTTTTCTACGTGTACGGTTGACCCCCTGAGCCGGGGGGGGGGTGGGGAAGGGGGGGCTTTTACATTCCTTTCCAACTCCTAACCGTCCCAATTACAATGAATAATAATTAAACAAAAGTTTATAAAATAATGAAAACAAAAGTAATGGCAAGTAATTCACTTAACATAAACATCAATTGCATGGATGGAAAATGAGCACCTATATCCAAAAATAAAATTTAAAAAGAAGAAAAAGAAAAAACATAGAGAATATAAAAGAAAAAGTAAACAAGAAAATATAATTATGAAAGCATGGAGCCTTTCCAGGAACATGTTTATACACATTAGAAGATGATTAAATGAAAGAAGATTATGAAATTAAGCTTAAATGATGAATATATATACATGTATATACAAATAACATTGTCATAAAGTCATTGCCCTGGAGAGGAATGGAGAGGTGTGCATGGTGCGTCCATCTTTCAATGCCCTTCTCGACGTGTTTTTTTTCCCCCCTTTTATACCTCAAAGAGGGGTTTATTCAATAAATTCCTTCTGCATAACATTGATAACAATCAATGCAATCATGGCATGATTAACAATGTAGGCTTTCTTTTACTTTTATATAATTTCTCATTTACAATGATTTTTTTCGATTTCACTTTCGAAGATATATCTTAGTCTAAATTTGCGAATATCAGACGTACAATATTGTTTTGGTCAATTATTGTTTTATATATGCAAAAAGAGCGATTGTCACAACAACGTCTATTTCTTTTTCAATATCAATATCGAATGTTAACTTGATAATTTGTTTGACAAAATGAATAAAGACTTATTCAAATCACAATTTAAAAAGTATGTACTATATCTTCAGTCATATGGCAATGAGGGCAGTACTCATCATCTGCTAAACCCGAAGTGTTGATTGTGTATCAGAATCTATATTTTATGTGGGATATGGTGATGAATATTATTCTATCATTTTCAGTTATTAGCACAAACACTATGACCATCAATTTCAACATCCTCAATCAAAAACTTTGATGAATATTTCTTTAACAATTATAAGATCATATGTTAACACGCAATATACCATACATAGTGAAATTGACTGCTCTTTGCATAAATAGATAGCTTTAAAATGAGAACGAAAATGCAGATCAGTACGAATTTGCTCTTGTTTACATTAATTGCGAAATTGAACTATTGTGAAATTGGCGATTTATGTAGGAATTCGATCGACTAAAGTAGCTTTTTGTTTGCTATGTGCATTATATTGAATGCATAAAGTGCGAAATTGAAACGTCAGTTTAAGCACAGGAAAAAAAAAAGATGAGCTAAATTGACTGCTGTTATGTAATTGAGTGAATGGAGCATGAAAATTGCCGAGAAAACCTATATTATGCATTACAATCTTCATCATTGTTTAGCATAACTAACTATGTTTCATTGATGACACAGTTACTCTCTTGACCTTTTGATTATTTAATATACACATGTATTTTCTAACCTCTTTTTGCCAAACATTATTACCCGTGCATAAAATTCGGTGATAAAGTCTGTAAGGGTGTTATTGTACAAATCTGCCTGCTCGTAGTGCTGGCGTCACACTGTACCGAAGTTGAGCAACGATGGAAACACGAATGGTAAAATATTAGGGTTCGCACGAAGTCAGTCCATGTCTATAGAAGGTAATACACGATTGCACTCGAACAACCACTGCTCGTAGTTTCTATTATTATATTTTTTTTTTTTGGGGGGGTGACGCTTTGTATTATTATGTAATATGCCCCTGGTGAATAGCATTCTTTACGGATTTATGCCAGTTCGAACAACACACGAAGGGTACACGAATGGCCCGCTGCTTTTGTAATCATAACAATTAAATTTAAAAATTTCCATGACCGTGGGTCCATCCAGGAAGCTGTCATCTTATGACACCTTCCTGGTCCATCCTTGCTCAACTTCGGGAAAGTGCGATGCGGGCTTGACAATACTATACGATGGCTACACGATGGTATTGGGAGGGCGTCAAGAAGTCGTGTTGCCTTCCACAGATTAGCGGGCGGGTTCTTGTTTCCTAGCATTGCCTTCGTAAGGCAAAAATGCCCGATGCTACGATGCTCTAATGAAGTAAACCTTCGCAAAGTCCATCGGGGTTTTTTGGGGGGCTGCCAAAGATTTTGCTGCCGAAGCCTGAAAAAACTCCACCGATGGTCATGTTTTTTTGTTTTGTTTTAATAAAATTGCTAAGAATGTACTCCAAACAATGCTAAAACAGCCGGATGCTGCCCGATGGCGATGTTTTGGTCATCAGAGCAAAATTTGAAATTTTCCATGTTCGTGTGTCCATCTTTGCTCAACTTCAGGACTGTGTGACGCGGGCTTAATCTGATCAGACTGCTGTGTTATGTCACTTACACGCATGCTTTTGTGAGGGTGTATGTGTGTGTGTGTGTTTCTTTCGAATAGTGATCCTCATTAAAACTTGAACCTGTACATATATACCTTTATAATCCGTACAGCTGACCTGCGCCACAGTGTCTGGATGACACCCTTCATCAGCAGGTACCCAAGGACATTCGTTGTACAACAGATCCTCTCCTCCAGAACAGCCAAAGTCAACTGAAAGTTCGCTCCCGACAATTTCGTTAACAATTACATCATAGTAAAGGTCGTCTTGGTTATGGTACCCGAGTTGTTGGCACAATGTCATCTTCTCCCACATGCCCCAGGTGGCATCACAGACAGTGCTCCACCCCCCTGCCGGTAACCAAATCTGGACAGCGCCCTCATAACTCTTAGCACCACCCAATAGGCGAAACTGCTTGTCCTTTCCTAAAATAGTCATGATAGTTGTAAATAATTTTATTTAAGGTATTTTCCTCGCAGATGACACAGTTTTCAAGATTTTTATATTCACCAAACTTTTAATCAAATCATTCCATGTTGCGCAATGTTTTCACAAATTTGATTCATTTAGGGGCAAAGTTAAAAGGGATACTTAGTTGTGACATCTTTCAATTACAAATGTCGCTTGCATAGGATTAATCTCACAAGGTGGCGAGTTAAATTAATATTATCAAAACTGTATGTGAACATAAAACGTGAAAACTCATTTTCGCGTCACGGGTACATAACGGGCAATTCCTCAGCAGATAATTATGATCAGACATCCTATTGCCCCAACCCTGATATGTGTAAGAAAAATAAGGATTAATTCGAACAAAGAGTGAAACTAGGCAGAAATATATAATAAGAGAAAATGAGCGGAGGAAATTGGATTCTATTAGGATTCGAACCCGAGATTTCCTGATTGTTAGACAAGTGCTCTAACGGCTGAGCTATGGCAAAACCTTAACTTTCAACGCTCGACAGATTAGAACATATAAAAACTAACCATGCTAACGTAAACCCGAAAGATAGAAATCGACTTGGTTATAAATGCGAGGTATTACAGGGAAGTGATGCCGGTTGAGCAAAGAAAATGGGAATCCATCGGGATTCGAACCCGAGACTTCATGATTGCCCTAGTGAATGAGCTATGACAAACCCTTTTGTCGTCGTTCGTCCCAGAAAAGCCCTTAACGTTCAATGCTCGAGAGATCAGAAGCCCGATGAAATTCGAATCCTGATGTTAGGTTTGCCATAGCTCATGAGGTGGAACATCTAGCTGTCTAGCAATAAAGTAGTCTCGGGTTCGAATTTTGATGGAATTTATTTTCTCTTTGGGTATTTTTTTTTCCTCTAAAAATGAAGATGGAAGATGGAAACATACTCATGCAAACGACCCCTGCATCAGCACTGTGGTCGCAGTTGTCAATCGCAAAGCCGCTGTGCGTGCAGTCAAATATCGTTGATTCCGATCCGTCACAAACGACGTCATCAAGGAGGGTAGGACCCTCAGCCATACCGAATTCTGAGTTCCCAGGAGCTTCCATGGCACCGAGTTCGTACCCAATTTCACGACAGACGACGTTGGCATCGTTTAGATCCCAGCGGTCATCGCATACGGTGCCCCACGTGGATCCGTAGAAGATTTCAACCCGGCCCTCGTGTGGTGCGCTACCATCAACCAGGCGGACCACTGTAGGGAGAATAATAATTAATATGATTAAAGAACGATTGATCTCACTTCTGCAATCGTTTTTTAGCACTTTTTATATGACAAATATTAGACAGAGACTAAACAATATCAAAGAGTCTACGGAACGATCCGTTTGTAGCGGCAACTGGCGAAAAATGTAATGCTCTTGCAGCGATTATGCGTTTTCTACCAGGCGCTGAAACTGCAGCTGTTAGTTCTTTAGATGTTTTTTTTTTCCAAAATCGCCTGAAAAGGGTAAAGTATAGGCCTAATTCCGGTCGCGACCGAGTAACTGTTTTTTTTTGTTTTTTTTTAATCGGCGACTATGCGGTACAGCCGTGGGTGTATAAATGGGTTGACGCCGAGGTTAACTATCTTCAACCATCGGCCCTACGGACTATCGGGCTGTAGGCCTAACTGAATATCAGGTCAACTATTTTCTCAAACTTTCTCAAAAAGAAGAAGCGTTATCATTATTACCAGTTGGATCACATTGAAGAATGACCTCCTGTCCTTCATTACAAGTACTGGTGGTGTCCCATGCTGCACCCGGGCAGGCTTCTAATCGCCTCTCGTTTCCTTGACAGCGGAAGTCGCTCAGGAACTTTTGTCCTTCGGCGTAATCATTGAGCAAGCTCTGACTAGATATAGAAGCATTAATGACAGAACTGTCCAAGTAACCAGAGAACCCGAGTTGACGGCACGCCACCTCCCCAGCTGCAGGGGTCCAGGAATCTCCACAGACACTTCCCCAGGAGTTTGTAGAATTCTCCAAGATTTGCAGGATGTCGTCATCCAGTCGTAAAGAACCTTTATGAGATATATTGACAACACAAAACATAAGTTGTAGTTGGGGTATCATTCTTAGAGCACTGATAACTTGGCTAAACTTTTTTTAAATAAAATGAGAATATCGACATTTTTTGTTTGCGTACTGTTCAATATCAAGAACGGTATATTATATCATGTACATCGGCCAGTTAACATAATGTCTTTTGTACCATGCATTTCTTTTGAGAAACGCATTAGTTCTGGTCTTAGTCATGAGAACTGTGACTTTATAGGCCACATGTCACTTGGGGAGGTTCGGAGCGTCGCGTAAGGTTGCCACGGTCGCATCGGTTGAATATAGAGTTATGCAATGTTTAGAAAGGAATCTCAGATTTTTTTTTTTTTTTTCAACTTTCCAAACGGTGAGCAACTTTGACTTTGATTTTGAATTTATTTCATTTTCAACAAAATATAAATCAAGCTAATGCAAACGTAATTTGTACACTTTGCCCAACTCTCCGCAATGTTGCTTCTCCAACCGTATAATGTCAAACTACTATGATAATTTTGTGTAACCTTTCAGAACTTCCCAAGTGACACGGGGCGTGACTGGCAAGGGGGCATTATATCGGGCCATAGTTTTGCTAAATTTCGTAGAATTCTAACTGTTTTTTCCTACGATATCTCTAAAAAATAAATCGATTTGGGTTACAACTCTAATTTAAACCCATTCAAGTGTCATCAGGAGGTGTATGTAGATGTTTACCTTCTTTAGGGGTCTGGACTTTAAAAAAGCGTTATATTACGTAGTTCATATTCTAAAGATAACATAATCATTGGGGTGGCTTTGTGAATGTATGTCATAGCTCGTAACCCCCCCCCTCCCGCCTCCTCGATAGTTTTCTAACAGTGAAAATAGGCACGCCCTCTTTTTCTCCCGATCTTAACATCTCATTGTACATGAGGCCACATTGTCACTTGCATGGGGAGATTCGGAGCGTCGCGCGTAAGGTTGCCATGGTTGCATCAGGTTGAAAATATAGTGTGTTCCTTTAAAAAAAAAGATAACCGAAGTTCAAAGGTCAGTCATTTCAAAAGTACATGGTTTATTCTTGTGTTGTGTTTACTAAAATATTAAGTAACTCATCAGCTTTCATTTTAATTTTAGACATTGCTTTGTCATGGGTCACAGAATTAGGGTCCTTTGAAGTTGAAAGGAACAAAACCCACTTTTGTCAAGTTTTTGGTTTGTAGGTACGAAACCAACTTTTTGTAAGTTTTTGGTTTCGTTTTTTTCTTGTCACACCAAGTTTCAATGAAATGCAATCTCATTTGCCAAAGTACCTATCTCGCTGGCAATAAGATAGGCTCACAATAATGAGTCTTTTGAGTATCGGAGACTTCATTGGTATACGTCTCCTGAGTCTTCAGGGCGTAGCGGGAAAATCTAACCTAAGAATGAACAATTGTCAAACCTGTTCGATTTCTTTTAATCGCTAGAAAGTTCCGACAACATCTTTGCGACGTCGTGGATACTTAGGGGACGTCGCGGCAACCCCGCATAGACGTCACAGAGACTTGCTCACCTCTGAAAGAAGTCTACTAAAAAATTTAGTATGTTTGACATTTGTTTGGTCTTCTCGAGACCTCCTGGAAACTCAGGAGATGTCGCGGCGACCTCACCCCGGCTCAAGAGACTCATAATTGAGAACGCATCTCATTGCCAATGAGAAATCCACTTTAGCAAAGGAGACAACATTTCATTGAAACTTGCTGAAAAAGACCCAATGACACCAATTACTTTCAAAAGATTTGTTTGGTACCGTACAAAAACATGGAAAAGGTGGGTTTGGTACCTTTTACATTCAAAGGGCCCTAACTCTGTTACCGATGAAAAATTTGGACGTAAGCAATGTCTCAAATTAAAGCTAATGAGGTACTTAATATTTTTATTAGTAAACAAATCACAAGAATAAACCCTGTACTGTTGAAATGGCTGACCTTTGAACTTCGTTTACCTTTTTTTAAGGATAACACTAGTTCGCTAGAATTATGCAATGTTTACAAAGGAATCTCATATAGTTTTTTCAACTCTCCAAAACGGTGCGCAACTTTGTTGCTTCTTCCATCGTAATGTTAAATTACTATGATAATTTTGTGTAACCTTTCCAGAACTCCCCAAGTGACACGGGGTGTCTTTATTTTCTGGTAGTAGCATACGGAAAGCATGATGGGACGAAAACGACGAAGTTAAACGCCTGTATGTGCATGAATCGTGCCGAGGACTTGAACACTTACCCAGTGTCGTACAAACCACCGAAGCATCATCATCGTGCGAGCAGTCATGAGTTCCTACCTCATTGTGGTCGCAATATTCAATGGTAGGTTCAATTCCTTCACATTGTACGTCGTCTAACAATATCGGAACAGTCCCCAATCCGTAGGCTGCTGCAACGGGTGCCAGGTCTGCCCCGACGTAGCCGAGTTCTCCGCAGACGACTTGGGCCTCGGTCAGACTCCAGTGATCGTCACACACCGTACCCCACTCTCGATCAGGGCCATAGAAAAATTCAACTCGTCCTTCGTTCGGATACAGTCCATCAGCAAGTCGCACCATTTACTGTGCAATTAAAAAAAAAGTAGGCAATGTCTGAGTGCATGTCTACAGACTTATTAAAATGAAAAAGTCCAGATGGTTTGCCAACGAAAATTAATAGCTGAGCACTATCTAGATGTGAGAACCTATCGGGCAACATGAAATAAATAGCACCATTGTACAACAGGTGCTGTTTTCTTTACAGTTGGCTTGATTTGAAAACATTAAAAGCGTCATAATGCTGATGCCATATGCACTTGTTGAATTGCTCAGTGGATCGTATACCATATTCATGATACAGTACATTATATACTTCTGTTAGTAAATATCTATCCGAAACGCATGTTATGCTGGTATAATTACGAAATGTCGAACTGGTTTTAAATTGACCGGGAAAATTTAAATTAGCCTTTCCCTTATCAGGACATCCAAACCTAGACATTCTCAGGACAACTATTAACCAGAAATAGCGTTAGGGTAAGATGTAGAGTAAGGGGTAAATTTTTGGTTGGGGAAGTTGTCCGGGGCTGGTTGTCCTAGAACCATTCTACGGCAAGGATAATGGACACTTCTGCTTAAAATGATAACAACGAATCTACATACACAATTTTAAGTTTTTGTATGACGCAAAACACATTGGCATAATTTTATTTCTCTATAGGGGGTATCTCAATGGTTGGAATTTAATCTGTGAATTAGCGCACTGCGTGCGGCTTTTCACAGAGCTCCTATTTGCTTTGATATTTTATTGGTTTAGATTAATATGTTCTGTATTATGCTTGTTGACAAGTTACTGAGCTAGTGGTATAGTATTTGTACTAGACCATTTTGAGAAAAATTGTGAAAATGTTAAGCAGTTTTTTCCAGGGATAATATTTTGGTAGCATTGCCTATTTCAGTTAAGGCAAACTTCCTTGGCTGCCTCCTATATTATTGTAAGTACATATAATGTAATTGCTTGTGTGTATTCTATTGTACTGACTGTTGTTACATAAGGATAAGCGCTGAACCAGAACTTGGACACAATGGGACCTCTTCAGCTGATCCTGCTAGCTGCTTTGTGTCTGCATGCATTTGCCGAATGGACCTGAACTCCACAATGGAAAGTCAACTAGTCATCTATTGTTAAAACAGATCTTTCATCAGAAAACATTTCTTAAAGAGAAGGATCTCTATGGCACTATGGCGATGCTACATTTCAGCTAGAACTTTTAAAAATATGGAGATATTAACCCACACCCTGGACCGACAGACAGATTTCATCTTCATCATCGAATACAAGAACTGGTGATGGCAATGTTCAACAGCCAAACTTTACTACTACAGCGAGGTAAACTACACGCCATCGGAGATTCTGCAATGGAGGGATTACAGCTCGTCACTGTCGGAGAACGTTATTGTACTGTTAAAATCACTCGGAATATCAACGGACAACTGTCGTAAGTCAACGTAAGAAGAAAACCAGAAGAAAGGAACACGTGGTGGACAGGGGAGAAGGGTGAAAGATGTTGCCCATAATGAACTCTCTAACCCTCTTCAAACTCAAACTTACATGAAGTTATGTTCAAATGAATGTTCGTTCATTAAGTAGTAAGTCAGATCTATATATATGATTTTTGTATGTGAGAGTAAAGCTGACTTGTATGCAATGACTGAGACTTGGTTGACACGAGAATGATTCTGCTATTATTCATGATATTGCCCAAACAGGTTATCGTTTCCTTCACATGTCCCCGATCATGCTCGTCGTGGGGTGGACTGCTCTACTTTTTAAAGACGCAATTGATGCTCGCCAGATTGTTAGCAGGATCAAAAGTGTCTTTTGAGTTTGCACATTATCTGATATCATGTGCATCATTTCAAATGAAGTTGATAAACATTTATAGACCACCATATTCTAGTGTTAACCGTGTATCAGTATCGACCTTTTATTATCTAATTCAGTGAATTATATCAGGAGAATTGTTATGTAACATTCCTGTAATAGTTACTGGGGATTTCAATATTCACGTTGATTATGATATAATCCTGAATCAAGGTCTTTTAGGGATTTACTTGACTCACTGTCCTGTAATCAGCATGTTGAATTTGGTACTCACAATCTCGGTCTAACACTTGATTTATTTATATCTCGTTAAAACTGATGACATATTGTGGTACCAACCATGGGCTGGTCCTTTGATATCTGATCATTTCCCAATTATGTGTCATCTTAATTCTTGTAAGCCACCTATGAAATCTAAGGTTATATCCTTCCGCAAACTTGCTTGTATAGATGTAGATGCACTGAAGAGTGATGTTGCTAGTAGTGCCTTGTGCACAGACACACCAGATAATCTCATTGAATTGGTTTCTGTATACAATGATACTCTAAGTTCCATTTTTAACAAACATGCACCTCTGGTACCTAAAACGTTAACTCTCACCACAGGACCTTGTTTTACAGATAAGTTAGAATAGAAAACGGAAACGGAAAGCTGAAAAGAAAATGTTAGAAAACAAACTCGCTATTGATTATGAACTGTCAAATTAGCTGCTCCGTAAAAACATTGTTTGTCATGATAGCAGACGTACATATTATTTCTAAATGAATAGAGAAAAAGTTCAGATCAAAGATCTTCAATGTCAGCCAGATCTTTGTTGAAAATGTCAGCTAAATCCTGAATATCTCCTCCTGATCGAAGTCACAATGTGAATGCTTGGGTAGCTTTTTGTAAAAGATATGAAAATTCATGATAAATCAAGACAGCTTGGATGGCGGATTCATGACACAATTCGTTTTGCAGGGTACAGATTTTTGATATTCCACTTCCCAGTGGTTATTCGTTCAAGCCTATCCGTAAATGATGTTGATAAGTTTGATGAAAAGGGTTAAGTAAGAATCATGTTTCTTGATGCGCGGGCCGACTAAGATTTTACTCCATTGTACTGAATACTACTACCATTCTACCAAATCATTAACTTGTCTCTCTCGAAGGCAATTTTCCCAACAACTGGAAAGTAGGCCTTGTTAAGCCAACTTCTAAATGAAACCTGTAGTGAGGTATCTTTAACAATCTTAGACATTCAGTTAATTTACAGTATGTATGCAAGATTAGTGTGAAGACTGCTGTACAGCAAATCCACAAATATCAGGATAATCTCGTTATTGCTAATATCGTCGAGCTACAGAAATTTCATAGTAACGAGGGACGGCTTAAAACAGAAAAAATGACCTATATGGCCATGGACAAACAACGAGTAACATGCGGTACTATTAACTAATGCCTGGCGCTTGACACGACATCACACACAAGTTTTAAGATGACTACACGACTTCTTGTAGGTGACCGATGTTCTTCTTGGATGAATCAATCTGCAACCAGACAGCATAAAAGGTTTTACTGATGGAATATATCAGAAAATTTCATTGTTCCAAATGGGTCCACAGGTCAGCACTGTCCGTCCTCTTCACCATGTATAGAGCAATCTATCAAACCTTGTACATAGACCAATATCCAAAGATAAGACTGTCATTGCTAACGCTGATGACCGCGTACATAGTTTAGCCCTGATAGATTCAACAGGATATAATGTTCCATTTGGAAACGTTTAGACTCAAATCGCCATTGGATGCAAATCATACTTATGCTTAAATAAATAAACGAACTCTGATTGTGGAACGTACTGCGAGGCCCAAACTGATTTGACAAATTTAAGAATGAGAGATGCTGAATAACCAGATAGTAATACGTTAGAAATCTGGTGTTATGGCTAGATACTCGTTATGAATATGAGACACAGATATCCAGTATGTGCAAATCTGCTTTAACATGCTATATAAATTTTAAGGCAGCATCCGTAAATATCTAGATAGAAAACACAGAAGCTCTTGTTCAGCCCTGATTAGTAGTAATACTGATATTGTAATGGATCTATTTATGGTTTAACGCACATGTTCACAGATTTTGAAATTGGCAGAAGCGTGTTCAAAAGTGCCTGGGCTAGACTTGTTGACTAATTTCACCGAAATTTACTACTATCACTCCTAGTTCGCAAGACTTACATTGTGCCTGTTAACTACAATTACACTTCAAAAATACTTTTACTGGTGTATATAAGCCTTAATGGCCAAGCCCCTGAGTTTACGTTTCAGAATTGCTTTCCGCATGAATACACACAATTCACCTCAAGCAATACCTAGCGAGTTCCAATGATAGATACGCCTTCTGTCAAACCTCATATCTAGGAACAAAGGCAACTCTCTGGAGACTGGCGTGTCACTATGCAAGCTCTAAACTGTGAAGCCAACTTCCATTAGCAATTGAATGCCCAGGTCTGTTCTGTCCTTTAATCTTTATTGAAGACACATTTCTGTGTACGGAGCATTAAAAGTTAGATTAGATAGTTTATTTTGATCATAAGCAATGGGAGTATAAAAGCGCAGTAGAGTATATTTATATAGTGGCTGCGCTATATAAATTCCCCTTATTATTATTATTATAACCCAAGCGAATTTACACATTGTTATATATACAGTGTGTTCCTAAAAAAAGGTAATCGAAGTTCAAAGGTCATTCATTTCAAAAGTATACGGTTTATTTTTGTGATTTGTTTACTAAAATATAAAATATTAGGTAACTCATCAGCTTTAAATTGAGACATTGCTTACGTCCAAACTGTAATTGGTCATAGAGTTAGGGTCCTTTGAAGGCAATTAGGTACAAAACCCATTTTTTCCCAAGTTTTTCGTTTTTAGGGTATGAAACCAACTTTTATAAAATTTTGGTTTCATAGTTATGGGGGTTTTGTCAAACAAAGTTTCAATGAATTGCAATCTCATTTGTCAAAGGACATATCTCACTGGCAATGACATGGGTTGTCGATTATGCATGAGTCTCTGGAGTCTCGGAGAGGTCGCCGCGACGTCTTTTGATTCTGCAAGAAGTCGCGAGAAAAATCCAACCAATGTCAAACATGTCCAATCTTTTAGTAGACTTATGTAATACGCGAATAAGTCTGTGTGACGTCTTTGCGGGGTTGCCGCGACGTCCCTTAAGTATCCACGACGTCGCAGAGACATTGTCGGAACTTGCTAACGATTTCGAACGGGCTAATAATTTTTACTTTCTGGCGTCTTAAAGAAGTCTACTAAAAGATTGAACATGTTTGACTGTTGTTCCATTTTCCCTCGACGCCCTGAAGTCTCAGGAGACGTCACCACGACGTCTCCACGACTCAAGAGACTCATAATTGCGAACCCCTCTCATTGCCATTGAGATAGGTCCTTTGACAAATGAGATTGATTTTTATTGAAACTTTGTGAGACAAAACCCCAAAAGACTATGAAACCAAAAATTTATGAAAAGTCGGTTTCATACCCTAAAAACGAAAAACTTGGAAAAAATGGGTTTTGTACCTATCACCTTCAAAGGATCCTTACTCTGTGACCAATTACAGTTTGGACGTAAGCAATGGCTCATTTTAAAGCTGATGAGTTACTTAATATTTTAGTAAACAAATCACAAAAATAAACTGTATGCTTTTGAAATGACTGACCTTTGAACTTCGATTACCTTTTCTTAGGAACACACTGTAGAGAGACAATATACCAACGTTTTAAGCAGTGCTCATTATTATGGAACACTTTCTTTTATGCTGCTTTGTTAGGCAAGCACAAAGGGGTTATCTCATTGCATCAGAATGGTATGTTTTCTTTTGTGCAGATGGTTAGGCAAGCACAAAGGGGTTATACTGCATGATCGTGGCATGTTATCTTTTGTAGGCCCTAGGCCTACTGTTTTTTTTTTTTTTTTTTTTTTTTTTTTTTTTTTTTTTTTTTTTTTTTTAATGCAAGCACAAAGGGGATATATCCAAGGAAGTACAAGATCTCACTAGCGGGAGGCGTTTGATCATGCCTCAAAGCTGCGGGGAGAAAATAGGTCGGGCATGTGCTCAACTGGATCTCCCGTGCAGATGGGTAGACGAAAGATCCCCACTTGACTGCACTCGTATGGATCACTTTCAAAAGGAGATATTCTTTTCTAATTGAAATTACCTGTCGCTACCACTCGTCTGAAAATTGTGAGCAATATTAAATGTGTAGCCTACTTTGCGAGGCATACGAAAAGAAATGGTATAATTCCTGATATAGTAATCAAAATTACTCGACTGGGCATATGTGGACACTAATCTGACATTTGGCATCATAAATGGCAAATTTCCAACAAGTTTGAGTCCCTTTATGTTGACCTGAGCAAAACATCAATGAACTTGAGGAAACGCGCCTGAAATGGAGCTTTGTCAAATGAAAAGGTCTGAAATCAGAATGGTATATCTTGCGTTCATTGTTAATGGCAACATAAATCAAAGATACGCGTATACGCTGGATTATTATTATTATTTTGAGAAATTATAATGTTCTATCGAGTGAAAGTAAATATAATATTTTTTCTTCCGATTCAAATTTATGTTTGACCCTTTCCATATGTATTTTTCTGAAGTGAAAATATTTATATGTATATTCAACCATTTTTACAAATGTATATTCAACCATTTTTACAATCAGAATATATACGCTAGCAACCTTTGACAAAAATAAATTCGCGTGGAAATTTTGAACATGCCCAAAACTCTTTGGCAAATTATTTTCAAAGGAATTAACCAGGCCTATCGAAAGGAATGGTTGAAACCAATAACAATCGCTTCGTGCGCCAATGCAGGACAAAAATAATTCATGTATTTCGACTCCATTCATTTCAGAAGTTCGCTGCATTCCAAGATGCCCATTGTCCGGAAAACACATAACAAAAGAAAATGCCTCACGTCGAAAAGCCTACCTACTGAATCGAAGTGGATCAGGCTTTCTATATTTACGACACTCTCTAAATTCGCTTCGTTCGCTAGCGTTCGCAACTCAGTGAGATACCCCCTTATGCGCTTAAAAGAAACAGAAAACAGAAGTACAATATAGTGCACTGGGTTCATAAAAATTATATCTACAAAGACCTGAATAGTTGTTTTTCAGGGCACTCCGGAACTTTTCATATCATTTTGTTGATGTTTCTGAGGTATTCAATTGTTATGACTGGTAATTATATTCTATTTTATTCTTGCTTTTAATTACTTTCTTAAATTATACTGTCTGTCCTAGACTTTGGCAATTCTCCGCATTCTTTCAATGGGGTTGATATTATGACAGCCTCGTAAAAACTTAAACAACAACAACGAGATGTATATCTTATGATTTGAATTGCACTGACACTTTTGATACCGGCCAACCCAAATAAACGGATCCATTTTTTATTATGGTTAATCCTTTTGCTTCTCTGTCCCTCTTTTTTTTTTTCTCTCTGGCGATATTCTATTTTCGGCGCCTTCATTTTCAACAATGTCTCATTATCGATCCTTTTTTAATGACTGAAACCACTTTTATATCATGTATAGCTAAGTTATATTATAATTGATGTCTCTCAAAAATGTTATCCACAGCATTAAAAAAAAAATGTACATATATAATTACTATTATTTCACACAACTTACCCTGACGTCCTGCATTGTATGGGAATATGCTAAATAAACCCACCAGGCTGATGAGATAAATCGGCTTCACGGAGACGATATTATCCATAATTTAAATTAATTGTAAACCCGTTCCTTTACTTGGTTTCCTCACGGAAAGGATATGTCATTGGACATTCCGAATTGATGAATTCACGCATGTACAAATAAAATATGCATACATTTATGAAGGGGTGGTTTAAATTAGAATGTTTATCCTGTACGTGATACAATCCGCCTATATCTCTTTGTTAACATAATTTATTTATTATTTAGTTATTATTTAGTTCGCACTTCGCGAGAGGCGCATGCACAAAAAAAAGTAATGATTAACTTTTGGGTTTTTGGAATCATCATCTACCAAAACGTTTATTTGCAGTTGAAAGTTCAATTGCTCTACCATTATCATAATTTCTTTCCTTAATATACCAATGATGAAATACCCATTGCAATGACGTCAAGATAAAGGAGAGATAATCACTAAAGTTCTTTTACGTAGTGAATTTCAGCTTACAATAAATATTTTTTGACGTTAATATCATAACTCCTGTTTGTGTTCTTTTTTTGTAATGCTCTCTCTCTCTTGCAGGAATTGATAAGTAATAAAAGAGACGGTGCAGTGGATATTTAACTATGTCAGCTGGAATAAAATTGAGAACACATTACGATTTAGATTACTAGTTTTTAATATATTCACCGTTGATGTGAGCAAATTTGATCTCCAAAATGGCTGAAACAGAACCGACGGTCTCTAGGGCGTTGGTGTCGTTCACTTCCATTTCACATTAGGCACAACGCAAAAAACATCCCAAAACAAAAATAATAATAAAGAGAGAGAGAGATACCACTAATCTAATTCGTATATGAGTAGCCAAAATCAAACACCGTTCAATCCAATTGCAAATTGCGCCTATGAATTTGTCATTGTGAGCAGTTGTATTCGTGAATGGTCGCTCAAATTCGTCCATTCGTAAAATTGCCGTCTCTTGGGGCATTTAAATTCTTTTTGGGGCATGCATATTCGAAATAACTGTATACAAAATTAGGAATGTTAGGTTCGGGAAGGAAAATAAGATTTGGGAGGGGCCGCGAAGTGTTTTTGACAGAGCAGAAGCTGACCATGTTGGAAGGGGAGGCTGAGCTTGCAAAAAAAAAAAAAAAAAAAAAAAAAAAAATGAATGAATAAACTGATTATAATGTCCGGGTTTTTATCAATTTTTAATCAACATGAACAAGTATAATGTGTACAAAATAATGTCTTCTCGAAAACGTTATGTCTACAAAAAAGGTAATGTGTACAGAATGATGTCTGAGCCTCCTCCCCACAAAAAAATACGCAACTAATATGATAAATAGTGGGGTTAATATCTGAATCGAATAAAATTATATCACAGGGCGATGGCCGATATCTGATGGCTCTAAAGTATTGGGGGGGGGGTCAATCATGGGCGTCAACCCGAATTAGACTGTGGGGGGGGGGACACAAGTTCAGCCTAATGGGGGCGGGGAGGGTTCAGAGGATAAAGAGGCGGTGTTTAGCAATGTATGGTGTGGCATAATGGTCAACATATCCCCCATCCCACCCCCTTAATATACATTTAGTATCAGAAACAGTGAAATAATAGGCTGAATAAAACAAGAGTAAACAAAAGGTTGACTGTTTGCATTGTTTCCTAAAAAGCGAAAATGTTCCATAATGTAAAACTTACTTCTTTAGAATTTCCATATCTAAATAATCTTGGAGCCCTTATATCTGTTAGATTATGTCAACCTGAAAACAGTGCATTTTAAACGATATGCTTATAAAGAAGATACATTATTATCTCGTTAAATAATGCGAGCGCGAAGCGCGAGCTGAAATTTTTTGATATATCAACCTTAAAAAAGTGCATTACAATTTTTTTTTGTGTGTGCTATGCTTTTTAAAAAGATTCTTGCCTCATTAAACAATGCGAGCGCAAAGCAAGCGAGACGAACATTTTTGGTAATATATTAACCTGAAAACAGTGCATTTTTAAGCGTTTTTATGCTACATTATTATCTCACTAAACAATGTGAGCGCGAAGCGCGAGCTGAAAATTTTCTAAATCATCACTTCCTAAAACAGTGCATTTATTTATTTATTTTTTTTTTTTTTGTGCTATGCTTTTAAGAAGATACTTATAATCATAACCAATGCGAGCGCGAAGCGCGAGCCGAAAGTTTTTGATAATATATCAAACAAAGTTTATATACTATTCATCATGTTTAGATATGTCAATTATGTTACCTTCTTCATTCAAAAACTTCTTTATTACAAACGATACTGTTCACTCCTATCCTACTAGTAATTCATCAAATTTTCACTTAGTTAATCCTAAATTACTCATTGCCCATAGATCCATAAGACACCACCGTCAAGACTAAGGGTGCTATCTCACTTCGCGGAGACGTCTCCGCGACAGAATAAAAATCCGTCTCCGCGTCGGATAAAAAGTATTAGAGACGTCTCCGAGACGTCTCCGCGACAATTTATGAAAAAAGTCTGAAGTAGTCCCAAAACAGATTTGGGACTACTTCAGATTTATTCTTTTATATATATTGTCGCGGAGACGTCTCGGAGACGTCTCCTGATTTTCGGAGACGGATTTTGGACTACTTCAGACTTTTTTCATAATGTGTCGCGGAGACGTCTCGGAGACGTCTCTAATACTTTTTATCCGTCGCGGAGACGGATTTTTATTCTGTCGCGGAGACGTCTCCGCGAAGTGAGATAACACCCTTATGGAATTCACTCCCAGATTGTATCAAATCCTGTCAAACTCTTTATGCATTTAAGGCAAAAGTTAAAAGAATGCTTATATCAGAATATTCAAGTTAAGTTTTTTGTGTCAACTTTTCTATTATTTTCATAACACTATACTTCATTCATCATTATCATCTTCATTGTAAACCGTCACCATCATCTCCATTGTCATTTTTCATAATCACCACCATCATCATCATCATCATCATCATCACTGTCACCAGAATTATATATAAATTGTAAAAATTGTTATCCTATTGGATTTTGTTTTCAAGAATTATTTATCCATTCTACTGAATAATGATATTAATCTTTTAATGAGTTTTATTAGGGATTATCATACTCTCAAGCATTTTGCTTATGATAGTCCCTATTCGACAAATGATTCGTAATGTCTTGGCGAAGTATTTGTTTTAATATTTTGACAATTTATCATTTAGTATTTGATGTAAATAATTGTTTGTTAAATAATTATTTTGATCTTCATTCATTGTCAGAAAATATACTTTTTTATGTCAATTTACTTTGTCATCGAAGAAAAATGTTATACTTCTATGAATGCAGAAGAAAACAATAAATCAAATCAATCAATTCAAAATCAAACATAAAGGCCTAGAAAATAGTGCATTTTTAAAGCGTCTTTATGCTATGTTTATAAGGAAGATAATATTATCTCATTAAACAATGCAAGCACGAAGCTGAAAATTTTAGATATATCAACGTAAAATCTTTGACAGTGCATTTCGATTTTATTTTTTTTTTTTAGCTATGTTTTTAAAAAGATACTTCTCATTAAACAATGCGAGCGCGAAGCGCTAGCCGAATATTTTTGAACATGAAAACAGTGCATTTTAAGCGTTTTAACGCCATGCTTATTAAGAAGACACATAACAATGCGAGCGCGAAGCGCGAGCCGAAAATTTTTGACATATCATCCTGAAAACAGTACATTTAAAGGTTTTTTAATGCTATGTTTATAGAGAACATACATATCTCATTAAATAATGAGAGCGAGAAGCGCGAGCCGAAAAGTTTTGATATATCAACTTGAAAACATTTAATTTTAAGCGTTTTTATGCTAAGCTCATAAAGAAAATACTTGCAAAGCGCGAGCTGAAAATTTTATGTCAACCTGAAAACAGGGCATATTTTAAGCGTTTTTATGCTATGTTTATAAGGAAGATTATCTCATTAAACAAAGCGAGCGCGAAGTATATATAATGTATCATACACTCATTTAGCACTGGTATTGCAACATAGTTAAATTTTAGTCTTTTATATAGTCATTTTTCATTCATGGCCAGAGATTTTCCGAAAATTTTTGTATATTCTGAAAGAGGAGACTTGTCTCTTTTCATTCCTGAGATTAGTTGATACTTAGACAGGGGCACTTTTTTAAACAAAGGGGCGACAAATGAACAAAGACCCCTAAAAATGAAATTTTAAGAGGTGGAGATTATTAGTGAATAAAATTATTAAGGAGGAGTCATATTTCTCCGAAAACTGTTCACATGTTTTTATTATGCTTGTGGCAAATTAAAAATGACCAAAGAGGTAGCACTTCAATGAAAGACAAAAGAGAGAACACCCGGAGAAGACAAAATTCTGTTACACGGTTGCTAAGGAGGATGCGTGGCAAAATCAGACGTCATGAATATCCAGCAAAATATAATAGAAGTGTGAGCATTTTTATTTCTATTGTAAACGACCTTATATTTACTACAAGAATTCAACAGTAATTTGAAAATTCGATTGAATAAACTTGCATTAAATCGTTTCTGTAATAATCGACTAAAATTTTCCTTGGCAACGTTTATGATTTTGTTGAAGGTTCTTAGTACCTTCAAATATACAAGGATTGGGATTTCAATTTAAGATTTATCAAAAAAAGCCTATTGTTGTCTCTTAATGTCCCGTTTGTTACATCGCAAAATAGCGGGGACTCGCCCACAACCATCCTAGATATAACTACTTTTTATATCTCGACATGTCCTCGTTCAAAAATATCGGGTTTTGCTCCCTGGGGTCCGTTTTCTCGAAACCGTCCGAGTTCGTGGACATCCCATTGGAACGCGTGTTAATTCTACAACACATGTCCCTATGGGTTGTCCAAGACCTGTACCTTATGGCGGTTTCGAGAAACGGGCCCCTGGGTAATGAGCTCTGCGGAACGTAAATGGTAAATCGTAAATTTGCAGTCGAAATCAGTCAAAAATATTTTTTTATATAACTTTCGCATGAATGTGTCATGATCGATCGCCGATCATCTTCACAATCGGTTTTTCTGCATACCAATGTCTTTCAAGTAATTAGAACTAATTGCAATATATTTGTTTGTTTTTTGGTATAATTGTATTTATTTTTAAAAATTTTTAATAACATTAATATGTGCTTACAGTTCAATAGTTTATTTGAAAAAATAACACTGTATTTGTTAGTGTTTTTTTTTAATCACTGTTTTATGATAATTATTTTTGAAAATTATATATTATCCGGACATATATGTAATCACATACTGGAGAAAAGCCTTATCAGTGCTTTAGATTTTATGAATGGTGAGCGTATGATCGTTCACTTAATAAGATAAAGAAAGAACTAATATTTACATCCCACTCTGGCTCTTTTGTATCGTTTATCACTTGAGTCCATGCACGTGATATGCATGGGGTGTTTTTTTTTTTTAATTATATTATTATACTTTGTCTAATAGCAGTTTGGTCCAATTCTCTGTTTGTCTAATACCACATGGGCTAAACCCATATGGTCTACTAACAGTTGGTCTAACTTTCACTTTGTCTAATTATGTTTGGTCTGATTGCTGTTTCGTCTATTAGCTTAGTGGTCTAATTGCCTTTTCGTCTAATTCCAAAACGTATATTTGGTATATTTCCAGTTATAAGTACAGGAATCGACCCAGTGGTGTTAGACCAATTGGAAATTAGACGAAATGGACATTAGACCAATGGGAATTAAAAGGACTGGTAAATAGGCCTAGGTGAAATAAATATTAGACCAAAAGGTAGTAAGACAAACTTGTTGTAGACGAAATGGTATCAGACCATGTCGTATGAGGGGGGGGGGGGGAGGGTGTTAATTTTTTTTCCTTCGGCCATTTAAAGAGGTCATTATGTATCAGCCATAGGGGTTATGGTTGGGCGTTCAATCGGCCCCGTTCGTTTTATTTTTACTTCACTTTTTTTTTCTTCTTTTTTTTTTTTTTTTTTTTTTGCTAGTGGGAGGGGGGCACGGGCCGTCGGCCCCCCCCCCGGCAATCAGCGCCTGGGCTTTTTCTGTTCTTTTTTTTTTTGCCCCTCCTTCAGAACTCGGCGCAGATCGCCGCGAAAATTAGTACATAGTAGTGTGCAAATTAATTTCCAAAAATGTATAGGTAATTTCATTTTGTTTTAAATTAATTAATAATGCAAATTTATGCATGAAATCATACTTTTTGCCATAAATCACTAAGTGAAGCTCATAAAATGCTTTTTTTTTTGGGGGGGGGGGTAAATATTCATTATAGCAGTCCACACAATTATACTTTTAAAAAATCCCATTATCAAAACTCATGTCTTATGCATTTATTGTTTTTATGAATTTCTTATGTATTTCTTTGTTTGACCTTTTGTTTTTCTCTGTATTATGGGGTGAAACTTATTGCTGATCCTTTTTGAAGCATAGTTATGTCAAAGCAAATTAATTTCAGCCAATGAAATTGAAAGCAATCATACATATTCATGTACAAATAAGGTGAGAATACTCCAATTGCATTTGAGCTTTTTTCGGTCTAACAGATATTTCAAATATCGTGCATGCAGCGTACGTCGTAACTGTTTGCCCGATTTTGGGGGAAATGGATTTAAAAGCTGCGCGAGACTTGAAAGTATAAAAGGTCAGAGAGCCACGCGGCGCTGGACAGGGAATTATAAAAAAATAAGTTAATGATAATTTTTATCTCTCTTATAATCACCCAAACTCCAATTGGACAACGGCTGAATTCTATCTGAATATGTTCAGATCTCAGCAATTAGCTAAGAAGTCAGGTGGGCACGGGGCGTCTCATTAGTGTATCATTTACCAACCCAGTGAAGACATAAAATTAATATAATGACCAATTATTGTAGACCAATAATTGAACCAGTGACCTTATTGAATTGAATTGAATTGAATGAATTTATTCAAAACCAAACATATCATACATTGATTACAGTTAAAATACATTTACGGGAGTTTTGAATAACAACATGAGTGGTTTTAGGACCCCAAGAGAAGCTAGGCTTGCGAGAGGGGCCCCACTTAAAATATACATGAGATATATCGTTATAATGTACAAGAATACATAATACAGGAATAATATGGAACGTATTTACAATGTCTGGTACACACGCACACACACCCAAACACATCCAAAAACACATGCAACACACAGCAGGCATACACAGGTTGGCTGTATAGTCAAATAAAATTTAGTTTGAATTTAACATTTATATTCTTTGAAATAATAATGATGAACGTCAGTCCAACAAATTTTAGGTCCTATTCAATTGAGCATTATTATGAAGCCCATGTAAAACATTAGACTGAATTGTATTATGGACACTACCTCTATTGGTATTATCTGTTTGAAGCTCCTTGGTATTATAACATAACTTTGTTTGAAAATAGGAACAATATAATTATTGTTCCTTGTCTTGTTTTGGTTCAAGTTGAATATTGTACTTTGAAAATCTTAATCATCTTAAATTGTTGGTAGTAAAAAAAAATACTCTTCTGAACTTTTATTTTTTGAACTAGGCCTGCTCGTATCACGAATCCATCCCAACAGTCGATCATTTATGCTTATCTGAAAGAGGGGCCTCTTTTTCCTTTTCCTTTTTTTTTTTTTTTTTTTTTTTTTACATTAAAACGACTGTTGGACTTCGACATTCTAACATTTGCAAAAATTGTGCATGTGTGAACCCCCCTTCAGATCCACGTCTCTCAGATCACCGATAACAAACATGTTCTATCTGTCAAGCGCCCGGGGCAAATGTTGACTTTGCGCCCCCCCCCCCCCCCGTCTACTCAATGATCCGCTTAGCGATTTATCTCTAGTTTATTGTACACAGTTGCAAATTTACATGTCACCAACCTGGGATAATTCTGTACACGTAGCTTATCAATTTTTATTTCCTCTGAAAATATTTTAAATTAATGTGAGCGCGAAGCGCAGCGGAAATTTTTTAGTTCTTGCATTACTCGAATCTTACATTTAAGAATCATGAGTAGAGATTTCGTTATCTACGAAGAGGATGGGGAATGTCCGGACATTAAGCAAATAAAAACATCATCTTATGCTCTGGATTTATTCAAAATTTGTGCAGTAAAATAGCAAAAATATTAGTGAATATTTCGTGCTTTGTTATATTGTCTATAATACTTTCAATCCATTAATGAAATATTGATCACAAAGGTCCTAAATTGCCTCTTGTCCGTACAAACAACCCGTCCGGACATACAATAACCGGGTAAACAATAATTTTAAAAAAAAATGCCCTACGTCGGTGTGACAAAAGGCTATAGTATATTGCACGAAACGTTTTGGGAGTTGTGTGCATCAGATTCTTTTTAGTAGGAAAATAATATTTCAACCTCTTTGTTCGTCTCCTCAAATGATTTTGAAACTATAAAAACAATGTGGAGCGCGAAACGCGAGCGCAGAAAATTCTAGAGCTCTAACTTTAATAAACCTTGCAAGGAACATGACTGTCTTAATACCGGAATGGTCATAAAATATGGAAACAAAGACAATTGACAATGAAGAGAGGAAAGAAAGCAGCGAGAAAAAGTATGGACAGTAAAAAAAAAATTTACTTATGAGGGACCCTTGATGTTTATCTGAAGCAGAGAGGGAGGGCATATTGATTCTAAAATTTGAGGCGTCATATTAATCTTAAAATATTTAAAGGTCTCCAAATAAATTGAAAATCAGGGGTGTCAAATTGGTCTTAAAATTAGGATGACGAGGGCACACAATTGATGTTAACCTTTATAGAGGACGCTAAATTAGTTAAGGCGCCAATTTGATCTTATAATTAGGTCTATACAGGGGTGCAAAATTGACCCGAAGCAAGAAGGTCTAAAAAGAAAAAATTGACTAGAAACTTTGGGCGCCATGCAAAAAGTTAAACTTAGTGGTGCTATGTAGGGGGGGGCAAATTAATAATGGAGAAACATGGCCCCAATTTCCCTGTGGATCACCGATCTCCTTCTTCTTCTTTCTTCTTTTTATCTTCTTATTCTTCTTTCCTTTCTTTTTTTCTCTTTTTTTCTTTTTCCTTTTTTGCGCCCCCCCCCCCTAGAGCTCCGCCCCGGGCACGTGCCCCCCTTGCCCCACCCTAGATACGCCACTGATAACAAATTAGAATGTAATACCAGCCCCCCCCCCCCCCCATATTGTTGCGAAGTGTTAATCATACCGCGTTGCATGTAGTAGCCGCGTACGAATAGCACCTGTGCGTTATTGCTGTGGTTTCTTCTTCTGGTAAAATAAGAGTACCGGGTAGCTATAAAAAAAAACAAATTAATCGGTCATACCTTCATCTCGGCGTTTCGCCGAATTAATTAAATATTTACAATATAAACATTTGAAATACATGTGATGGGAATGTGAGATAAGGCTAACCTATATTCTATGCAAATATATTTTTTTTTAACTTGAATGTTGTTGTTGTTGTTTGTTTTGTTTGTTTTGTTTTTTTGTTTTTTTGTTTTTTGCTTTTTTTGTTTTTGTTTTTGTTTTTTTTGCTTTTGTGTATCTCTTGATTCATTTCATGATTATAATTTGGATAGTTCTGAAGAAAAAAAAAAATAGAATAGGCTAGCCTGTATAGAAAATAGGTATGTAATATCTATTTTGGATAATTGTGAAAAGTGGGCGTGGTTCTTAATAGTCAATTCCCGATATCACGGACGTGCATTCACGTGTATAGCATTTGTATAGTCTGTGTTTTCAGTTTTAAGTTGAAAGTTGATTCGATTAATCGAATTTACGTAAAATATCCTTCCTGTATTTAAATTCTAAAATTTGTTTCTTCAATATTTCATTGTTTTTTTATATTCATAATTACCATTTGGTTTGACGAAATGCCCCCCAAAACAATGTAGAGATTAACAAAGGATTAACAACGTTTGAAAATAAAGACTACATTCTACAACCATGCATTGTAATTCGACAGGCAGGTGGCTATGCACTGGATGGACTGAAAAAGTAGTATATTATCTGGATTATTCGGCCTAATTCTACATGCATGTTACAAGGAAATTATTTCAGGTAGTTGTAGCTGAAGGTCTATTGTCAGATCTACAAATTCTTGGACGCCTCTGGCTTGGTTCTCCACAATCCACAGTATTCGCTGCAGCAATTTTCACAGTCAGCACTCCCCTTGCTTCTCACGTCCTGTTCAGAAGCACTTTCCCTGCCTGAACTTCGGGTGGGCGGATTGGACAAGGACCTGCTACTACTACAGTTAGACGCACAGTGGATGGAGCACTTTGTTGTTTTGTGAATGTGAGTGTGACTACGTTTATGATTATGTTAGGTTTTTTTTATGAGTGTTCAGATAAAATATTAGATGCAGATTTTTTAAAATGCCAGTTTGGTTTAGTCTCAACAATATGATCTAGCTAGGCCTCCAGCTCCATGATTATGAACTCCAATTTTGAATTGACCATGTAGACTATAAGATTTGTGTATATTTACCATGAAAATTTTGGATGTTTTTCCCCAATGTATGATTCAATACATTGTCTCATATGTTTGATATCTATTATCTTTGTTTATTCTTAAGATCAGCATCTTTTGAACCAAAATATCCTTCAACCATGGCAACGCTCAAGAGTGATTATGAAGATGTCGACATCCCGGAAGACGTTTCTGCCCTGGATTTCATTTTTGAAAAGTTTGATGAATATGGAGACTCAACTGCAGTGGTTTGTATTCCTGCCCTTCCCCCCCCCCCCCTTAGGAGGTCACCTAACACATTTATATGCTTCATTCCGATTTCTCGGGAAAAAGAGGACCCTCTTTTCGACCCTCTTTTCCTGAGAGATAGGGAATGAGCATTCAGGGAAAAAAAGCTTGAAAATCATTAACATAGGGGTCTTTAGAATTTTTTTCCCCAAAGTGTTTTTAATGAAGGGAATTTTTCGAATCTTTCCGGAAAAATCCTGAAATAGGGTTCTGAATATGGTCCAAAACCTGGGATAGAAAAATCATTTTGTTTGCATCCCCTCTAATAGCCTGTAATAGGGGTAATGAGCATACGTGTATGTTTGAACGCCTGAGTGAGGGAGACCTATTTGTCTTTTTAATTATTATTTCTAGAAAAATTAAGATAAACATTGCTTGATGCTTGATGTGGTAATCCCTCTGGCAGCTCACTAAGCATGCTAAGGATGCTATATACTGGGATGGTCGACAAGGCGAATTGTTGCAAGGGGTGCCATGAAGTGAGTTAGTGGGTGGACAAAGGACTTTATCTATATACAGTAAAATATGCTATGTCCAGTGCGAGTAAAAACAATCCCAGTATGTTTAGACTATGTGAGAGACAACAGGAGGCTGTAACATTCTGATGAAGGGTAAGGCAGCCTCCTTGAAATTGATGGTTCCGGTAGCATTTACTGCTGAGCTGGGTAGGCTGTTCCAGATCTGTATTGTTCTTGGATAAAATGAGTATTTGAAGGAGTCGATCGATGCTTGTGGGATGACATACTTCAAGGTGTTGTCATGTCTTCCAAAGTAGGTAGCAGGGATGACAATGCGGGGAAAAGGCATAAGACAAGCTGGTGATGAATCTCGTGGAAGAGGGTGCATTGGTCAAGAATACAGCGTGTGTGGAGGGTGTCCCATTGAATGGCTGATACAAGAGCAGATGACACAGTAAAGAAAAGAGTAGGATAACAACATTAAATTTGTTATATTTATTGAAAATGCACAATATGTGCTACGTGCTGTGGGGGTGTGGGGGTACGCACATCATAAAATTGGGTTTCTGCTTTATATGTCAGGTGTCCCGTCAAATTTTCAGGTAGCCATGCCCATCAGGCTACTGCTAAATTTGAGCCCTAATTTTTGTTCATTTCCTTCTTTCAATTCCTCGTGTAGGTGGACTCTACATCAGGGCGGTCATACACCTTCGCTCAGGTCAAAGGTTTTTCCAAGCGGATAGCTAGCGCCCTCACTAGGCAGGGAATGAAGAAGGGAGATGTCATAGGCATTATCAGCCCCAATCTTCCTGAATATGCCTTGGTGCTATGTGGGGTAGTCCAGATGGGTGGGGTCATGAGTGGGGTGAACCCACTCTACACTGAAGGTTAGTTTAAAGAGCTGGAGTAGTGGATCATAATTTGCCTACCCCAGAATTTGTTAAATGCCTATCTTTAAGCTACACTGTTTGTAAATTTCTGAACCACAGCAAAACAACCTGTCCACCACGGACAGCTTCGGGCATCATCGGGCCAGGGATTGTGAGATTTAATGACTTTACTAGATGGAAAGATGGGTGGAATATACAAGGCATTACATAAGGTCTCGCAATGGTGATAAAACTTGAGGTGATGGAGATCACCTCAACAGCATAAGCAGCAGCTTACAGCATAAGCATCCATTGTTTTTAAAGTACCCATGGAAACTCACTATTCCCTGACTTTAAGAGTCAGGTTAGCTAGCTTTATTTTTCCCATGGAAACTTACTGTGAACACTTAAAGCCATGAGGGCCAAAAGGCAGACTCGAGTGCTATATAAGTACCCACTTTAATTATTATTATTTCCGTGGTTACTGCTAAAAGGTTTCCAGGAGCTAACACAAGGATCTATTCAAAGGCCTTTGGAAGAATGGGTATCATATCATGTACAGGTACAGGAGTATTATATGATGGTTATTTAATTGTTAAACCTTTGTCTTAGTGACCACCACTCTATAGGTTAGTTGTTCAAGGGTTTAACTCATCGAAAATAAATCTTAGGACTAGCAGACCTTTGGACTACAAAACCATTGGACCAAAAAACCTTTGGTATACCTTCAGACTGACAAGCTTTAATAAAAATTTCTGATTTTTCTTGAATTCCAGACGAGTTGGTGCATCAAATGGAGAATGTTGAAGCAAGGATTATCATCACGGTTCCCCCATTCGCTGAGAAATGCCTCAATGCAAAGAAAAGACTACCCAAAGTACAGGTATGATCAATTATTACCATACATACATAGTTCCCATTTTGCTGAAAAATGTCCAAATCCAAAGAAATGACTGCCCAAATGCAGGTATAGTTGATTATCTTGACAGTCCCCCAATTTGCTGAGAAATGTGTCAATGCAAAGAAACGACTACCCAAGTATAGGAGTATAGGTATAACGGGTAAGTCCAAGCTATTTTGCAACTTAATCCTGTTGCTTACCAACTAATTTACCATAAATCAATTATTAAATGACTAGTCTCAGACATTTCTTGTTTTGGGTATAAAATATCCTGAACCTTTACCCAAAACATGAAAAATATTTTAAATAAATAATTTCATAATTGATATATATTATGGTACATTATTTGTTGGTAACACACGGGAAAAGGTTGCAAAATAGCTTGGACTTGCCCCTATTTCACACGACTGCTGAAGTAATGACCTTCATGGGAACGAAGAGGCCTGCTTGGTAGGATTATGCACTAGTCCGTTGATAATGACCCACCTCTTGACTCCCAGGAATGGTCGATCACTGTCCCTAAGTATGTCGTTCTAACGCACCCCTCTATCTTAGAGGTGAATCATTATTTATCAACAATTGACACACATAAAGTTGTGACACGATTTCATGAAATGATGGACATCATAGTGACCCAAAATAATACTTTTGTTCACTTTTCCCACTGCAATAGATTCTCTTTAAATGCAGAATATCACTATTACTTCTATTCTTTTACTCTTTTATCAGGATGTTTATGTGTTTGGTGCAGCGGAAGGCTGCAAATCCTTCAAGTCTTTATTGGGTGATGATGGTAGTGCCTGCCCTGATGCCAAGATCTCTCTCAGCGATACCTTTGCCTTGCCATTCTCCAGCGGTACCACAGGCTTACCGAAAGGTGTCATTCTAACCAATAAAACTGTTGTCTCCAATCTGCGCCAGTTGGAAAGGTGAGCATGGAGTAATATTACTTAATACTAGTTAGTATTCTCAGAGATAAATACCACCTTGTGATTCAAATGGATGACATCCAGTTCTTTTCATTTTTTTCTCTCTTTTCAAATGAGACCAATATGATTGATATTATTCAATCTTAACACAACATAACCCAGCTTTAACTCAAATTAATAACAATTATTCAAATAGAAAATGCTTTAGAAATACCAATTATGATATGTAATATAAGTGACATAACTATGGATTAATCTAGATAAAGAGTGTTATGATGAAGTTGGAAGAGGGAGAAAGAAAGAGAGAAAATAGATTCTAAAAAAATTTAGACCTTTTTATCAAATGCAGTCTTAGCATTGCTATCATACTCTTTGTTGCAAAATATCCCCAATTATGATTTTAATTATCATTACATACTTCTTTGTTTATTTCTTAAATTATATTTCCTTTTTGTTTTACAGTAATCCAGAAATAATTGATACACAACCCAGAGATACAGTCTTAGCGTTACTACCTTATTTCCACTCCTATGGTCTGGTCGTAATTATGCTTCATGGGCTACGTGCTGGTGCTAGACAGGTCACCATGTCACGATTTGATCAAGAGGTCTTCCTGAAATCCATCCAAGATTACAAGGTATGATGTTACTGTTTATACCCACAGTGGCCCATATTCACAAAGCTGTCCCCAAGTTAAGCGTAGCTGAAAACTGTGGTTCAACTTGATGTATGAGTAGCAAATTTTGTGGCCTAATCTGTCAGCGTTGATATGTTCCTTACACGTTTACTGGGTTCTGGAATCATAAAACTTAGGAAAACTTTTGTACTTATCATTCCCAGGTACTCTTGAAGAGTCTCAGTACCTAACACTGTGATAAATCGGACATCTACTGTTCCGGATTGTGTCATATTTGGCTACCCATAGTTAAACCACAGATTTAAGGTAGGCTTAACTTTTGGACACCTTTGTGAATACAGGCCTTTGTCTTACAGCAGTTGTCCAATTCTCATGGGCTAGACCAATTTATTCTACTAAGAATTTGGCCTAATTTCCGCTTGGTCTAAAACATACTTGGTGTGATCCGTACTTGGTCTAATTTTCACATGGTTCCACTCCTATGGTCTGGTTGTCATCATGTTGCATGGGTTACGTGCTGGTCCTAAGCAGGTCACCATGTCATGATTTGATCAAGAGGTCTTTTTGAAATCCATCCAAAACTACAAGGTATAAATGTTACCTGCTAGACAATATAAATGGCTGAAATTCAAGACTAAAAGATAATTATACTTGCTAAACAGCTTAAATGTATTAATTGCTAAAAAACTTTCTGCTAATTGCGATTTTGGAAAGTCCAACAGTTGTTTTCATGTCGCAAAATCAAAAGCTTTTGCCACATAAAAAAAGGAATGTTAGACTTGCCTAAATCACAATTTGTAAAATGTTCGCATGCCCTGTGAAAATCCACCCATAACAACATGAATGGGCTTAGATACAAGACTACAAGGTATGATGTTACTTGCTAAAAGTGGGTTTTCACAGGGCACATGAATGTTTTATGAATTTTGTTTTGGGGAAGTCCGACAGTCGTTTTCATGCAGCAAAGCTTTTGCCGTTTAAAGACGACTGTTAGTTTTTCCCAAATGGCAATTCGAAAAACATTCACAGGTTTAACAACATGAATGGGCTTAGATACAAGACTACAAGGTATAATGTTACTTGATTAACAACATGAATGGGGCTGAGATTCAAGACTTCATGGTATAATGTTACTTGGCAAACAAGTCATTATGACCTTATTATTTATCATATATTGGTACAGTCTACTCTCTTTATGATGAACACAAATACATCAACTTTTTATTGTAATGAGGCAGTTTTTCTAAGTCCCGATTTCAAACATGTGTACATGACTCTATGTACCAGAGTATGTCATATCAATGGTGATAATAACACTAACCAACATGTTTGTACTAAGATCCTTTATTCCCTTGCAATATTTCTAACCAAACCTCCTTAAAAAAGTCCTTCCTTTTATTCACTCCTCACAACCTTTAACCTTTACTTAATTGTTTCAGAGGTCAACTTGCCCTGGAACCTTCCACAATTTTCTCCCTTTCCCAAAAGGCTATTACCTTTTATGAGATCCTTTGAAATAGTGATGTATAATTCCTTGGTCTGTAATATTGGTCTCCATCTTCTATTATTATCACACATAATCCTTTAACCTTTACTTGTGTCAAAGGTCAACTATCTGTACCTGGTTCCTCCCATCATGCTATTCCTGGCGAAACATCCGATGGTGGACAAGTTTGACCTGTCGTCCGTCAAGGACATCATCTCAGGGGCCGCACCTCTAGGGGGCGAACTAACTGCGGGTCTGAAAGCAAGACTAGGAATCAAGGTTATCAGACAAGGTAGTTATTAAAGTTTTTTTTTGTGTTTTTTTTTTTTACTTTTATCTTTTACATTTTTTTGTAGTTTTTATTTATTTATCAATATATTTTCTCAGAACTGATCTTTGAAGCTTTTGTGTTGAATACAATATACTGAGTCTCAAAATCTGCATATTCCCATCTTGTACATCCTCTGTGACATATGTTCATTTTTGTGTTCTTTTGTTGGGGGGCCGTGTTCTGCGACCTATAATGATTTGCTAGCATAGAGTCTTATTATCTTTTGATACCAATTGATCAAGTTTTGAACATTGGGTAATTCACAGGGAATTCACAGAGGCATCATGTTTTCGGGATGTCCGTCTGTCCGTACGTCCGTACGTCCCGTTTGCTCGTTATCACGGTATCTCAAGAACCACTTATTATCAACTTCAAACTTGAGGGTAGTATGAATCACCATAGGAAAATGATCTGATTAGAATCTGGATTATGTAGGTCAAAGGTCAAGGGTCACAGAGGTCAAATTTTTAAATTCCATGTATTGAGTTCTTACGTTATCGCAATATCTCAAGAACCATTTGAGATATGAACTTCAAACTTAAGGGTAGTATTTGTTGCCATATAAAGATGACCTGATTAAGGTCAAAGGTCAAGGTCAAAGATGTCTTGGTATAAGGATATCTGATGAATGTGCCATATGTTTTTTGATCTGGCAATGGCGGAATGGGATGCATATATTTCGACCGTGCGCAGTTGAGGATTAATTTTGTTTTTGTTTTTTTTATTGTTGTTTTTACCCTTTTTGTGTTTCAATTTCAGGATATGGTTTGACTGAAACAGGACCCGTCTTAACCCTAACTCCGTCTTCCATTGATGCACCATCAAGCGTGGGAAAGCTCATACCCAATACAGAAGCAAAGGTACTTTAATAGAATCATAAATAGTGTTAAAGTATTCATTAAAGGCACCGTAACCCATCACTCCTGTACACCAATACTTCCGATTTACTGGAATGCATTGTTTCCTGCTGTTTTAAAACCAATGGCCCGAATTCACAAACGTGGTTTAGTTAGTCCATGGTCTAAATCAGGTGGTTTGTGAATACCAAAATTTAGACCATGGTCTAAATCCGTGGTTTAAACAATTGATTTAGACCATGGACTAACTAAACCACGTTTGTGAATTCGGGCCCATAAGTCTCCAGAACTCAATTTTAAGGTTATCTGTGTATATATAGTATTGAGCTGTGGTGCTTTTATCCGCCTTTTATTTTCTATAGTGCTAGCTTGTGGATACCATGACAGGGTCGGTGCTTGGTGAGGGCCAGGATGGTGAACTTTGGTTTTATCACATACACTGTAATGCTCTTATCAGTCTATTTTCTTGCTAGGTTGTTGATACCATGACAGGGTCATTGCTGTTATCAGCCTCTTTCTTTTTTTTTTCTTTTTTTTTGCTAGGTTGTGCATACCATTACGGGCCCGGTGCTCTTATCAGTCGCTTTTCTTTTCTGTTTTGCTAGGTTGTTGTTAACATGACAGAGTCGGTGCACTTATCACTTATTATTCTTTTCTATTTTGCTAGGTTGTGAATACCATGACAGGGTCATTGCTGGGTGAGGGTCAGGATGGTGAGCTGTGGTTCAGAGGCCCTCAGGTCATGCCAGGTTACTTCAAAAACCCTGAAGCTACGGAAAGAAGGATCATTTTTCCATAACTGCAGTGCTCTTATCAGTATTTTTTCTTTTCTATTTTGCTAAGTTGTGGATACCATGACAGGGTCGTTGCTAAGTGAGGGTCAGGATGGTGAGCTGTGGTTCAGAGGCCCTCAGGTCATGCCAGGTTACTTCAAAAACCCTGAAGCTATGGAAAGAAGGATCATTGTTCCATAACTGCAGTGCTCTTATCAGTATTTATTTATTTTTTCTATTTTGCTAGGTTGTGGATATCATGACAGGGTCGTTGCTAAGTGAGGGTCAGGATGGTGAGCTGTGGTTCAGAGGCCCTCAGGTCATGCCAGGTTACTTCAAGAACCCTGAAGCAACCGAAAGAACAATTGATTCAGAAGGGTTCATACATACAGGTTAGGAGTTTCCCTTCCTTGTTCTTTCATGGATCTCTGTCCTTCTCTTCTTTCATCTTCCCTTTCGTCTTTCATTCCTCCTTCATTCTCATATTTCATCCCCCTTCTTGGTATTCCTAAAATTGTACCCTTCCGCTTTCTTCTTCTTCCTCTTCTTCTCCTTCTTCTTCTTCTTCTGCTGCTTCTTGTGATCATTTGGAGAATCATAAAGCAACTGTAAAGATCATTGGTTAAGAAATGTTCTTTTGCATTTTCTCCACATTCCTTTTTGTCATCATCTTCTAATTCTGTTTACTTTTTCTTCATGCCCCTCTCTTTCTTGAGGTTAAATACATAGTTGGAAAAATTTCATCAATTTCTACTTTTTCAGGTTAATAATAGTATATATAAAAAACACTTATGAACTGAAAAGGGATGTTATTAGCTATAGAAGAAATTTTAGCTACAAGATAAAAAAAATATTTTGCTCACCAATGATAAAAAAAATGAAGGTGGGTTTTCCCTGCAGACAATTTTACATAATTTGAGGGTAACATTAGGCCGTATGCCACCGTTTTTTGGAGAGTGCACTTTAACAAAGAAAAAAACATGTAGTATTGGTGTGCTATCAAATTTTAAACTATGAATTTTTGCATGTAACAGTTTATGTCATAAGTGTTAAGGCAGGAACACATCCCTGAACAAGAAGAAATCAGAGGGCCTGACAGGCAAATATATGTGAAAATGACTTTCAGGAACATAAAAACTGTTGCCCTTGAAAGAACCATATTACCGTAGTCTACACCTCAAAACAATATGAATTTTTGCACTCACATACATGTACACAATGTACCCCTCAAAGCCAGTCTATAAAATAAAGTTATATTTATAACCTTTTTATCATTATTATAATGTCCTTTTTCCAGGTGATGTTGGCCACTATGACAAAGATGGGCTCTTCTATATTGTGGACAGACTGAAAGAACTCATCAAATACAAAGGGTACCAGGTAAGAAATTACTACCATATCCCCTCTTCCATTCTTAATCTCCTCTTCCTTTTCAATTTCTAATCCTTCTGTCAATCTCTTTTTCCTTCTGCTCTATCTCTCTCTCTCCCTCTTTCCCTCTCTCCCTCTCTCTCTCTCGTTCTGTTTCTGCCACCATTTTTTTCGGGCCGTCCGTGCATCCATCCCTTTTCACTGTACCCATTGAGATAACGACTTGAAACTTGATGGTATTATGTATCACCAAACATATGATCTGATTAGAATTTGTAGCATGGAGGTCGAAGGTCAAGGGTCATAGATGTCAACTTGTCAAGTTCCAGGTATTGGTCTTGTTATTACAATATACATCTATAAACTGTAAAACTTTATCACCATAGAAAGATAATTTAATTAGATTTTTTAGTATGGTAGGTCAAAGGTCACTGTTGTCAATTTTTGAGATTCTAGGTATTGACCTGTTATTGCAAAACTCACTTTAGAACTGAAATGCAACCTGGATTATTGTATATGACTATGAAAGCCATCTGCTTAGATTTTGGAGTCACAGAGGTCAACCTATGAAATTGCAAGTGCATATAGAAGATGCACTAATTTGTCTTATTGTTATTTACCTAGTATCCATCCATCTCCTGTCAGGTTGATCCAGCAGTACTAGAGGTGCTCCTTTTGAAACCATCCTTTTATCATTTCTGCTGCAGTTATAGGGATCTTGGATACAGATGCAGAGAAAATCTTTAAAGCTTTTGAATTTTACCTTCTATCCTTCCATCTCCTTTCAGGTTGCACCTGCGGAACTAGAGGCAATCCTTCTCACCCATCCTTCCATCATTTCTGTTGCAGCTACAGGAATCATTAAAGGTTTTGATTTCAGTTTCATTTATTTTTCATCCATTAAAATTTTTAACCTTCTGTCCATCCATCTCCTTTTCAGGTTGTTCAAGCAGAACTGGAGGCCCTCCTTCTAACCCATCCCTCCATCATGGATGCAGCTCTCATGGGATTCCCGGACAAGCAGAAGGAGAAATCTTTAAAGCTTTTGATTCTTACCTTCTGTCCTTCCATCTCCTTTCAGGTTGCACCTGTGGAACTAGAGGCAATCCTTCTTACCCATCCTTCCATCATTTCTGCTGAAGCTATAGGAATCGTTAAAGATTTTAATTTCAGTTTAATTTATTTTTCATCCATTAAAAATTTTAACCTTCTGTCCATCCATCTCCTTTTCAGGTTGTTCAAGCAGAACTGGAGGCACTCCTTCTAACCCATCCCTCCATCATGGATGCAGCTGTCATGGGAATCCCTGACAAGCAGAAGGAGAAATCTTTAAAGCTTTTTTATTCTTACCTTCTGTCCTTCCATCTCCTTTCAGGTTGCACCTGCGGAACTAGAGGCAATCCTTCTCACCCATCCTTCCATCATTTCTGTTGCAGCTACAGGAATCATTAAAGGTTTTGATTTCAGTTTCATTTATTTTTCATCCATTAAAATTTTTAACCTTCTGTCCATCCATCTCCTTTTCAGGTTGCTCCTTCTGAGCTGGAGGCACTCCTTCTAACCCATCCCTCCATCATGGATGCAGCTGTCATTGGAATCCCCGACAAGCAGAAGGAGAAATCTTTAAAGCTTTTTATTCTTACCTTCTATCCTTCCATCTCCTTTCAGGTTGTGCCTGCAGAACTAGAGGCAATCCTTCTCACCCATCCTTCCATCATTTCTGTTGCAGCTATAGGAATGTTAAAAGGTTTTGATTTCAGTTTCATTTATTTTTCATCCATTAGAAATTTTAACCTTCTATCCATCCATCTCCTTTTCAGGTTGTTCAAGCGGAACTGGAGTCCCTCCTTTCAACCCATCCCTCCGTCATGGATGCAGCTGTCATTGGAATCCCCGACAAGCAGAAGGAGACATCTTTAAAGCTTTTGATTCTTACCTTCTATCCTTCCATCCTTTTTCAGGTTGCGCCTGCGTAAGTAGAGGCAATCCTTCTCACCCATCCTTCCGTCATTTCTGCTGCAGCTAAAAATCTTTAAAGGTTTTGATTTCAGTTTCATTTATTTCTCATCCATTAAAATTTTTAACCTTCTGTCCATCCATCTCCTTTCAGGTTGCTCCTGCTGAGCTGGAGGCGCTCCTTCTTACCCATCCCTCCATCATGGATGCTGCAGTCATTGGGATCCCGGACGTGGAGGCAGGAGAAACACCCAAAGCTTTTGTTGTTCGAAAGACTGAAGGACTGACAGAGACTGAGGTAGCACAGTTTGTGGCAGGTACGTATTCTTGTATTGTGTACAGTAAACTCGCTCCAACTTGTAGGATACAACTTAAAGTCTGAGGCCCGTATTCACAAAGGTGTCCTAAAGTAAAGCCTAGCTTAAATTAGTGGTTTAATTATGGCTAGCATAATGGGACTCAATCTGTCTGTGTTGCATGTTCCTAAAATGTTTACTAAATTCTGGAATCATGTTTTGATTGTAAGGGAAACTTATGTACTGGGCAATTCCATGAATTAGTGGACATGGACATAAAAATTAGAATTACGATTTTCCAGGTGAAATTTGTGTTTTATGGTAGAAAGATTATGTTGAACAAATAACAGACCAAAAGTTCTAAAAGTCAGTTAATTACAAGAAAAATATCTGAATAAGTGGATTTAGCACAGTTGATATCTTGAGGCTGAAATTATGAGTAAAATACTACAAAAAGTTTAAAACATCAGTGAATACTACAAAAAGGTCTTTTCAGTAAATTAGGAACATTCAATAATTGAATATAATTGTCTTTCAGAAATCAGAGTAAAAAATTGCATTGGGTTTGCTAATAACCACAAATTTTGGAATTCTCTGCCCTTTGAATCCCCATGTAACGTAACTAACCAAAAAATCAACTTTGTTTTCCCTGAAAAGAAAGTAAATGCCCAGAATGTCCATATTCTATAAATTCCTCCAGTACATACCATTCTAACTCAAAACAATCCCATTAAATCAATAACATTGTCAATAGCGAATTGAGAAGCATCCAATGTGTAACGCAACTAACCATGTAACGTAACTAACCATGCAGTAACGTAACTAACTGCTATTCAACTTAATCAACACTGTTCAGTGGAAAATAGAAAACATATCATGATATATTAAGACAAAGAGACCATGAGAAAACAATTGCCAACCCTACGGACTAATTATAACATAATATAGGCCAAATATATATCAGACGAAAATAATCAAAACACAACTGACCCAAATGACTTGTCATGAAAGAAAGCATAAATAATGAACTTTAACTCTTATGACCCCAAGTGAGCCCAAATCAAGACACACATCTTGTCAAAGGATAGCTGTAACTCAAACAAAGATTACGTGTGACTTTGAGATAGCTTGACAACGAACCGCTTTTTCCTGACTTGTATTGGTTTGGAGGCATAAGAGATTCATATATGTAAATATATTTTTGTTTGGTTCCCAATATTACAAACAGGGAAAGACACTCTTCAATTATTTCTATTTTACCATTATGCATCCTAATCACGATGCACCATGAACATGCAGATTATACATAACCTTGTGATATCATACATTAACTTTCGTTTTACATTGGAATTTACTTTAGCAGCATGAGGGAAAGTTTGTGTGAAGCTTAAATTCATTGATGAAAATGATACACTTTCATTTTAATCACAGCTTTATTAATGACTACTTTTATAAAAAGATATGAAATAGGAAGTATTAAAAATGTTAACTCTGGTAGGAACAACGTTTTAAAGGTTACCCTGTGCACCATATGAAATCGTAATATGTCTGTATATTCAGTCATTTAAAATGGGGAAAAAATGTCCTTTTGGTTTTTTTTTTTTTTTACTTACACCATTCATGCCACTGAACCTATCATCAAAAAAAAAAAAACAAATACAAATACAAATACATAGATATAGATCTATCTGTCTGATATTTTATGGTGATTCCATTTATTTCTTTACTTTAAAATTATCAAACTGTCCTGAACATGAAAATTGTATTAATCGGGGATAAGTATATACATGCTTGCTGATCTTCAGACCCTCCTTTCAGTATGCATTTCACTGCAAACCAAATGCTAATTCGGTACTTAAGAGGCATAAATATGCTATTTGGTGGGTATAAATAATTAGGTTCAGTACTAAATTAGGATTATTACTATTCTGCATTAATTATTTAATATGGATGAAGCCATTTTATACATACTAGAATGTGAAAAAAAATATGCCCAAATCATCAATTTTGTTTGCATGGACCAAATGTAACGTAACTAACCGGTAGCTAACTAACCATGTTTTTGGATACCGTACAAAAAATACAAAGCTATTTCTAAAATTTACTCGTCTCAAATAACTTGCCAAGAAACCAGTTACGACATGAATGTTATGGTTTGTCTCGGTTGAACTCGTTTGAGGAAGGTTTGAATGCAAAGTCTGTTCCCAAAAAAGCATGTCCACTTTTTGTAACGTAACTAACCAAAATTAAAGTTCTTGCTACGAATTCCTGAAACATGTCTCATGATTTCTTTTGTGGGGGTGAAGTAGGTTATCGTCTATATGGATATTGACACTACAGAAATTTTAACAATAATATATAAAGGCGTCCTTCATATGTACGAGCTAACCTTAGAGTAAAAGTAGCCCTAAAGTGTAACGAAACTAATCATGGAATTGCCCTACTTATCATTCCCAAGCGGTTTTTAATAATTTCACTCCCAAAATTTCTAATAAATAAAAAATCTACTTTTCGGAATTGAGTCCTATTTTGCTAGCCATAGTTAAACTACAGATTTAAGCTAGACTTAACTTTAAGACACTTTGAATACGAGCCTGTGATTACTTTGCAGTAACAGATCCTGGACTTGCAAATGGAGGGGGGAGAGGCACCAGGCTCGAAAGGGGGACACCATCAAAATTTGGTAATTTTAACATACACAGCCAATTGGCAGTTTTCAAATTATAGGGGGGCGCGTTCTCTGCGCTGGATCTGCCACTGTTTTCGCAATGGAAAATGTGTCATACCAGGGACCTCTTAAAAAGGTACATATACACTTTTCTTTTACCCCATCCTGGTATAAAGATCAAATTCTGTTCACTTCAGCAAAAAAAAAAAAAAAAATCAACACAGGCACAGACACAAAATAATACAAGTTTCCATGATTTAATTATACAAGCATTTTGTTAATTTCTGTCAGCTTATATAAGATACATGTAATTCTCTGCTCCACTAATGCCAAACAGTTAACTGTCCCCAGAACTTCATCTTTGCTTGGAGAAAAGACTTTCTCCTTTTCAGCCCCATTTCTGTGGAATGCTCTTCCACTGAGGATCCGATCAGCAGAATCCTTAGTTAGATTTAAATCAGTTTTGAAGTCATACATGTTCTCTCTTTATTTTCGTTAGTATATATATATATATATATATATATGTTTTTCATACTTCTCTCTTTTTCTGATTCTTCTTTCCTTTTCCCTCTGCGCCTCTGAATAGTTTACTAGAAGAATGGTGCATTATAAATGCTGTATTTATTATTATTTATTATTATTGAAAGTTTTTTGCACAATACACTCTCATAATGACGAATAATGACGGAAATGTAAACACATTCACAGGTGTACAGTCCCTTTCCATTATAATTAGCACAGACAGGGTAAGATTTTGTTGAAATAAGGAAATTCTCCTGATCTCTGTTCGTGCAAATATATTTGTTGCACTGTTGCACAACATTTTGTTGTGGCGTAGTAATCGGCTTGGTCCTAAGCAACTTGTAATGGAACTGAACTGTATCATGATTTTCGATGAATTTTGAATCTTAGAACATGCAGCCCCATACAAGAAGCTGAGAGGTGGAGTAGAGTTCCTGGAGTTCATCCCAAAGTCTCCCTCATAATCATTATCGTCATCTTCGTCTTCGTCTTTCTTATCATTATTATTATTATTATTATTATTATTATTATGTTTTTATTTGAATTTTAAATCCTAGAACATGCTGCCCCGTACAAGAAGCTGAGAGGTGGAGTAGAGTTCCTGGAGTTCATCCCAAAGTCTCCCTCATAATCATTATCGTCATCTTCGTCTTCGTCTTTCTTATCATTATTATTATTATTATTATTATTATTATTATGTTTTTATTTGAATTTTGAATCCTAGAACATGCAGCCCCGTACAAGAAGCTGAGAGGTGGAGTAGAGTTCCTGGAGTCCATCCCAAAGTCTGCCTCTGGGAAGATATTGAGGAGAGTTCTTCGAGATCGCAAATCAAGTCCTGACCAAGCTTAGTCCTTCCCGAGCACATCGATACCCAGTCTGTTCCTGCCACCTACATGTACCAGGTCAGCTAATCTGCCAAGACCTTCGTATTTTTCTTCCTGCATAAACCCCCAAGGAGTATTGTCGAAAGATTAAAGTTGTTCTGTCAAGCAGACGCAGTTAAGCACTTAACCTCTGCGATGGTACAGAGATTGAAGCTTTTTGTCTACCGGCAAGCTGCATTCCTTTGCTTTGGAAAGTCATCTTGTTGTTTGGAAAAGACTATCTCCAATTGATATTCAATACATTCCTGAGTGGTTAGGAGGTATCCTGTGCCCTCTAACATAAAGAGGTGCGATCAATTGCAAATTGATAGTAGCCGATCAGGATCTTTATTGCATGGACTTCTTGAATAAATTTCCACCATGAACTAATCAGATTGGTTGTTTCAAATTTGCAATTGATCGTAACTCTTTATGTTACAAGATACTGGTGTATCAAGTATGTATTAGCTTTTAATTCCCGCTTTGTCCAGTTTGTGCCAAATTAGTAAGAAAAGTGTGAAATGCCTGAAAAGATGTGCAAAACTGCCTATTGATACATAGAACTACAATGCAGTTATACATTCAACATACTCTTGCCATGTAATAGTAATTGTGATTTGAACAGGCCTGTGCTAGTGTACAACAATGTTGCATTGTATCGCAAGTGAGTACCATAAAATTGGCAAGTTAATCCCTGATAAAAAAAGCACAAAACAACATGCAAAATGTATAACATCTCTATAGCAATAAAAGAATACTGCCAAAGAGTAATTAATTGTGCCTCAGAATAATGGTGAATGATATTAATTGTGTGCTGAACAAATGACTTGTTGGACCGATAGTAAGTTGGTCCAATTCTATGAAGCACCATTTATGCGCTGTGCTAACGGTTTTTAGGACCAATGGTTATGGTATGTCAGACCAATGCAGAACCAATCGAGGCTGGACTAACGGTTTGTAGGACCAATGGCTATGGTATATCGGAGAAATACAGGATCAATTAATTAGAACAAATTATTTGCTGGACTAATGTTTTGTAGGACCAATGGTTATAGTAAGTTAATGCAATTGAGGACCAATTATTTGTAGAACCATTATGTGCTTGACTAACGGTTTGTAGGACCAATGGTTATAGTAAGTTGAAGCAATTGAGGACCAATTATTTGTAGAATCAATTATGTGCTGGACTAACGGTTTGTAGGACCAATGGTTATAGTAACTTAGAGCAATTGAGGACCAATTATTTGTAGAACAATTTTATGCTGGACTAACGGTTTGTAGGACCAATGGTATATCGGACCAATACAGAACCAATTATGTGTAGAACCAATTATGTGCTGGACTAATGGTTGTGGTATGTTGAACAAATTTAGTACCAATTATCTGTAGAACCAATTATTGTTGGACTAATGATGTGTAGGTCCAATATGGTTAAAGTATGTCGGACCAATGCAGGACTAATTATGAGTAGAACAAATTATTTGCCGGATTAACGGTATGTAGGACCAATGATTATGGAATGTTGGACCAGTGCAGGACCAAATATGTGCTGAACTAAAACAGTATTTAGGACCAATGGTTATTGTGTTTTGAACAAATTTTGTGTATGACAAATGACTTGTCAGACCAATAATATGTCCAGCCAATTCTATGCAGAAGTAAATATATGTTAGACAAATGTCATTTTGGAACAATAGCATGTACATGTATGTAGGGCCAAAATATGTGGAGTACCAACATGGAGGAGATACAGTTTATCATGAGATCAGTGTCACAGCTGACAGCGATAGATGGAGCTCAGTTTTACACTATGTGAATTGACATGATGTCATTTGATTGCAACAAACTGTGATGTTGATCTCAGACTGAACTATACAGTGTGTCCCAGAAAGAACTATACACTTTTGAAACGGCTACAAAATAAGAAATATATGGTTGTTGGGAGGAAAGATTCATATGGATAGAAAGCTCATATCCTCAACTATTATTTGACATCAAAAAGTCCGAAAGTGGTCCATGCTTCAATGAGCAATGCCCATTTTTGTAAAGGACACAAAAACGAGGCTGCGCAGGAATTCGCTTTGCATTTACCACCTGCCTATGGGCGGCCATGAGGGATCCAAAGCGATAATGGCATAAATCGGCTAACAAAGACAAAATGAACCAAAAGTCGGAAATTAACATTAATCTTATGCATACATATTGACAACCTTTCTGTTTTCATATTATAAGTGTTTGTTTTTTAAATTTTGGTTTATTTTGTCTTTGTTAGCCGATAGTATTGCTTTTCCCTCATGGCCGCCCATATGTAGGTGGGAAATGCATCGCGTATTCCTGCGCAGCCTCTTTTTGTCCTTTACAAAAGTGGGCATTGCTCATTGAAGCATGCATCATTTTTGGACTCTTTGGTGTCAAATGATATTTGAGGATATGAGCTTTCTCTACATATGAATCTTTCCGCTCAAGAACCTTATATTTCTTATTTCGTAGCCATTTCAAAAGTGTATAGTTCTTTCTGGGACACATGTGTTGCGACTTTGACCAATAGTTTTGAGGATGATAGTCAATTTTTGCCAAAATAACTTTATCTGTGTAAATAGTCTTTCTATAATTGTGTCAACCATTATCAAAAGTATGGACCATACCTTACATATGCCTTTTGTTATCATTTTGATTAAATGAAAATTGCTGATATTAAGTGATCCCAATTTCAATTTAAATGTACATATATCTGGGGAATTAGATAACTTTTCTGTATTATGCTGTATTGTGCAACTCATTTTATGCCATGTATGTCATTATTTTCAATTAACCTCAAAGACTATCAAGGAATAATTTTCCTTTTTTTTTTTTTTTTTTTTTTTTTTTTTTCTTTAATTATATTGATAAATCTTTGTGACTGGTTGTGTGCTTCTTGTTGAAATCTTGCATTTGCTACAGGGTTTATGATTCTATATGGTCTAATGATCCAAGGGTATGATATTATGGATTAAACCCGTTATTATGCTCTAAATGGAAACTTGGCTATAACTTGAATACTAAAATAATTCATGAATGACTCCTCGATACAATAGTTTGCGAAGGATTGAATCAGTTCTTGAATCACTGTCGTGTCTTGTTAATATTTCTTTATCTTAATGAATATAATTGGTCATATTCAAACGTGAATGAAATTTTTACACTGCAGCTCAAACTCTGAAATAATGTGTACTTCAGGAATTTTAGGAAGTGACCTATTTTTGTGATATATATTATGTGTTAACATTGAAATAAACATTTTTTAGAAATGTTCCTTGATTTATATGCAAAGCATATAATGCTGCAGATAATTGATCTAGAGTAGCTTTCATGTTTTTAATGAATGGAGGCTGAATTTTATACATGAAATGCAAATATATATAGCAAATGTGTAATCCATGTATTGTACAAGTATATTAATTTTGTAGTGTCTTTTTAACTCTTTGCCCGCCACATTAATCTTAAGCATAAAAAAGAAGAATTTTCTCTTCAATTATTAAAAATAGTATAACAATATTTGCTTAGTATTAACTAGGAGAAATTATGCCTCAGGCCCAGCCCTCGCATTGTCAGTGATTTTCAGATCTTTTAGACAGCCATTACAGAGAAAATGAATTATTACGGTTGTATAGTTAATAAGTACAATTGTGACTATAGTCGAATTTGGCAGGCAAAGAGTTAAAGAGATAGTCCACTTTGAATTTGGTTGGTTGTAATAGAAACACAAATACATATATGTATATGAGAGACTCAGTTAAGTATATTAGTGAATGTTTGACACGAATCTGCCAAATTATAAAGTTTTTTTTTTTTTTTAAGTGTTGGGAATTTTCAAACTTTTTAAAAGTTTGAAATTTTCGATGTCACCTGCGAGGATCTCTCCCTCATATTAGGAATTATTTTGTGTAATTTTAACATTCCATTGCTCGCAGTTTTGTCATAATTTACCTGTGCATTCGATAAAGTGTTTGTACACACGACTCTTTGAAACATAGCTATTCCTTTATCAAGAACGATCAAAATATGTAATTCGTGTAGTAACATTAGTGACATCACAAAATTAAACCTTAGAAATTCATATGATTGGTTACAGTATTATCCTTTGACCAATTTTTGTTCAATCCTTACAGTTTCTCTCATTTTCTGCTTTTATTGGAACTGATTTATTGTCAGGATGGACTCAGGATATGTTAATTGTAATCATAATGTCCTAGCCTGACAGGCTATCTATTATGTAAACATCATTACATAATGTTAACTATTATGCTATTTTTATCATTTATGTTGTACCCTCTAAAACTGAAATTTTGTAAATATGCTATCTTGAGTTGACAATAAATATCATTATTCTAATATTGTTGCCATAGCTGTCTAATCTCACAAAGCACAAACTTTCCTAATAAAATGGAATATTGTGTTCAATGATTCATAAATACCTTTTTGCTTGTATGCCTCTGTTTATTAAATGTAATCAGCACTGTAATTTGCTATTTTATCTAAACCCACCCTGATAAATTTCTGTTTGTATGATTACCGTTTGGTCTAAGTACCACTTTGCTCTGTCTATGATGGTGATGATAATGAATATGATATTGACAATGATAATGTTATTGATGATGATAATGTACTCGATGATATTGATGATGATCACGTGCGTAGACACGCATTAATTTCTTTTGTTACTGAATAGATCATTCCCCAGTAACACCAGAAAGTGCGTCCAGCTTTACGCCAGTCACGATGATGGTGATAATGTACTCGATGATGATGATGATGTTCATGGTAATGATGTTAATGGATGTTGTTGTCGATGATAACAATGATGATAATGTAATCTTACTAATGGCCACGGTGTTGATTTTATATCAACTTGGTCGAACAGCAGATGGTCTTATTTTCTGTTTGTCTAATGCCAAATGGGCTAAACCCATTTGGTCTACATACAATTTTGTCCAATACATACTTGGTCTAATTCTCACTTGGTAAAATTGCCAATTCGTCAAATAGCCATATGCTCTAATTGCATTTTGTCTAATGCCCAAATGAATATATGGATTATTACCAGTTTGTTACTAGAATTGACCAAGTGGTGATTGACCGAATGATCATTAGACAAACTGGACATTAGACGAAATGGGAATTAGAGCAAAGTGGTACTTAGACCAAACGGTAATCATACAAACTGGCTGTAGACGAAATGGAATTAGACCATAGGGAATGAGACCAAACGGACATTTATCAGAGTGGGTTTAGACAAAATGGCAAATTACAGTGCTGATTTAGTCTATTGTTTGGTTCAACGACAAAGAACATTCATCGTCTCCAACTTCTTCAGAATCAGTCTGCACGCCTCATCTTTCGTCAGCCAAAAAGAACTCATGTCACATCTTTCCTGAACACTCTACACTGGCTTCCAATTCAGCAACGACTCCACTTTAAGACATCCACATTACACAATCTGTCTCCCCCTTATCTCACTGACCTTGTTCATGTTAAGCGCTCTAATTACAATCTGAGATCTAACAACTGTACGGTATTACACATCCCAAGATGTCGGACAAATGCTGGTAAGCGGGCATTCATAGCCACAGCTCCAAAAGCTTGGAATAATCTACCTAACTTAGTATCTTTGTATCTTTTTAAAGAAAAGGCGCTATATAAATGACTAGTATTATTATTATTAATAAACAGAGGCATACATATACATACACAATCGAGTTGAAACATTTCTTGCAATAAACGTTATTTAAGTTGTAATTTAAATGTGCAAGACAGGATTTCTGCCATATTTGCACTATTCCCCTTTTTTTATACACTCTGTAGCGCGATTGGAAAGAATTACAAATTTATAGTTTCTAGAAGCATATGGTCTTCATAACACAATCCGACTTGATGTATTTCATTTGATGCAAAGAAAACGAAATTACTCGCCATTGAAATTGGGGAACTTATAAAAACATATTTCCCTGTAACACCGTGTATAGCTTGCATGACACACCCTGTACAGACATAAACATATATTAATCATCTTCCTTACAATATATATTTACTTTTATACATTTCTGACTTACCATTAAGAAACTAGAAATGTTTGATTGTGACAATGTACATTTCTACAAATATTTGGACATGTAACGCATTTTGAACCCAATTTATGACACATGGCCTTATGTACTTTCCCTCTTATCCATGAAGCAAATGGGTATAAAAACAGACATTCTCGAGTCATCTTTATATTTGAGATGATCAATATAGTTCCTTCTCATGTTTTTGGCTCTCTTAACAGATGCTTAGTGATATGGCTAACCGTATTATTATACATAAACATTACAACATGCGAATCAACTGGGGTTTTTTTACAGGCAAGAGTTGTAAATAAGAATAATTATTATGATTTTTTTTTTCTTTCGAACTCACCTTGAGAAATATGTAAGCAGTTTTGACAAATTTATGGCGTAATATTTGTTTCAAATCCCCATTTACTTTAGGAATCTCGGATGAAAAAACAAAAGGTATTCTCCAAAGCACCAAAAATCTGAAAGTGCAGAGTCTATGCGTTTGTTGTGATGATGACAGAGAGACGTTTCCAAGCAAAACGAAGTGACGCAGACAAACTTTCAACCAATCAGCATCGAGGAAATCGATCACGTGTTCGTTACGAAACAATGGGATTGCGGATACGCGTTCATCTTATTGTTACGTATACGTTGTCTTTGTGGAAACCGCTAGACTGGATACGATATGTTAATCGGTTGCATGCTGCATGCTCTGTAATTGTTTTTCGCCCTTTATTGAAAAGACGTTTTAATGCAAGTTTCTTTCACCGATGTCAAATTTTTAGTTTTGTGAGTGAGGTAAATATAATTATTAGGCCTATAATCAATGCAGGTTTTGTTTTACACATGTATTACATTTTGTTGGATAATCATGACCTATGATTTTGGTGTAAATCTCCCACCCCTTTCTTCTGACGGCTCATTCGTCTTTTTCCGCCATTTCTTGGCAGCTTCATGGTGATTATTTCTTTGAAAAAAAATACAAACGAAACATGAACAGATCTGAGAGAATTATGAAACAGCTTCATGATCTCTTTCAATGATAATCCTGTGGCGGATCCAGGCGGGGCGCAGGGGACGCCCCTTATAATTTTGAAAACCACTCATTGACTGTACATGTTAAAATAGGAAAATTTTTGCCGGCGCCCCCCCCATCCCCCCCCCCCCCCCTATCCTGAAATCCTGGATCCGCCACTGTAATCCCCACATCCCAAGAATTTAATTTTTGGGGCATTCGTTTTTTATTTTCCCCTTTGTTTCGGAAATGACTGGGTCAGACAATTATTCCCATTTAGAATATACAAAAATGGTTGAAAACACCTTTGTTATGATTGAAATATAAAAGACTAGTAAAATAGATATTTAAGAACGCACATATTTTTTTTAGCTATGTTGCAATACTTTTCACATGAGAGGGTACACAAGCAGATCTGTTAACAAGACCTTCGCCCGGCATGTTTACAAATCCAATGAAGTGTGAACGACGGAACACTCGACATGAAAATGTTCGATGAAAATGTAGACAGGCCGGGAATTGTAATAATTTTAGAGAAACATAGAGACGTTCACATAAAAACGGAAGTATTGTGGAAAAATTGAATGTGCTCAATTCCATATCGCTACAGATATAAAGTGACGGATCTAGTATTTGAAAATTGAGGGGGGTGGGGAATAGGCGCCGCCAAGAATTTTCTGATTTAAACATATAGAGGTATTTATAAGAGGCGAATTTTAAAAAAAATGTTAATATAGCTCACTTTCATTGAGGGTTCTTTTTTCTTTTTTTCTTCTTCTTTTTTTTTTTAAGTGTAGGGTGTACGCGTCCCATGCGCCCACGCCTGGATCCGCCACTGGGGGCATATACAATCATAATAGGCTCTACAAATTGGCCTCGACCTGCTCACAATGCAATATGCAACAAAGCAAAAAAATAATACAATTATATTGAACAATGACGTATTTCGCACATAGCTTTCTGGATTCTAGTATTTTCTTTTTGTGAAGAGGTGTTATATCTACAGTCTGTATCAAATAAAATGGTATAGTTGAAAAACATTTTTTGAAGTACGAACATTAAACACATTCTAGTAGTGTTTGATATTTCTATAAAGGAGGATAATCAGGCTTTCTTCTGCATTTTTTTTCCCCATCTCGTTTAGTGCTGTATATTTTGAGCTATGATCCGTTTTCTATGATCAAGAAAAATCTATTTTGCGCATGCTTTTCCATGGCTTTGTATAGGTTTGCACATAATGACCGTGAATTATGTGTAATTTCGATTAGCACCTCGTCGCACATAATTTAGCATAAGTTTTGTTTTACAAAGGGAAATTATACAAAACAAAGTGCATCTGCAAGAAAAATCTCTTGGCTTTAATTTGATACCACATAGGCCTACAAATATTATTCGAAAAGATTTCATACCTAAAATTATTTTTCCCCAGACTGCCTACCATTTTTTTTTTTTTTTTTTAATACAGTCTGTATAATCTTTTTGCAGCGACATGGGTACGTGGGCTTGGTCTATCTTGGTATTGCGATTCACTACAATAATATTCCTGGGCAAGCCGGGAATGTATGTGTGTAAGCTAAAGGATATGGGATTGGTCGAGTGTAGTTATTTAAGTACAAAGTTGTGTTTTCTGTGATTTCTAAAAGTTATTGAACAGCGGTACCAGAATAATTAAAGTTAAACGAATGTAACATTCGATCAACCTAAAATAAAGGCGAAATACTTCATCGGGACTTGCAGGTAGGAAACTTTGATACAATATTTGCAGTTACAACGTGTCATGTTCTTGTTTGTAATCAAATTTGTTCATCTAGCTCTGCCTCCACGTTGAGTATCTTAAAATTAAATATTAAATAAATATTGACATTATTGCGTAAGGAAACTAAATCTGCCCTTAGATGATATTTCAAATAACATCGAATTATCTAAATTTATCCCCCCCCCCTTTTTTGTTTCTTTTTTAAATTTATTTTTAGTCTTTTTTTTTTTTTTTTTTTTTTTTTTGAATGTCCTTTTCCTATCATCCCACACTCGTACCTCTTGTAACGTCCCCCTGTTTTAGAAATTCATCTCTTCTTTTCACTTAATATTTTCATCTCCTTCAAGCTCTCAAAAATTATGTCTCGCTCATTGTATCATTTCATCATGTTCATTCTCCTCACTCCTCTCTCGGTCTCCCCCCCCCCCCCTCCTCTCTCTCTCTCTCTCTCTCTCTTTCTCTCTCTCTTATCTCCATAATTACATGTTTATCGAATCCAGTTTATACGGTTGCATTACAATCATCTTTCTTTTATCTCTCTCTGTCTCTCCCTCTCTCTCTATCTTCTCTCTCTCTCTCTCTCTCTCTCTCTGTCTCTCTGTCTCTCTGTCTCTCTCTCTCTCTCTCCTATTATCTCCCCGATTTTCCCCCCGATCGCTCCTCCAATCTATTCCCCAATTTGTTTATTTATTTATTCATTCATTCATTTTTTTATACAATTAAAACAGGACTTCGACTTCGACAGATAATTAACAACTTCGTGTATTCCACGATGAAATTGATGTCATCATCCTGTTTAGCTATTCTCATCCTTCTCATTGATCCTCAAGTTTCTTCATCGATAGATCACCACCACTGTGAGGAGGATCACCACCATTGTGATGAGGACACCATAGCCAGTGATGGAGAAGAGAATCTTGTTGTCATGGATACCAACCAAGATGGGGCGTTTGCGACAGGAGGACAGACGATAAAAGTATCCGGTACCCCTCCAAATTTAGAGTGGGACCCAAACGGATACTTCACGTTCTGTCCGTGCATGGGTAAATTCATATTTCATGCAATAAAAATGTTTAATGTTGTTCTAATACTATTAGAAAATTTAGGAACCTTTAAAGGTTAAAAAGAGTTCTAAACTGTCCTTTATACCACAACCTATGGTGTATGGTGTAAAGAACCCTATAAAGAAAATTGGTAACATAGGGTTATTCACATCATCAAGAACCACATAGGTTGTATAAAGAAAATTAAAGTGTTCCTTGTAGAACCAAGGTTAAAAAAAACTATTTATATCCTTTTTCGGTATTTTTTTTTTCAAGAACCTTAAAAGGTTTCAAATACGGGACAAAGAAAGGTTCGAAAATTTCTAAGATTGTGGCTAGTCAGACCCTTCTTACGTCTATGGTCAGACATAGCAATAAACGATTTATGCAAACTGGATTCCAAGTTTCATATTCACGTAGTTCACAAATTAATTAAATACTTGGTTATTTTTACACAGGGCGGTTTGGAAACCAAGCTGAGCAGTACCTAGGGTCACTGGCCTATGGAAAAGCCTTGAACAGGACCATCATACTCCCACCTTTTATAGTAAGTATAGTCAGCTCAACATGCCATTCAAAAATTGAATTTTAATTCGTGATAAACATTCACCAGTTTAAATAGATTGATAATACTAAATAAATATTATTGTTGCTCGTTTTTGGAGAATTTTGTAATTATGATTTTTTTTTAATTTTTAATATATTGTGTTATAATGAAGCGCCTTGGAGTGAAACGTCTGCAATATAATCATTATGAACACGGTCTTGACAGTAGGGGCCGCGGAGCCGGGGAGGACTGGGAAGAGGGGGGGGGGCTTCATCCCCTCCCCCACTTTTGTCAGCAAATGCCTGTACAAACACGCAAAAGGGCAATAACTTTGTCATTAATTTTTTAGCCTGTCGACTGAAAGGAAACTCCTTGCAACAATTAAAACCCTTCAGCTCAAGTTTTTTGATCACTGTTTCCACAAAGCGGTAATTGAAAGATTGACCTTGACAGGAAAGATAGAAGGACAGAGAGCAAGAGGAAGACAGAGAATGACATATCTTAGAAGAATAGCCGAATGGAGTGGAAAGTCAACTCTAGAACTCATAAAATACTCGCAAAACAGAGAGGATTGGCATAGAATGGTCGCATATATGTCATATCTAGATAATGGCACTAGAAGAAGAAGAAGAGGTCTGTCCACCCCTCCCCCCCCCCACACTTTCGGCTCAGTCCCTCAACTTTCAAAAACCCAGGACAGTGAATGATTCATACAGGTTCTCTATTTAATTTGCAAAGCACAGGAACGGAATCTTTTTCAGCTAGTACAAGCCTATTCATTTTCATTTCCTTTTCCAACTTTTTGTACTTCGAACAGAGCCGTATCCCCTTTACGGATTGGTTTCAGATTGAACACTTGAGGGTGTTTTACCATCGTGTCATCACCATGGAAACGTTCATGTCCGAGTTGGCCCCCTCCCACTGGCCAGAGAGCGAGAGGATCGGTTATTGCTCTATCTGGTTGAAAAATGAAACATGTGGAATAATATCTGAAGGTAATTATCATTCAATACAAGTGGATTAGTAAATTACGCGATGCGCAATATATGTCCCCGCCGATAATGTAAAATTCCCATTATATCACGATTAGTGCTAT
>CALNVZ010003429.1:13411056-13438712 GCA_940671915.1 Paracentrotus lividus
GACGGACGGATGGACGGACACACACACACACATACGTACGGAGCCCGTTTCATAGTCCCCTGCTCGAACTCGTTCGGCGGGGACAAAAATCGAAATTAATCAAATAAACAAATAAATAAAAAAATTAATGCTCCAATGAAAATGCTCCAAATTTTATTGTCCGAAACGGATATTTATTTTCCCCCTTTTCTCGTGGGCCCGGCAGCCGCTGAGCAGCGCCAGAAGGACATTGCTCTATCCCCCTCTTATACGAAAGGTTCTAGCTTGTAGCCAATATGAGGGGGGGGGTCGTCCAGGTAGGCCTATTACGTCCAAATTAGGTTTTGGAAAACAATAAGTTACCACTGGCAGCCGATAAAAACCAATTTTTGCCCCAAGATCCCTCATAGTGTATGCACCACATCGCTCAAACACACTCACAACTGTGCAATATTTTTATACTATACGTAGGCCTATAAGCTATTATCATTATTAGTAGTTTTCTTTGACCGCTCTTTTGGGTTTATCTGTCTGTCTCTCTGCCTATTATTGCAAAATACTAGTTTCTCTCTTTATACTTACAGAAGACATGTCTTGGAGACTTTGGAAATCGTACAACATCAGTTTCGTTAAAGAGGTGGAGGAAAAAGATTTTGGAAAGTATGATGCCGATATCACGGACGAAGAAGGCATGGCTGCTATCAAAGAAAAGATTGACAAAGAGTAAGTTATATCTTGCTTCTTATCCCCCCCCCCCCACACACACACACCCGTCTTCGTTGATTTGATGGAGTATAAAACTTGTTTTTAGTAATGTTGTGGGCTACACCCCAACCATAAAGACAAACTTTTCTCATCAAAATATTACACTCTCTTTCCCAAATTTGATCATGCTAATACCGTTTCTTATTTAAATTTCACATGTAATAGGATAGATTTAGGGCTTAGCTTAAAGCCAGAACAGTCTATATGTCCATTTGTTAAGTCCATCTCATTTCGCGCATATCAATGTACATTTGTCCGTAACAACTGCATTATCCTCACACAATGGACGTAAACTGTTCTTTATGTAACGGTAAAACCGGGGGAAAAGGATATGGATTACTCAGATTCTGAAAATGAGGTATATAATAAGCATTATATACCAAGATATTCGGTATTCCAGTACATTATACACGACTTGTCTTATTTGTTCCATATCTGTATGTTCTGCATCTCTCTCTCTCTCTCCCCCCCCCCCCCCTCTCTCTCACTCTCTAAATCTGATTACTCTTAAAGGGGAAGTTCACCCTGGAATTTTATTGGTCTTAAAAAATGCAGAAAAAATAAAAGAAAATATGAGTGAAGGTGTGGGGGAAAATCGACCAAAATATGAATGAAGTTATGAATATTCAAAGTTTTGATTCTGTGACGTCACATGCGAACAGATCTCCAATGTGTTATGTAGTGTAAATTCCATAAAATGTCATTTTTTTTTCAAAAGAAAATAATTATGTCACCTGTGCGGTCGATATACCATCAAACATATGTTCATATACATGACTATATCAAATTGACCCATTCCTTTATCAAGAACCATGACAAAAAGACAAATTTATGGAATTTACATACACAACCAATTGGAGAGCTGCTCGCACGTGACGTCACAGAATCAAAACTTTACATATTCATAACTTAGCTATTTTGGGGTCGATTTTCTTCAAACTTTCACTAATATTTTTCTATTATTTTTCTTCATTTTTTAAGACCAATAAAATACCAGGGTGAACTTCCCCTTTAAGCGCTCAGAAACATTGTAGGAAAGCGCTTTACAAATATAATGTTATTTGAAAGCAAAAATCGTCTCTGCTTGCGTTTCGCTCAAGAAGTTTTTTCTCGTGATATTGCGCAGCCACTATTAATTTTAGTCTTATGTTAACATGTTTCATAATCTATAATTTCATCCAAGTAGGCCTGAAAGCAGACAAGGCGTCTGGCGGAGGGTGGGGGTGGGGGCAAGAAAAACAAAAACTTAGACCTATATCATGTTGAGTTCTTGATTTTTTTTTTTTTTTTTTTTTTTTTTTTTTTTTTTTTTGAGTTGCGTTGAATCGCATTTTGAGAATAATTGAAAATACAATTATGATAACATGGGAGTAATCTTGTGCTTTAAATTTTGTAACCAAATAATTTCAAGGGTGGTCTTTCCCTTTAATACGTGTCATTTTTTTCTCTCTCTCTCTCAGTCTACCCCCAAGTGAGCACCCTGTCTTGGTATTGAATACGGCTCCCGCCCCCTATCCAATGCTACCTGGTAATCGTATCATACAGAGTAGGTATTTCAGGTGGAATTTCACCATTTTCACCGAGGCGTATACCCACATGTATAGACTCTTCAACGGGGAGCCCTATGTGGGCATTCATCTGCGAACCGGTGGGGACTGGGTAAGTTGGAAGAAAGCCCCCCCCCCCCCCCCCCCCCCCCTCAGGCGGTCACTCCATACACGTGTGCTTGTTCATGTTGTTCCGGATTTCTCCGGGAAAGGGGTATATTATTTTTATGGGCTCAGGTAGTGCGAATAATTCGGAGAAATCATTCAGGTCTTTTGGGCATTTTCTACCCCGATCTATTTTTAATTATGGGTAGTTTTCAATTCTTTGAGGACAAATCCTAAAATAGGGTCGGGAATATTGTCCAAAAGCTTGTAATAAAGGGGTAAATTTGATGCAGCTTCCCTTCCAAAAGCCTGTTATAGGGGGTGAATTTGACATGGCTTCCCCTCCAAATTGGGGTATCTCTAAGAATCCAGAACGAACATACGTGTATGGTTGACCGTCTGAGTGGATGGAAGGGGGGGGGGAGAGAAAGCGGAGGGAACAATCCGCCTTCCTTTTATATCTTAGGACTTTAAAAAAGAAGAAGAAAGTTTCAACAGGGTTCTTTTAGAAGTTTTAAAAATTGCTTTTGGTATAAAAAGGGGCAGCTAATTTAGGTAAGAAAAGGGGCTCGTATTAATGTTGAAAAGGGATATTTTTCTATTATTATATGATTTTGTCTATCATTATTCGGCACTGCCATAGAAGAGCAGTGGCGGATCCAGGCAGGGGCGCAGGGAACGCGCGCCCCCTCTATAATTTGAAAACCACTCATTGACCATACATGTTAAAATTAGAAATTTTTCGGCTGCGTCCCCTATTTTTCGTAATTTTTGAGATGCGCCCCCCGTATTTCTAAATCCTGGATCCGCCACTGGAAGAGAGCCCTTTTATTAAAAGGGTTGACTAAACCTGTAGGCCTACGTTACAACATGGCGCATTTTCTTGTGTATTGTAACTACTTATCATTATCACCAAGTAAAAATCTCGCACTTGAGATTTCCCAATCCTCTCCAGAACCTACGAAAGTAACTGGCGTAAATAATCTGGAGAAAAATTAAAGGGGATATTATCTCAATGACTTGCGAACGCAAGGTGAACCCAGGCGAACTCAGGTGAACGAAGCGAATTTGCACAGTGATATTATACAGAGAGAGACATGTCTACTCCATTTCATGCAGTAAGCAACAATATGACATATTTTCTTTTCTAATGTACCTGCATAATAATCTCAATGGAATCCCATTTTCTTTACTCAGACATGTGTTCGTATTATATATTTCTTGTCAGTTTCACCCTTTTTTTCAAATCTAAGGCTGCATTACTTCATCTTGATCCCTCGCACTTATCCTAAAGGTTATAGAGCTTCTGATGAGAATACTGAAAGCTCAGATCAGGTGTTCTCTGGGACGGACACCACCGTTAGGGCCTTCCATAGCTCAGGCGGTCTTGGGTTCGAATCCTGATGGAATCTCATTTTCTTTGTTCATTCTTTCATATTATTATACATGTATTTCTGGTCATTTTCAACCTATTTATTATGCCTATAGAGCATTACAAGAAAAATATTCCATGTTGATATATTCATGGAATTGGCTAGACTCTCTCTATATTATAGCACTGTGAAAATTCAATTCGTTCGCCTTGGTTCCCAACACTTATGGAAGTATCTCACTTCTCAGAGACGGTTTTGAAACTTGTTCCGGAGACGGCTCCGAGACGTCTCCGAAACGTCTCGCGACGTTTCATGAGTCTCGGCAATCACAAAACCGTTTCAAAGTAGCCCAAAATCCGTCTCCGATACCCTTTTTCCGTTGAGGAGACGGATTTGGGACTACTTTGAGACGGTTCAACTGTTTTGAGATTCCCGAGTCTCATGAAATGTCGCGGGGACTCAGGAGACGTCTCAGAGACGTCTCCGCGCCAAGTTTCAAAACCGTGTCAAAAAGGTAGTCCCAAATCCGTCTCAAAGTCATATCCACGAAGTGAGATACCATCATTAGCTTAGTGACCCTTTAAGAACCGTTCAACCTTGTCCCTCCCCAAATACCAAGAATATACAATAATGTTAAAACACTTATAAAAACTGGTAAGCTTATCTCGGCGCTAATCAGGGGCCGCTGAGCAGGGGGGCGGGGGGGGGGGCTTCAGCCCCCTTTTTTAACAAACGTACAAACACGCAAAAATGGCCATAAATTTGTGATATTTAGTCTGTTCAGCCCCCCCCCCCTCCCAATCCACTTTTTTGCTCTGCCCCTCCACCTTAAAAAATGTTCCGCGCCCCCTGCTCACTAGGGGTTTGTTATGTTTGTAAACTCATTTAATACAGGTAAAAGCTTGTGACCAATACGTGGGTAGGATTGGTAAAGTTGGAATGGCCTCATCCCAGTGTCGTCGAATTGGCAAAGACCCCATTACCATGGAAATGTGTTATCCCACCAAGGAGATGGTCCTGGAGGAGACAAGAATGGCAGTGGAGAAGTACAAGACCAAACATCTCTTCATTGCTACTGATAAACTCTCCTATCAGAGGGAATTCCAAGAGATGTTTGGTGATGAGGTTGGTATTATAAACGATTTGAGCAAAACAATGTGTGGCGCCCCCCAGTGGTGGATCGAGAAAGGTACATCCTATTTTTCCCCCCGTTACTACACCGGGTGAGCCAACAGGTACACTCAATTTTTTTTTACCTCACGCTGGCCGAGCGAATAGCGGGGGTGGGGGGTAGGTGTTGAAATTTTTTTCGGCCTTCGGCCAACCATAAGATCATATATCACCTGTAGGGATGGGTTTCCGATGTCAATCAGCTCAAATCGTGTATATTTTTCTTTTTTTGTTTTTTATTTGTTTTTAATTTTTTTTTTACATTTACATTTTTTCCCGTATCGGCGCCCCCTAAGGTCATTTTGGCGCCCTTTTGGCCGCCCATTCGGGGGGCCCGGGCCCGTAAAGCCCCCCCCTCCCGAATACGCGCAGTCAAGCCGTTTTAAAAACAGAAATCATAAACCGAAATAAAAACAATAAAGACTTCTAATCATATAAGTCGGAAGGGGGCTGTATTAAAATTAGGTGTTATTTCACCCACAAGCACACACATACACAACACACACAACACACACACAAACACACACACCCTCACTCACTCACCCATCCAGCCCACGCACATACACCACACACCACCACAGCACACATTCACACAACTACACACGTAACAAAAGTAATCAATCCCAGTTTACTATTCAGAATGATGGACCTTTATTTGGTAATTATGTATAGAACATATAGATTCTTGACATCTGATTGGATAAATTTGGGTCACATGACATTCAGGGGAATCAGCTTTTGAATTGTGATGACGTAGTCAATTCAAAAGTCTTTCGATGGATCAATTGAACTCACAAAACTCTCGATTATTGCCTCTTTGAGCTTCTTTGATAATCAATTTTGTGTGTTTTTACTTACATTTTTTTCATTTTGTCGTGCATCCAGGTCAAAGTTCACCATCTTGACCCTGACCTGCCCCAGATTGACCTCATCATACTTGGCCAATCAGAATTCTTCATTGGTAACTGTGTCTCATCATTTTCATCCTTTGTGAAGCGGGAGAGAGACGGGTATGATAAACCGTCCACTTTCTGGAGTTTCAGCGTTTAACGAAACATCTTCAGTGGCGGAAGCAGGATTTGCAAATAGGGAGGGTCGCCAGGCCCAATAAGGGGCGCCGCCGACATTTTTTATGTTAACATAATTATCAATGTTTTTCAAATTATAGAGGGGACGCTTCCCCTGCGCCCCCGCCTGAATCCGCATCTGTGGCTGAGATCCTGTGGAGCATTGCAATTTACTATGTTGTTGAAACTTTAACTTTTATTTTGTACAAAAATGCAAATAATATAATTTGATTGTTGGTAGTAAGAAACTACTCATAATGAATATAACGTGTTTAGTGTTTGAAGGCATAGTGTGTTTCTATCTATTTATTAATTCATCTATTCATTTTAGTTTTTATTTTCGAACTCGACAATTACATATATATTATTGGAGGTATCCTCTCATCTTTGTATGCCCTGAATAGACCATTAAACTGGTCACGTCAGCAGCTTTTAAATTTTATGTTCAATATTATCTGTTCATTTTATTGTTACATTATCAATACTCCATAAATTGATATGCCAACAGCAATGGCTAATTTCGAGTCCTGCTCGAGGTATTAGCTATTGTCAACACATTGGTTTCTTTGTCTGCCTTTTAAAGCCAGTACGAACCAGGGGAGCATTTCATCAAAGGACTTGTCTGACATTTTATCTGACAAATTTGCTCTCAGCCAATCAGATGCAAGCATTTCAGTAGCTTATAACAGATTGTCGGATAAAACGTCCGACAAGTCCTTTCATGAAACGCCCTCCTGAAGCCACCTCTAGTCCTCAATTACTCAATTCTGCCCTGATTCCTAACCCATAATCCAACATGCCTGAACTGTAGTCTTATAAAACAGGCCAAATTGAATCACCTTTCCACTACTCAATGAATTCACACTGCGATAATCATGTTACCAAATAGCTAAACAAATGTTTTTCCCCTCAAAACATTTTAGTTTCACAATAAAAATTAAATTATACACTGTATTGTTAATAGTTAATCAAAAAGGTATATTTTAAGACTATCTAAACCCCTCCCAAAAAGTTTCGCAAGTGGACTTTGGGCCATGATAACTTTTCAGGTACGCTTTAGTTATTCCTGATATTCATACCATTGGAAAGATAATTTATTCCCCTTTTTATTGATATCCTATTTGTAATGGTTTTGTCATGCTTCAATGCACATAATATCAAAATATGGAGAAAAGTAAAAAGTCAAATGTTGTAAAATGCACTTTTATTGATCACATTGAAGTTCCGCAACTTGATTTTAGGTCCTGATAACTTTGGGGATATTTTCTAATTTTTATTGAATTCTATACCATTGTCAAGTTAATTTATTCCTCTTTTGATTGATACCTTGTTTGTCATGGTTATGTCATGCTTGGGTCCACAGGAACCCTGAATACCACCTGAATACATGGCAAAGCGAAAAATAATTTTCAGTTTAAATTTTTGTAACACTACTTTGAAGCTTGATACATTTTAATGTGGGTTTTCAAGCATTATCAATTTTCATAGCATTGAAAAGTTCATTTATTCTTCTTTTTATTGATGCCCTAATTGCAATAGTAACATCATGTTTCAATGCACATAACTCATGAATATAATGCAAAGTAAAAAGTGAAAAATAGCGAAATGCTTTGTTATTGCTGGCAACAGACAGTAATACTGACAATAGGCATTCAATTTGGAACATTTAACTTCTGTCTTGTCCTAACATTCAGGTGTTCTGTGCATGCAAGAACAACACTCTCGTTACAATTAGGGTATCGTTAAAAAGAGGAATAAATTTACTTGACAATGGTATAAAATTCAATAAAAATTATAAAATACCCCAAAAAGTTATCAGGGCCTAAAGTCGAGTGGCGGAACTTTACTTTGGTGAATGCATTTTGCAACATTTGACTTTTTACATTTCTCCATATTCTGATATTCTGTGCATTGAAGCATGACAAAATCATTACAAATAGGATATCAATAAAAAGGGGAATACATTATCTTTAAAATGGTATGAATATCAGGAATAACTAAAGTGTACCTGAAAAGTTATCATGGCCCAAAGTCCACTTGCGAAACTTTTTGGGAGGGGTTTATTTATAACACACAGTCTATGAGAGCGTTGGTCATTTCGCTCTCGCTTTGAAGTTGTCAAAACAAAATATGGCAAACAAACTCTAAATTGATTTTGAGTTTGTTTGCTCATATAACTTGCCTTAGACTCTCTTTATCTTTCTCTCTCTCTCTCTCTCTTCGTATTCGCGGAAATAAAGAAGAGTTTATCCATACTTGTCATTGTCTCAAGTATACAAGGCCTGCAGCAAAAGGCTGATGATAAAAACATCATAATTTAAAGAGGATTAGATACATGACTTAATTGATATTTCTTTGTTTGCTAAGGAGGAAGCGCTAACGAAATAAGAGGTCATTATTTTCTAGCAAAATATATGCGTTTAAAAAATATCGCTTACCTGTCAAATGCCTGCATTAAAGTAGCCTATATTCGCCAGTATAATTTCGGAGGAATAAAGGTGGATGAAAACGTTTTTGCATTATGACTAATCCTTCTTGGCAACAGAACAAATACATGTATTATATTCGATATGTTTTCGTTTTCCTCTGCCCTTATTTTGGCATTTTATGGGCAAATCCATGATTGTAGTTTTGTTACACTTTATGGTAATTTTTACTCTAAGGTTGGCTTCTACAAGAACATGATGAAGACGCTTTGATATTATTTTCCCAATTTTGTAGTGTCAGTACCTACATGACTTGTATAGACATAACCTACTTCACACCATTTACCATAATCATGAGACATGTTTTTAGAAAGTGATCACATGAACTTTAACGTATAGCACAAAATGACATGGTTGGGGGGGGGGGTTAAACTTCGTCCCTAAAGTTTCCACTAACTAGGTTCAACGAGAACACACTATTGTATTTATGTATTATTATTGTTGATAAGTTGGCAGCAAGTTTTTTAGATATACAATATTTCAAAAAATTTTTTTTACTTTTCTGTAGAAACAACAAAATCATAGTTAGTTCCATTACAATTCGTAATTGTCAGCCTGATCATTATTTCACCCCTTGTAATCAATTCATCTTATGGCCTTTGAAAACGGACCCATTATATATTCTTAACATATTGGGAAGGTAATTTGCAGACAATAATAGCAGCTTTATATCTTTTTGTTTCCCAGAGTTCCTGGTGCTTTGGTTTATAAGGAGTATGTACATTATAACTGGTAATAAAAACTAAAGCACCGTTATATATATACAGGGTAAGAACAACAATAAGATAGTGAGTGAGCTATCCATGTAGGCCCTATGTCATATTGCAATTCATTGCAAAAATGCAAATAATGAAAATAAACCTTAATTACTAAGAATATGTAAATTTATCCAAACGAAAGAGAAGGAGAGAGAGAGGGAGAGAGGGAGAGAGAGAGAGAGAGAGAGAGGGGGGGGGGGAGATGAGAGAGAGAGAGAGGGGGGGGGAGAGGAGAGAGAGATGAGAGGGGCGAGAACAGCGGAAAGAATGAGAGAAATATATAAAAGCAGAAAGATGAGGGGCCTATTTTAGATGTTATTATTTCGGCATCATTCACTGATAAACTCCGACAGGAAAATAGGAAAATCGAACGACCCCTTTTCGCTTTCCATAATACCTTCAGCTGGTGCATTCGGGCAAAATCCAAACAACATCGAGGGAGAGACAATTCTTCCATTAAAAGGAGCAAAAAATTGCGTTGACGTAAGTAATAAGCCCTAAATGTTCTTTTTGTGGTTAGTTTATATTTCATATTTATATGTCACATAATTTAAGTTTAGGCTAAAAGCCATGTACGTAATTGTAAATATTGTTCTGTCCAGAATGTTGCACCCGCGAGGTAGCCAGCGGGAGCGTATGAATCTGTACCCGTGAGTTCAGCGGTGCGTGAGATTCGATGAATGCCACGTAACGTTAGATTCTAGACGAGTACTATGAAAATTAAAGCTGAAGAGTGAAGGAAGTGCAACTTGATCCAGACATATTGCTTTTTCTCCAAGGTTTTTTTTTTTTTTTTTTTTTTAACTTTTTGCAATACATCTATCTAGATATCAACTCTACATCTAAGCCCTCTTATCATATTTTTATGTACATGTAAGAATTGCCTTAAGTTTAGACCGAGGCTGCTCTGTCTTCATCGGGCGGCCCCTGGCCGTATATAGAGGGGTATACGGCCAGGGGCCGCCCGATGAAGACAGAGCAGCCTCGGTCTACCTTAAGTTATGTTAACAGAGAATAGGTTTTCAATCAATTTGATTGAAAGAAAAAAAGAATAAAAAACACTCCCAATTTTTACCTCATGTCCATGCCGAAGAAATTCTTGGGAAATTTTGCATGAAATGAAGCTCAAAATATAATTATATTTCACCTAGGAAGAGAGAAATAAAATGAAACACAGCAAGAAAAGTAATGCCAATGCAATGGCAATGGCAATTAAAAAAAATATATTTCACTTATTTTTAGTGATGAAAAATCATGAAAATTAAGTTCACTTTCCGAAAGTCTTCATACTAAAATCTCGCCATAGTGTTGATATGGTTTTGCTGTTAGCATGGAAGTGCCATGTCTGCCCACCTAAAATCTGACCTCGATGTTAATAAAATATCATTTTAAGATTCCTCAATGTTATTCCCTTTTTTAATATTCTAATGATCAAATAAAACCAAAAAATTGAGAAATTATTTTCAAGAACAAAGTTTTTTTTTTTTTAACAATTTTAACTTGAGACAGGCTTGTAATTTTGTGTAGCAAAACTGGAAAGTGTCCATAGCAGCGCACCAACTCATTTTGAACGCAGTTCAAGCGCAGTTAAGTTTTGGAGTCTTCTTTCTTTTTGACATTGTTTAAAAATAAAATTTTCAGGGTAGGAAATAAAACTTTTGAAAATCTTTGTTAATCAATTATTTTCACACATATCTGTATCAAAATGGATTGTTGAGGTTACGAATGAAAGTTAATAATTAGTTGGGTGTTTTATTCTATTAAAATAGTACATTTTTGTGAGTGCACAGACATGGGCATTGCACAAGACTTAGGCATTTTACCATACACATATGAAGGGGGGGACCAAAAGCTACGCAATTAGTTCGTCACGGTCAGCTTATAAGTCGCAGAATTCGATATTTCACATTACTATTTTTACACAATCTGTTCCTAGGTATTCCGAGGATTGGAGTACGAACTTTAAAGGTCAAAGGTCACAGAGGGAAAACAAAATTAGGCACTAGAAAGAAAGAGATAGAGCAACCTCAATCTTGTGCTGGTTAGTGGCTGCCGGGCCCACAATCAACTGGGCAAAAAGAATTTCCATTTCGGACAATAAAATTTTAAGTTTTCTAAAATTATATCTTACAGCAGTGACATTGAGAGGAGTTCTGCCATGAGACTTGATGTGTCGTTACCTGTCTTTCTGCTCTACCTCACCTTGAGCCTGTGTGAAGGTCACCTTGACAATGACATTCAGAGTCATCAAGGAGAAGGTGTGGTTCTCACGGACGACGGAGAGAACGGTGTCTTTTCAACTGGAGGGCAAGGAGTGGACGTTTCTCAAGCCGCTTCAAAACTACAATGGGATCCGAATGGATACTTTACGTTCTGCCCCTGCATGGGTAGGTAAATTGCCATTTGGCTTAAACCCACTTTGAATAATACCCGTTTGGCCTCATCCCAAATGGTCTAATTCTATTTCGTCTACAAACAGTTTGTGTAACTGCCACTTTGCCTATTTACCGTTTTGTCTAAATCCCATTTGGTCTAATGACTATTTCGTATAATGTTCAATTGGTCTAACACCACATGTAACTGTTAGTCAATACCTGTAACAGACTGGTAATAGACCAAATATTCATTTGAGAATTAGACAAAAACGCAATTAGACAAATTGGCAATTAGATCGAGTGGTCATTAGACCAAATGGGTTTAGCTCATGTGGTATGCAGAGACAATCAGAGAATTGGAGCAACTGCTGTTAGACCAAGTTATATAATCCTATGGGTATGCCTGCTTAATTAAAGGAAATGTAAAACTTAATCGTCCTCTTAGACTCTTCATGGGTTTACTTTTTCAAGTGGAATTTACATTTGCATTTTAAAGTTTTGGGATATTATTTTTGACTTCACTGCAAAGTAATGCAAGATTCTATCCAAAAAATTGATGGAAATTATGTCAAACAAGCCAGGGTCTGCAAGCTGAAGACTATGATCTCTAATTTGTTTCAATTACTTCCCTTTTGATTGTTACAGGTCGATTTGGTAACCAGGCTGAACACTACCTTGGAGCACTAGCCTTTGGTAAAGCACTCAACAGGACAATTATCTTGCCTCCTTTCCGAACGTACCTGGTATGAGTTTTATTATCTGTTAGTTTGGGAACCAAGGGGGGGGGGTGGGATCCAAGCTTTCACGTATCTTGGTCGAGTTTTATAATCTTTAGTTTTGGGAACCAGGGGAGGAGGTGGGTGGGGTGGGAGGGGGGGGGAGTGGGGGCTTTCAAGTCAAAACTTGAGTCATGGGGAGGCAGTGGCTGATCAAGGGGGCAACAATACATTGTAGTGTCCCCCCCCCCCCCCTACTTTTTTTGATAAACCACTCATTGTTTTATTATCGGTTAAATTAGATAATTTATGGCTTGTGCCCTCACTATAATTTATAAATTCCTGATCCACTGGGGTGGGGTCCCTAAACACCGAAAATTTATATTTTTTATTACATTTTTGGAATCCCTTTTGAATGATTGCTTATTAAGGAGAATCTGAAGTGTATGAGAAAGACATCAAAATTAATTTCAAGCTTTCAAAATTATTTCATATTACTGTATTTTAGGCAGAATATTAATTTTAATAATTATATTAATGAAGTTTTGGAATCTCTTGTTTCAGAAACACAAAAGCTAAATATGATTCTGTCTACTTTTTGGTGGCTTTTAGAGCTTTCAAATACAAATAATATATATTTTTTGACCAATGGTGTCAAAAATAATTGATTACAAGTTAGTTCTTGCGATTTGAAAATACTTTAAGATTCCATAAAGCTGTAACTAGCTATGGAAAGCAATTTTTTTAGCATTTTGCTTCTGATTTCCTTTCAGCAGAATATGTCCCGTTTACCGATCTGGTTCCAGTTTGAACTCGCTGTTGGAGTTCATATCCCTGCCTCGTCACCATGGAAACCTTCATGGGAGGAACTAGCCCCATCACTATGGCCAGAGAGTAAAGAAGGTTACTGTTGGATGAGTATAAACAGCGATTTCTCATTAATTGAAGCACGGTAATTTAGCAATGAATGGGATACGTTGCCGGTATTCTTCGAAGGGCGATCTATTACTTTGGCCTATCTATATGTATTTAGTAGCGCCGCTATGTGTCTCAAACAATAGGGTGACTATTTAGTAAGTCCTTCTAACTTTAGTTCACCTTTGAGAATTACTGGCCATTGTATTGAATATTGATTATTTATATTTGTATAGTAAATCAACAGAAACAGCACAGACTGAAGGAATACGCTTTGTAATCAAATCTATACTTTTTTCCAAATATTCAATAGCAGTAATGACTATATTCTGGCTAAATTCTAATGTAGGCCTGATAGTATGGATCTAATTAAATAGGTTAAGATACTTGTATCAAGTCATGAAGTTACATGAAGAGCTGACTATCAACTAGTTTTTTCTTGTTGTATAACATGTTACTCAAAGCCTGAGGTGTTTGTTTTGTTTTTCTTCAATGACTCTTTTTTTTGAACGGTTAATTTCATTTAAGTGCTATTTATTACAAGGCGCGGATCAGGGGCCAGCGGACCGGCCACCCCCCCCCCCCAAAAAAAAATGAAGAAAAAAAATGAAGGTGGAAAGAAATGGACAACCGACCAGATGTTATCAACTGAACCTACCACTATTGGCCGAAGGCCAATGTAACACCTAGCTACCTCCCCCCCCCCCCCCCCCCCCCCCCCCCCCCCCCCCGGCAGCCAGCTGTGACGTGTCAGGGTTAGACATTCCTACAAGAGAAAAAAAGTCCCAGGGAATTCATCAATGTTGTTCTGGAAAAATCAGGAAAAGTTTGTCAAAGATATTTTTTCCAAATGTGACGAAATTAGAGTTGTCGATCATTCTGAATAAATATTTGTTTTGGAAAAATTATAATGGAATAATAAATAATTTACAGGGATACGTCCATTGGTGAAATGGCAAAAAAATGAAGCTTTCTCTTCTGCTGGAAAAATTACGGAAATTTCCAATTCATAGTAACTGTGACGGTTTGAACGCCCCCTCTAAAATTTGAACTCACTCAATGACTGGTATAATGTTAAGTCAGAAATTTGGCTTGCTCCCTCTACATCTAGATTTCAAATCTTTTATCTTCACTGGAACCCTGTCTGTTTTCTTTCTTCAGGAAACCTTGGCCCATTTTTGGATGGTCTTGGAGTGAACTTTGCTGAAGAGATCAAATTTTGAAATCTTCAGTCATATGCGAATTTCCAATGAACATGGTAATGGCAAACTATAAAGGCCACTGGGACAGAAAGGTAAGTCTAGTTTGCAGCTAATGTATCACTCATACCATTTATGAAACCAAGCCATTGAGTCAAAATTGTCATGGTGGTTATATTTTGCCAAATTTTGAGAGTTTTTCCAATATTGACTCAGAATTTTCACCATTTTGAAAGTAATTTCTATAATGGCCCGTATTCACAAAAGGTGTAAAGTTAAGCTCATAAACTCAAATCTGTGGTTAAACATAGTTAGCTCAATATGAAAAATCTGTCCTCTGTGTTGTATGTTGTCTAACACTTTTACTTGGATTCTGGAATGTGCTTTTAAAGGGAAGTTCACTCCTGGAATTTTTTATTAGTTTAAAAATTATAGAAAAATAAAAAGAAAAATATTAGTGAAAGTTTGAAAGAAATTGACCAATAAAATACGGAGTTATAAGTATTTAAAGTTTTGGATTCTGTGACGTCACGTGCGAAGCAAGTCTCTTTCCATGTGTTGTGGTATGCAAAATTCCATAAATTTGTCTTTTTTCATAGTCTTGATAAATGGAGGGTCAATTTTGATAGGGGCATGTATATGAACTTAATGTTGATGATAATTCGAACGCACAGGTGAAAAATTATTATCTGTCTTCTGAAAAATTAGCACTTTTTGGAATTTACATTCTAACACATGAGGCCTGCCCGCATGTGACGTCACATAATTCAAAACTTTAATATTTATAACTTAATTATTTTTTGGTCGATTTCCTCAAACCTTCACTCATATTTTTTCTTTTATTTTTATTGCATTTTTCAACGCCAATGAATTCCAGGGTGAACTTCCCCTTTGTAAATGGTCAGGAAAACTTTTGTACTTATAATTCCCAGGCAGTTTTTTGTGATAGATTAAAGTACAAAAATATTCAGATAAATCAAACATCTACTGTTTGTGACTGGTGTCACATTTTGCTATGGTACGAATAGTTAAACCATAGATTTAAGCTGTTGCTTAAGTTAGTACAAATACCTTTATGACATATGGGCGCAGTTAATGTTTATACCATTTTCAAGACTCATAAAATATAATATTTTAAAAAATCTAAAAAGAAAATTGAAAATTATCTGTTTTCGAAAGAACTTGAACTGTTAAATTTTCTTTTTGACACTCCTCTGCAGTTGTTTCCAATCAAAGAAAATCTGTATTAGCATTTGAAAGGAGCCCCAGCCCATACCAATCAGAAGCAGGCAAATAGAGCTATCCAGAACTTACTTTAAATGGAACAGGAACTCTTTGGCCGAAGCACAGCAATCACATTGGATCAACTCTTTCAAGGAGAACCTTACGTAGGGATCAATCTAAGGACTGGCATTGATTGGGTAAGGTATTAAAATTTTTTTTAGCTTTGAATGAGGACAGCGGTGACACGACCAATCACTCTTGCGACAATTGCTCTAGGCTTTATTTCCAAAGATGTAAGGTTATAGTTGTAATAGTTGTAATGGGGTTTTATGCCTAGGTTTTAGGAATTAAGGGTAAGGGTAGTGTGTTAGTCTATGTTGAAGTTGGTCATCGATTAGAGTATGGAATAGCAGTGGAGCAGTTGTGGCGAGCATTTGTCAATGGATCAAGGACGCTCTCCTCAGTCAAACTCCCTGGGGACAAGGACAAGTCCAGCCGAGGTTCTGCCTAACATATGAAAGACTCTTCCCCTATGAGGACTGCTCCCTCTGGGGATTGCTTCCCTGGAGGCTGCTCCCCTAGAGAACATGCTTCTCTGTGAGAACTGCTCCCCTAGAGAACTGCTTCCGCTGGAGGAATGCATCCCTAGAGAACTGCTTCCCTGGAGGAGTGCTTCCCTAGAGAACTGGCTTCCGCTGGAGAAACTGCTTCCCTGGAGGACTGCTCCCCTGCAGAACTGCTTCCTTGAGAACTACCCCCAGAGAACTACTTCCCTGGAGGGACTGCTGCCCCTAGTAGAACTGCTTCCTGGAGGAGTGCTCCCTAGAGAACTGATTCCCTGGAGATACTGCTCCCCTAAGAACTGCTTCCCCTAGATAACTGTCTATCCCTGAGGACTGCTTCCCTGGAGGACTGCTCTTCTAGAGAACTGCTTCCCTGGAGAACTGCTCCCCTAGAGAACTTGCTTCCCCGGAGAACTGCTCCTCCTAGAGAACTGCTTCCCTGGAGGATCTGCTCCCCTAGAGAACTGATTCCTAGAGAACTGTGCTCCCTAAGAAGACTGTGAGGACTGCTCCCGCTAGAGGAACTGCTTCCTGTACGCTCCCTAGAGGAATGCTTCCCTGGAGGACTGCTCCCCTGGAGAACTGCTAGAGAACTGCTTCCAAGGGGACAATTCCCTTCAATGGACTCCAGGTAGACATATTGGCCTGTATTCAACGAATGGTGGCTAAAGTAAACCTAGCTCAAATCCTGTGGTTCAGCCATGGATAGGAAAATGAGAGACAAATTGTCTATGTTGTAAAGAGTTCCTTACACATTTACTGGATTCTGAAATCATTCCTTTAGTTGCTGGGAAAAATTTTGTACTGTCCATGAAGTTTTTAAATAGTTTAACTACCAACAAGTCAGAGTTTAAACGACGATTTACACAGGCTTTACTTTAGGCCACCTTTGTTAATGACGGGCTCATTTTATGTCGCACCTACTGTTTGTTTCAGGGTGGTCCTGGGTGAAGTTGTTTCGCCCATGGGAGCCTTGTTATGCAGCCATGTGTTACCCACAAGCACTAGGTCCCCCATTTTGGGGGGGGTAACAAAAACCTGATTAACCTCTGATTTTATACTCCCACTCCACAGGAAGATCAATGTGAAACATGTTGAAGGCATGAGACAGCTGATGGCTTCACCCAGTGTCCACCTGTGGTGGACTGTTACCACAGCCATGTGTTTACCCTACAAGGAGATGTTCTGGAGGAAACCAGAGCTGCGAGTGGAGAAGTACAAGACCAAACATTCTTCAATTGCCTACGGATAAACTCTCCTACCAGAGGGAATCCAAGAGATGTTGGTGATAAGTGAATATTTATTGCTCTCTTCTCATCTCTCTCTCTAGATCTTTTAATTTTTAAAAATAATAGTTTGAAGCAGCTTAAAATTTGCATAATGCTATAGCAAAAGTATTGATTCCTTTGAGGGACTTAAACCACCTCGACCCCCATAAGGGACTCTGCAATTAATCTCGTCATTGAAGCCAGCTTGCACTGGACCACCGGGCTAATTTTGAGTTGTCCTCAAAATTGTTCTACCCTAGGTTAATCTTAATTTTTTTTTGTAGTCATGAATGCTTTTTACTGAATGTTGTTTCGTCACACTTCGTCTAGTGGGATTTCTTGTCAATGACTTTGAATTTTTCCATGCCATTTACCTGTGTGTCAATTGTACTTTCTGTCTTAACAACTTTCCAGGTCAAAGTTCACCATTTGCCTTACTGCCGCAGATGCACTCATCATAACCGGCAATCAGAATTCTTCATTGGAAACTGTGTGTCATCTTTTACAGTCCTTTGTGAAGCGAGAGAGAGACGGGAACGGTAAAAACCGTCCACTTTCTGGAGTTTCACGTTTGATGACAAGCGCTTATCTTCTTACAATTTATTCAGTATGTAGTTAAGATGAAGTTAGAATTAAGTTAAATATTAAGTTAACACGATACTTTAGTAAATGGGAGGAGAGCAATGACAACTTGTCAGATTAGCAGTCATAATCTGCATAAGTCGACTTTAATATTTGCTCAAATAAACGTTCATATATTCAAAATTAGTATTCCAAGATTGGCAATATATACTAAAATTTCATCAGCTAAAAAAAAAAGTCAAAGCACCATCTCTCCCGTTACTTTAAAATCAAATACATGTAGCCATAGCTACCAACCATATCTTATTTTGGAAGAATGATTCCATTAAAACTTATTTTAGCGGCCAATTCAACTTTAGCGGACCTGACATTCCTGAATTTTTCTTCAATATTCCCGTGGAAAAGTTTATGGATTACTCAATAACTCAATTTTCACTCCAGAATTGCTGCATTTCATTACATGTATATCGAGTGTATTGTTTTACCCGTTAATGTACACCAATTCTTTCAACTCCCATAGGAGTTAGTACACAGAAGCAATGTATCTTTCATATGCAAAAGTTTTGAGATAGAACCATAGCAAATTTATCGATTTGTAGATGCGCGTTATTGCTTATAAATGTCGTCTTTTCAATTGGGAAATATCTTTCTTGTAAATGCTTTAATTCATTTTATGTATTCTATGGTCTTTTCATTTGATCTGACATTTCAGGGTTTTTAATTTCCAGCAAAGTTAGAGCTTTAACCCTTTGCCTGCCAAATTTCGACTATAGTCACAATTGTACTTATTAACTATACAATCGTAATATTCATTTTCTCGGTAATGGCTCGGCTAAAAGATTTTGAAAATCACTGATAATGCGAGGGCCGGAGCCCTGAGGCATAATTATCTCTAGTTAATACTAAGCAATATTGTTATACCTATTTTTAATAATTAAAGAGAAAGTGGGTTCTTTTTTATGCTTGAATTAATGGGCGGGCAAAAGAGTTAAATAGGCTTTGGGATTATGTTTAAAGGATGCAGTATTGAATGATATTCAAATTCACATTTATCGATTTAGCCTTATTTTGCCAACATAATTATAAAACACTTAGGTCAGTCTGGTAATCCTCTTCAAAATTACAAGCTCATTGCTTTGCTTTACCTTCGAGATATCTATGATTTCATTACTCAAAACTTATAAACAACACCGGAATGGTTTATAAAAATTGCTTTTCCACCACCCATTTCCTGTTGTACAGTCCCGTTCCTAGCGGCCTGGTGCGCTATCAGCGAAGGGTACTGGTTGTCGGCTGAAGTGCTTGCCTAATTGTTTGTTACAAGCTGTTTTAGGTAGTAAATGACTTCCATTTGATCTGAAACTTTCAGTAGTTTGTTTTTACTATTGGAACAATATATTTCATTAATCTTGATTATAATTGGGCTCTTTGTTTTTTTTTGAAAAGCAACTAAATCTCTTAAGTTGGGGTTGGAGTTGGGTAAGGAAGCATTGTGTTGGGCTCCATGGTTGAAATACACGAAAATTGGCTGGTACATATTTAATTCCGGAGCATTGTCCACCAATAGCATATGTTCATATCGTCTTTCAATGTATTCTCAGAGAACATCTTTTCATTACATTAACATTCAAATGTGTTTCAGGTGTATATACACATTTATTGATCTTCACGTTCAACCCTCTCAAGAAAAAACATTTTCAAGGTAGCTTGTTTGTCATCGGTCATACGTGTACTCCAGTAGGAAACATGGCTAGTAACTAATTGATTCCGGAACATTGTCACAACAGCATATATTTTGTATTCGTCTTTCATTGTATTCTCTGATGACTTTTTTTATCAGCATAACATTTCCCAAAGTGATTTTAAGTGTATACTTAAAGAAATACATTTTCAAGTAGCGACTCAGCTGTCAATGTCACTCACATGTACACACCAAGGTTGAAATATGGAAATGACATATATTTATTCCGGAGCCATTGTCCACCAAAGCCATATATTTCATAATTGGTCTTTCCGTGTATTCTCTGAGGATAGTCCTTTCAGCATAACCTTCCAAATGTTGATTTAAAGTTTAAAATATTTTTACTTTTTAATTCTCAGTTCATTATTTCCCTTTAAAAAAAAAAAGTTTTCAAGGCAGTCAGCTGCGATCGGACTTGGGCCTGCTTGTGGCCTACCATCTGATGTGTCTGAAATATTGATATTGACTTAATATTTCAATATCTTCTTGCTATGATTCTATAGCTTGTAAATTATGTAATTTCAAAATTTTATATACTATTACGTATTATATTCGTATTGTATTGCTTATCTATGTGAACATGCTTTGTTAATTTAGTTCATACACTCATTTAATAATATAACAATAATAATAGTTGCGATTTATATGCGCCTAATACGAAAAAATTTTCTTTCGAAGTGCTTTGACAATTATTATTACCGCCGGTCATCGGAAGAAATGATATATGTCTCTGTTCTAACGAATGGTCAATTTGATGTCCCTTTCAAAATGTGAGGATGTTTTGTATAAATGCTAAATCTACACATACATGTAACACATGTAAAAGGAACAAACATTGACAAGTTGAATTCTTTGTATTGCAATACATTGAGAAATGTTTGAAAATGATAATCAAATCTCAAAGTTGGCACATGATTACACAAAGTACATGGCGATATTTAGTTATAACCCTTTGTTCAATTGAGTTTGTGATTTAATTTTTTTATACGATAATGGTTTGAAATAAACAAATTATATAGATAAATGCTATTGATGAAGGGTGTATAGCTCCTTCCGAGCAACCGGACGAAAATTAACTATACAGTGCGTACCAGAAAAAAATAAACCCAACTGTGAGAGCTCATATTGGAAATTGTATTACATTTGTATGAGCCTCGAAATTTAATTTCATGTTGAAGAGTAAACTCGGTATTCTATTTGATAATACCAAACTTATCCTTTATTGTGGCAGATGCTGAGCACTTGGACTTCAGAAAAAAGTGTCAAAATTGATTTGTGCAAAGTTGGGTAGAAGCAACCCTTGCATTCAATAGTCCAATGGTAATCTTTGTCGCCTTAAATGGACTCGGGAAGGCTGGCCTCAACCATAAAATTGAATAGAGAGCCAGGGTTGCTTCTGCTAAAATTTGGTACAACTATTTTTGAAGTAAAGTTTTTAAAAACTCAAGTTCTTAGTCATTCCACGACCAGCACGTTATAAGTTGGTATCAATGGATACAATTTGAGTTATTCTTTGTCATGATATACAATATTAACTAGACACGTAGTATACAATTTTAACAACGAGATCTCAAAGTTGGGTTACTTTTATTATGGGATGTTGGGCTCTCTAAACCAATGTTTTACAAGCAGTTTGCGGAGAAAGCTGAAGGTAGGATACGAGTGTTGAGGGCTAAAGAATTCATATTTTTCCCAGCTCCTAATCAATTTTCAGAGCCGTGGTTCAAAGTAAACAGTGCCTTTATTGTGCAGGAGTTGTGGGTCACCATATAATTAAGTTTAAATGCTTATTTTTTTAAATAAGTTCTTGCCTTGTTTGCCAAATATTTTGTCCTTGGCTCGTAACACGAAGGTTTGCAATCAATCGCAAAGTGGCAATATCCAATCAGCAATTGCAGTTGCAACGCGCCCTTTTGTTCACAAGACTGATCAGCAACCAATTACAACCATTCTTATTAAAATTTGAAATTTAATTGCAAAAACACTTTGTGTTCTGTTACATTCAAGTTTTGTTCGTTTAGCCCTGTTATTTTTTACTACAGTATAAAAGGAAAAAAACAATTTATTCGTTGTACGCCCAAATTATAGCAACATTCGCCAATAGTATTTTGCTGCTTGTCTAGTAAGTCCTAAATCCAGTGTGCCCTATTAAATATATTTTTGTATTTTATTTTTTTGATATTCAAGTAATAATGACAATTAAAACTAATGCTTACACAGTAATGATAATGTGAATGCAAGCATATTGTATGTATATGAAACTTATTATAGATTATTGAAACAATTGCTGTAGGTAAGTATCCCAATTAAATGTTTTATTATGTATATTTTTTGATCATTTTTGTATTTTTATATTAAAGCTGGTGAAGGCCTAGAAATTGCAATAAATCTCTTAAGAGATTACATAGTTATAATCATGTTTTTGTGTGTGAACCATTTTTTGTGGCGAGTAGGGTAAGACGATAAGAAACTGGTGATGCTTTGCAGTTCCAAAGAACTTAAAGGGGCAAGTTCGGACCCAAATAAGTTTGTTTTTAATAAAGAGCAAATAATTAGAAAAACAGATTAAAAGTTCGAAGAAAATCGGAATGATAATAAGAAAGTTAATGAAATTTCTCATGTTGCACAATAAATGATTGATACTAGAAATTGGCCAACAAGCTGTGATGTCATAGGTCTAATTTCACGCCTGTTCTATATTGTTTTATGATAATATTTTCAGCTTATTTGTCAAATAAAGTTTTCTCATACTCCCCTCAGTTGAATTGATGGAAATATTTTATTGCATCTATGCATTTCATATAATGAGAAATTGTAAGACATATAAAGAAAGTGACATTTTACATGAATTTCTTTCTTCTGCTCTTGATAAAAACCTTATTTTGGGATGGACTTCCCACTTTAATTTTGGGCTAATTTGGAGGCACACAAAATAACGGAAGAAATACAGGACTCATTGCAGCAAAATTGAAAATACTGATGAGCAATACTAGAGAGAAAGATTGAGTTGACTGGGGATATTGGGAGAGAGAGGGGAGAGTGTGAACGGAGAGACCAGAGACGAGACAGAAGGGGGGGAAGGGGGTGGAAAGAGAGAGGGAGACTTTGGAGATGAGAGAGGGGCGATTATTGTGTGGGAAGCTGCCATTAGAGTTGAGAGAGAAAAGGTCAGAGAAAAGATAGATTTTTTATTAAAGGAAATTAAGAGAATTGATGAAAGGGTGAGAGAGGTGGAGGGAAGTGAAAAAATGGAAAAGGAGAGGAGATGATGGAATATGAAAGAGGGAGAAAAGATAGAAAAGGATTTGACAGAGGGATAATGAAGGGTAAAGAGAGGAAGGGTAAAGAGGAAAGGAGGGAGAGAGAAGGTGGGACGGGAAATGCAACATATGAGCAAATGAGAACAAAGAGAGAGGGGTGATTGAGTTGAACTTAAAGAAAAAAGGAGGGAGAGCAATAGAAGTGAGCGAGATTATGGAGATGAGCTTAAGAGAAAGGGAGAGGCTTGACAGGATCGAGAGAGAGACAGAAAGAAGGGAGCGGGGAGGGAGAGCATGGACAGATCGAGACTAAGTATCATTTTTATTATGTGGGAAGCTCAAATTAGAGGGAGAGAGAAATGGTACAGTAGGAAAGATGGAGAGTAATATAGAGATGAGGGGGGTTTGAACGGAAAAGGGGATAATGAAGGGTAAAGAAAATAGAGAGATGGAAGGGAAGCGAAAATGAGAAAGAGGGATGAGATGGAAAACAAGAGAAAAAACTGAAAATCAACCATCAAATTTTGTGTTTTGGTTTTTGTTTGTTGTTGTTGTTGTTTTTTTTTTCTTCTTCTTTTGTGTACATGCATCTACTAAATACATTGGGGATCCTCATTATTCCACTTATTTAGAGAGACAATTCTGTGGCTCCCCTTCTACAAAACTTCTCTCACCCCCTCTCTCTCATTTGAAGATAAGTTCCGTGAACTTTCCAATCCTAGAAAAAAATCTTTAATTTTACCAAAGACACATATACATAAACTATGATTGACATAGCGGAATATTCCTTTCGATCTTGGCACGGTAACATTCGATGAGTGTTTTGGTATTCCTTCGCAAAAACTAAGTTTTCTAGAACTTGCAACACATTCAATTTTACAAATTAATTTCTGACATATCAAGTAGTCGATTAATCTTTGTATTGTTTATCTATTGCTAATGTTTTCAATTATATTATGATGTTGGCGGTTCGATGTTTTTGACGTTTGTTTGCGAGTGCTTCTTTGTACTAAAGTAAAGTAGGCCTACCATGACTTTTACCGAATGCCCCTCCCTGAAGCTTCCCGTATATTGATGACAAGTGTATGGATATGGCTGTATGATGTCGAGTCAGTGCGTGAATTTGTTTGGAGTGTGTGCGCGTGTCTGTCTGTGTCTATCTGAACATTTAGATAAATCCTGAAATGGGCATATTTAATTTATGTTGTGATATTTTTATTGATTATATTTTGATCTTTTTCTCAATACTTCATCTGAATTCACACAATTAAGTCGCCAAGATTAAAATGTTTCGATGCCACTGGCTGGGGGAGGGGGGGGGGAGTTTTTAATAATTATGCTCATGACAAATGTCTTCAAAATTAATATTTTACATTACTACAATGGTATTTTGAATACCTAGCTGTGTGCATTTTCTAAGGATTTCTTGTTTGTCAAAAACATGTATAAACGACAAAAAATTACAAAAAATCGCTTCAGATCGAGACCATCTGGCATTGCTGTTCACTGCGTCCAATCCAAAATCTATCGGGTCATTTTTTTTTGGGGGGGGGGGGGGGGGGGGGGCAGGTAGGTGGCACAGCCCCCTGTTTACAATAAAATTGAGGGAAATTCATTAATAAGGAATTTTTGTGTGCTGCTCAATACAACATCTTTAAATGCAATAAAGACAATTTTGGGACAAGGGCCTATAGGCCTGTGTTTTTTAATGGATAACAATGCTATTTCTTTATGCTTAAAAAAATTGGCCTGACATACCAGGGGGGTGATTCACAAAAAGAGTTAATTAAGTAGACATAAAAATTACACTTATACATCCAGAGTTTGAGCTTGGTATGGTGGTGTAAACCATAATTCGCAGCAGAACGCTTAATTTCACGACACAGACGGATTCTCAAAAAGTATCAATATGGTGAAAATATGTATAGCACCATCAAAAAGAGGGACCAAAATTGCTTAGGATGCCAACTTTCGTTCACGGTATGTTGTAATCGAATTGGTGAAATATTTGACTCAAGTAACATCGAAAAATTGCGTGTCCGTTGCCAAAATTTCCGAGTTTTTGACCAGGGGTTTGGAAAATCATCATTTTCCGCGAGTTAATATCTAAAATTATGAGATGATATTAATGATAAATCTTATTCTAATGAAATTTTGACTTACATACTGTATTCCTTTCCTTAGACTGATGGAATTTCTTGATAAATTCTTTGTCAAACGCTCGTCGCGGGAATTAAGGTCAGACTGTTTTTTGACTTTTTTCAAGCAGAATGCGCGATCGTTCGATTCGACATAGAATTGAAATTCGGATATCCGTCGAAACCGCTTGACCTAGTTTCACATTCTTCGTTTGGCGATCGGAGTTTTAGAATTTTGCCGTTTTATTTGGTAATTCATAGTTTCGTTGATTTGAGTAAAAACATGAAATTATTGTTGATTGAATGTGGCAAATTTTTATAATTTTTAGAAATTTTGCGCGCACTAATGGTCTCCCCATCATATATTATGCTTCACTTCATTGGTCACATCATGCCCAGGGAATGGCGCCCTTATACCCATTGTACATGTAATGTGCGTTATAGACAGGATGAGCCTCACAAGTTAAAGGGAGAGGAACTGAGCAACAACACTCCTATTGACTGTGTGTTATAAATTGTAAAGTATATCCTTTTGAGATAACTATAACAAAACAGCGTATGAATTAACCTACAATTTAATTTGACTGGAAACTGAAATGTTTTGGAGGGGAAAAGTATGTGCTTTGCTACTTGGCAACATAAAGACCAAAAAAAAAAATTGTTTGTTTGCCGTCCGCAGACCGACCGTGAAAATGGCAAAATTTGGGTGCGGTGATTTTTTATTTTATTTTTTTTTTCTCAAGACTAAAATTGAAACTTCTCACCATTTTCTGACGGAAAATGTAAAATTTAGCAGTAGAAAGGTTTAAATTTGTTTAAATAAAGTCTTTGAGATTACTGAAAGAACTGTTAATATTCATGTTTCTTTTTTTGTTCAGTAAATATATATAAGACGTAGTAATTTTTTGTTCTAAAAAAAAAAAAATAAAAAATAAAAAAAATCGAGCCCGACGACCCTAATTTTAATTTTTCCACTGGAGGGCTAACAATAAAACAATTTTTTTTTGTGGCCGTAATTTATCAACGGTGTATTCATTGAGAAGTGAAAAGTATGTTTTCAATTCAAAAGTAGCCTGATTATGAAGACTGGCGCTAGACATGATGTTGGCATTATGGTTACGAATCAGGGCAGAATCGAGCAGTTGAAAACTTGAGGTGTTGCTATACAAAGGCTGTTAGTGTCGTTACTCGGCTTTAAGTGCGACTTTAAAGCTGGTGTATAGTTTCGGGAGAAAGGAAAAAATTTTATTTTTTGGGAATTTCAAGAAAAAAATTAAAGATAAATTGTGGATAGATTGAATCCAATAACTATAATAAAGCAAATTAATAGTACTCTTGAAATCTCGTTTAAGTGTCTTTATTTCATAATATAAGGATAAAAAAAGATAAGTCGGAGGACCCGTCAGGTTAGCGCTCACATTGGAAACCAATGGGGATTCTCTTGTGTAAAATAATTACACACAGATCGTTCATACTCATAATTCACCTAGCGGGGCTGTGACCTCGGGGTGCAAACCTTGTCAGCAAGAGAAAGATTTTAGGACAAGAGTTACAGTTTAATCATTGTGCAGGGAAAGATTGCTCGAAAGCAAAAATCGATATTGGAGAACGGTCTCCATCTCCTTGAACAATAATTTTAATGAATTAATAATTAATCCTATCAAAATATGTATTTTAAAAGTTGTGTTTACCATGGTATGGAATGTGTATTAGTATTCAGATGTTTATGATGTTTATTGCTTGGTACAATTGTTTTTGGTATTTTTTTTGTTACCATGTAAACCAACACAATTTCCACTATGTGGATCAATAAAGATGACTTATGAACTTAGATGAACTGGTTGTAGAAAAATGGAATTTGATAGACCAGTGGGCATGGACCAAATAGGCATTTAAATAGTCAAAGTGGTTTTTTTAGACAATTGCCAGTTTAATCTTTATGACCGGTTTATGTTTGGCGTGTAACAAATTCTATACAATCTCAGCTTGGATGATTATCAAAATCGATAGACATTTATATAGACCATTTGGAGCCATTGTGATTTTTTTTTTTTCGCTTCTGTGCACATTTTGTAACAATTAACTTGTTTTCAGTTACAGTGGTTTACTTTGTCAAGGTTCAAGTGATCCAGTAACGATTATATGAAGATATCAACATTTATTTGATTTTAATAGCTATTTTTGGCCCCGGCCGGCCGCAAACCCAATTGGCCCCCCCCCTTATATACACTTTAAACAGACCTGTCGGTTCTGGAATCCTTGAAATTTTAAAAAAGCTTATTATTGCTTTACTTTTCAAGATACATGTGTACACGTTGTACATGTTATTGTACTGATTTCATACTAAAAATGTGAAGCATTTTACTGTATTGCTTTTCAGACAGCATGCCTTACCATCTCATGGCTGATAACACATCCTTGTTTA